>CM065594.1:153351664-153860665 GCA_033119425.1 Bufotes viridis
GGGGACGTTAGAGGGATTAAACTGATGAGAATAGTACTACAGAAAAATACCACTCATATCGGGTGTGACAGTAAATTGCACTGGCGCAGACGCAGTGACCGTGGATTAAAACAGAGTGGAGGGAGCCAGCGTTTTTTAACCATCTCCCGTTCGAAAAATCTATTCAATAAATGGCCCCCAGATTGGGGAGTCGGGGACGTTAGAGGGATTAAACTGATGAGAATAGTACTACAGAAAATACCACTCATATCGGGTGTGACAGTAAATTGCACGGCGCAGACGCAGTGACCGTGGATTAAAACAGAGTGGAGGGAGCCAGCGTTTTTTTAACCATCTCCCCGTTCGAAAAATCTATTTAATAAATGGCCCCCAGATTGGGGAGTCGGGGACGTTAGAGGGATTAAACTGATGAGAATAGTACTACAGAAAATACCACTCATATCGGGTGTGACAGTAAATTGTACGGCGCAGACGCTGTCACCGTGGTTTAAAACAGAGTGGAGGGAGCCAGCGTTTTTTTAACCATCTCTCCGTTCGAAAAATCTATTTAATAAATGGCCCCCAGATTGGGGAGTCGGGGACGTTAGAGGGATTAAACTGATGAGAATAGTACTACAGAAAATACCACTCATATCGGGTGTGACAGTAAATTGCACGGCGCAGACGCAGTGACCGTGGATTAAAACAGAGTGGAGGGAGCCAGCGTTTTTTTAACCATCTCCCCGTTCGAAAAATCTATTCAATAAATGGCCCCAGATTGGGGACGTTAGAGGGATTAAACTGATGAGAATAGTACTACAGAAAATACCACTCATATCGGGTGTGACAGTAAATTGCACGGCGCAGACGCAGTGACCGTGGATTAAAACAGAGTGGAGGGAGCCAGCGTTTTTTAACCATCTCCCCGTTCGAAAAATCTATTCAATAAATGGCCTCCAGATTGGGGAGTCGGGGACGTTAGAGGATTAAACTGATGAGAATAGTACTACAGAAAATACCACTCATATCGGGTGTGACAGTAAATTGCACGGCGCAGACGCAGTCACCGTGGTTTAAAACAGAGTGGAGGGAGCCAGCGTTTTTAACCATCTCCCGTTCGAAAAATCTATTCAATAAATGGCCCCCAGATTGGGGAGTCGGGGACGTTAGAGGGATTAAACTGATGAGAATAGTACTACAGAAAATACCACTCATATCGGGTGTGACATTAAATTGCATGGCGCAGACGCAGTGACCGTGGATTAAAACAGAGTGGAGGGAGCCAGCGTTTTTAACCATCTCCCCGTTCGAAAAATCTATTCAATAAATGGCCCCAGATTGGGGACGTTGGAGGGATTAAACTGATGAGAATAGTACTACAGAAAATACCACTCATATCGGGTGTGACAGTAAATTGAACGGCGCAGACGCAGTGACCGTGGATTAAAACAGAGTGGAGGGAGCCAGCGTTTTTTTAACCATCTCCCCGTTCGAAAAATATATTCAATAAATGGCCCCCAGATTGGGGACGTTAGAGGGATTAAACTGATGAGAATAGTACTACAGAAAATACCACTCATATCGGGTGTGACAGTAAATTGCACGGCGCAGACGCAGTGACCGTGGATTAAAACAGAGTGGAGGGAGCCAGCGTTTTTTTAACCATCTCCCCGTTCGAAAAATCTATTCAATAAATGGCACCCAGATTGGGGACGTTAGAGGGATTAAACTGATGAGAATAGTACTACAGAAAATACCACTGATATCGGGTGTGACAGTAAATTGCACGGCGCAGACGCAGTGACCGTGGTTTAAAACAGAGTGGAGGGAGCCAGCGTTTTTAACCATCTCCCGTTCGAAAAATCTATTCAATAAATGGCCCGAGATTGGGGACGTTAGAGGGATTAAACTGATGAGAATAGTACTACAGAAAATACCACTCATATCGGGTGTGACAGTAAATTGCACGGCGCAGACGCAGTGACCGTGGTTTAAAACAGAGTGGAGGGAGCCAGCGTTTTTTTAACCATCTCACCGTTCGAAAAATCAATTCAATTCATCTTTTGGGGACCCTTGGTGTTGTACGTGGCTGGGTGGAGGAAGAAACCTTCAATGACATCACCGTGACGTGGCTAGCTTGGTATCCAACCTTGTGCAAATGGGGAGTTTGCGGTTGTGCAAATGAACTGTTTGCGGTGCATTAAATGGGGAGTTTGGTCTGTCAATGTCTGTGGAGCGGGCGTAACCCTTACACTACCTGATCGATACAACATCATACCTGATCGTATACACACACTGGATGTTTTAAAGCACGTTATCCCAAACAATTTAGGAATTTTAGTTGATTTATGCCCTTTATGGATTAAAACCCGACTCTGCGTCCACTACGTAATTTTCCATGGGAGTTTTGCCATAGATCCCCCTCCGGCATGCCACAGTCCAGGTGTTAGACCCCTTGAAACAACTTTCTCATCACTATTGTGGCCAGAAAGAGTCCCTGTGGGTTTTAAAATTCGCCTGCCAATTGAAGTCTATGGCGTTCGCCCGGTTCGCCCGTTCGCGAACATTTGCGGAAGTTCGCGTTCGCTGTTCGCGAACTGAAAATTTTATGTTCGCGACATCACTAGTCTCAGCGTGTTACAGAACAGGTTCTGTAGAAATCTATGTGGAATCAGCTGATGACTGTGTAAAAAGAATTGCGCTCTTTCACTTTACAGTAGAATCTTGGGCCACTGCACGGTTCTTTATACCTTGCGCTAACATTGACCTGTAAGGCTGAGTTCACACTTGAGTTATTTGGTCAGTTTTGGACCTGGTAACTGACAAAATAAGTGAAGTGATTATAAAAGTAATTTCTGTCACCTGCGTGTCATACTGAATCACAGTAGTGTTTCACTAGCACAGCGAATTCCCTATGCATGTTTCTGCAATGCACAGTGTTCTACACTACTATACAGTCTCTCTGCAGCCAGGAAATAGCTGTAATTTAACGCGATTGGTCACAAATAAATTCAGATCAAATAGAATCTTTTTGGGAAATTCAGCAAACTGTGCGAATTGAATTTTTGATAAATTTGCTCATCTCTAATTGTGATATACAGTGTATTGAATGTCTGAGATCATAATTTTCTCTAAGCTCTACTGTTGAAGCACAATTGTGACTGTGTATTGCAGACAAAGTTCCACTTTTGATCACGTACCATATACTACACGATGCAGTTGGTTTGCCAGCCATGAAAAACATGCTTATTTCAAAAGATGAGCAAATTTTTCAAAAATTCTATTCAATGGTCCGCAGAATTTTTGGGGAAAAATTAGATTCGGTCCAAATATATCAGAATACATCCAGGAATTACGTGAAAAAACGGCTATTTCCTGGCTGATGAGAGCATTTTTAGTGGTGTAGAACACTGTGCCTTGCAGTAACATGCATAGGGAGTCTACTTTAGTAGTGAACTAATACTGTGAGTCCGTATGACACGCAGCTGTCAGGCTTCCCTTTTAGGCCTCTTTCACACTTGCGTTCTGAGGATCCGGCGGGCACTTCCGTCCCGCCAGATCCGTCAGAACGCAAGTCGCCTGAAAGCATTAGAAGACTGATTAGGATCCTGATCAGTCTTCGAAATGCTTTGAGGTACCATGGCAGCCAGGACGCTATTAAAGTCCTGGTTGCCATAGTAGTAGTGGGGAGCGGGGGAGCAATATACTTACAGTCCATGCGGCTCCCGGGGAGCTCCAGAATGACGTCAGAGTGCCCCATGCGCATGGATCACGTGATCCATGCGATCACGTGATCCATGTACGTGGGGGCCCTGACGTCACTCTGGAGCGCCCCGGGAGCCGCACGGGCAGTAAGTATACTTCTCCCCCGCTCCCCACTACACTTTACCATGGCAACCAAGACTTTAGCTTCCTGGCTGCCATGGTAACCATTCAGAAAAAGCTAAATGTCGGATCCGGCGATGCGCACAGCATGCTGCGGTATTTTCTCCGGGCCAAAAAACGTTCCGATCCTGAACTGAAGACATCCTGATGCATCCTGAACGGATTTCTCTCCATTCAGAATGCATTGGGATAATCCTGATCAGGATTTTTACGGCATAGAGCACCGACAACGGAACTCTATGCCGGAAAACAAATACGCAAGTGTGAAAGAGCCCTTAGAATCAATGCATACTTCACTTATTTAGGCGGACCAAATAATTCAAGTATCAACTCAGCCTTACATGTCGATGTTAGCGTCAAGAAGAAGCACACTCCTTTTACACTTTCGTCCGCTAATTCCACATAGCTATCTACGCCTAACGCCTAAACCGACAGGTGTCCGACTACATCGGGTTAACGGCTTATGTGGACGCTCTGAAAAGCGAGGACCCCTGGACTACTGGGTGTGCAGGTTTGACCTGTGGCCAGTGCTGGTACAATTTGCCATAGAACTCTTGGCCTGCCCCTCGTCAAGTGTCCTGTCTGAAAGGACGTTAAGCGCAGCAGGGGGGATCGTGACCTATAAGCGCACTCGCCTAGCTCACGACAATGTGGACTACCTCAGATTTCTAAAAATGAATAAGGCATGGATCTCAGAGGAATTTAACACCTGTTACGATCACGTTTAATTGAATTTCCTCATGCCAGCCCACACATATTCGCCACTACTGTCTTATGTATATACATCGGCATTAAATGTCTTTTCTGTCAAGTGAATGCCTAATGTTTTTGTGGGAATTTTTGCCATTGATCCCCCTCTGGTATGTCACTGTCCATGTTGTGGAACTATTTGTGCACTTCTAGTAAGTATTGGTGGCAGCAAATAAGACCTGAAGGTTTTTCGGGTTCGCCTGACATTAAAGTGAATGGAGCCCATGGATGATCTAGTCTGATGCATCAGGCATTGGTGTGTGGAAATACTGGCTGATCCAGGCCTGATTCATCTTGATGCATTGTCCCACTATGTACTATATGTGGGAACTTTAAACTCTTGCTAAATGTCATATCAAATGTATTGTGGTATCATGCTGTAATTCCCCTTAACAGGCTGGCAGTGTCATTTACCTTTATTCGCTCCTAGGTGGTGCTGGCACCACATATATATATATATATATATATATATATATATATATATATATATAGGTGGGGGGAGGGGTGTAAAGTTAGTGAGTCTGATGTTAATGAAGAGATGAGGAAGTTGATGGAGGAGGTGGAAATTTGTATTTCCACCAAAATAATTCCCCAAAAAAATTCTAGCATATAAGTGCAGCGCTTAACGCAGAATACAAGATTTTTTCCAATGAAAAATTTTTTTAAAAAAAAATTGCGCATAAGTACAGCGCTTAATGCACAATACAAGATTTTATTCCACTGAAATAATTCCAAAAAGATTTTACCGCATATAAGTTCTGCGCTTAATGCAGAATACAAGATTTTTTCCAATGAAATAATTTTTTTTTTTTAAATTGCGCATAAGTACAGCGCTTAATGCACAATACAAAAAATTTTTCCACTGAAATAAGTCACAAAATATTTTACCACATATAACAGCATCACCGAGTACAAACTCCTGGGAAGGTCATGGTCATCCTGCATCTATTCGCTCCACTGAAGGATTATTTTGAAAGTGTGTAGAAGCCACACAGGGGCTCCACGCTGCAGATTTATCATAGAGACATCATGGAGATTGTACCGCATATACAGTAAGTGCAGCTCTTAATGCTGAATACAAGACTTTTTTCCACCCAAATATAAAAAAAAAGATTTTACCGCATATAAGTGCAGCGCTTAACGCAAAATACAAGATTTTTTTTCCCAAAAAATTATTCAAAAAAGATTTTACCGCATATAAGTGCAGCGCTTAATGCTGAATACAAGTTTTTTCTCCAACAAGATAATTCAAAAAAGATTTTATTGCATATAACTGCAGTGCTGAACGCCGTATATATTTTTATTTTTCTACTGATACTGTATACGCCACTAAAGGCTTTTCAACAGAGGGTTATATGTCAGTTTAAAAAAAAACAACGGCGCCTGAGGCGGAGTGATCTGATGTGAACGGGATGTAGCGAAGAAAGAGCGAGACACGGTTCTCATGCGGTTTCTGTGCTAAAGAATTGTCCCCGTAGTGTCCAGTAAGCAATACCGTAGATATATGCGGGCTGGTGTGAATTAGTTTGCATTTTTGCGCAGGGTTACTACATAATGTATTCACCTGTATTGGTGCACCGCTCTTATGGATGCCGTCACGTAAGCGCGCAGTGAGTGAAACGTAAATACAAAATTTCACCACAACGTAATTCGGTCCACACCGCTAAAAGGACTTTCCAACATATACCTGCAGCGCTAAACGATGACTATATCTCGGTTTTTATACAGAAATACGCCACTAAAGGCTTTACCCCATATAACTGCAACAGTGAACTCTGAATATATTTTCATTTTTCTACTGATATACGTCAATAAAGGTTTTTCAAGATATAATTGCAGCAGCGAATGGCAAATGTATATTTATTTTTCTACTGCAATACGCCACTAAAAGGCTTTACCAGATATAACTGCAACAGTGAACTGAGAATATATTTTTCTTGTAGTACTGAAATAAGCCCCTATATGGTTTCACCAGAAATAACTGCAACAGAGCAGTGCATATAAATTTTTCTTGTTGTACTGAAATAAGCCCCAATACGTTTTAAACAGAAATAACTGCAGAAGTGAACAGAGAATATATTTTTCTTGTAGTACTGAAAAAGATACTAAGATATAAGCCACTAAAGGCTTTTCAACGTAACACTTGCAGCCCAATAACAAAAAGCTGGAATGACAGAGCTGTCTAATGACTATTTGGATCCCTAAATAATCGTTCCCTGCACTTGTAAATAACTTTCCTATTAATGTCCCTAACCTGCCTTCTGACGTCTCTCCTTGCACTAAGATGCTGTGAAATAATTCCTCCCTATCCTTTCCTTGCACTTATAAATCGTTTTTTCTGTCTTGTTTTTCCACAATTGTTTTTCCACTTGCTGTCCCTAGCGCCTTCACACATCTGTCTAACTGTAAGATGGCCGCCGTATTTATAGGGCTGTGACATCACAGGGCTGGCTGGCTGGCTGCTGATTGGCAGCATGCAGGCATGTCAATCTGGGTGATCCCGCCTTCCTTGCCCCATGTCCTCAGTCCTCACACGTGTAGCCGCCATTTTAGGAAAATTGCGATTCGTTACCACGAAGCGCGAGTAAATTCGCATTCGTTGCGAATCAACGTTTTCATTAAATTCTAAACGAATTCCACTTCATCAGCTTCGATTCGCTCATCTCTACTTATGTCATCAACCAGTTTTTATCACCATCACAAATACCCAAGTGTTTATTGCTTGTTACATATTACCGTATTTTTCGCCCCATAAGATGCACTTTTTCCCTCAAAAAAATCGGGGGAAAGTGCCCCTGCGTCTTATGGGGCGAATGCTGACACTTTTACATCGCTAGCTGCGATGTACGCGCGAGTGGGGAGGGACTGGGAGGAGGAGCTGGGGGCCGGTGCAGTGACTGTACTCCGCCCCGCCCCCCGCTCCAGTGCTTCACTATTGAATGAAATATGTAATTCAATTAAAAGTTCCTGTCCATGCCCCCCACCCCTAATATTACCGACACACGTCAGCTTGTTGAAAGCAGGCAGTCCGGGCGGCCGGCGCGTCACTCACTGACGTCATGTGCCTGCGCCGCCTGCTTCATTCATAAAGTAGGCGGCGCAGGCACGTGACGTCAGTGAGTGACGCGCTGGCCGCCCGGACTGCCTGCTTTCAACAAGCTGCCGTGTGTTGGTAATATTAGGGGTGGGGGGCATGGACAGGAACTTTTAATTGAATTAAATATTTTGTATTTCTATAGTGCAGCGGGGGGCTGGAGTACAGTCACTGCACCAGCCCCTCCGCTATTGCCGGCCCCCAGCTCCTCCTCCCAGTCCCTCCCAGCTCGCTCAGTTTTATTGGGGGGAGGGGGTCTGTGGATGGCACTGTTATGGGATGGGGGATCTGTGGATGGCACTGTTATGGGATGGGGATCTGTGGATGACCCTCCCCGTCTGTGAATGACACACATATATAACAGTGTCATCCCCAGATCCCCCATAACAGTGTGTCATCCACAGATCCCCCATAACAGTGTCATCCACAGATCCCCCATAACAGTGTGTCATCCACAGATCCCCCGTAACAGTGTCCTTCACAGATCCTCCATAACAGTGACATCCACAGATCCCCAGTAATAGTGCCATCCACAGATCCCCAGTAATAGTGCCATCCACAGACCACCATTAGTTCCAAAACCACCAAAAGCACACCTTTTGGTTAAAAATATTTTTTTTCTTATTTTCCTCCCCAAAAACCTAGGTGTGTCTTATGGGCCGGTGCATCTTATAGGGCAAAAAATACGGTATATTAATGGTATTAGAGTGAATGCAATTTTATTAGGTAAATACTTTTGCTCAATTAAACAAAAAGAATGATTGCAGAAATTCTATTATCCCAACATTCATGTTGCTGTTAAAATTCACATACATTCAGTCTCTTTTCCTGACACCGTTTGTCATTCCACTTCCCATCTATATACATTTCAACACAATCTTCTTCTCCTGCTTGATTAGGTTCTCCAGTGTTCCAATTTGAATAAGTAATTAATTTTCCATCCGAGTATCGAAAAGTACCTTCTGTTTGAATGTCCGTGATTCCCAGGTATGGAAACATGTTGTAATACCGTGCAATATTTAAAATAGCATTATTCTCTTCTGAATTTCTTGGTGTGGCTAACTGTCCACCAGCTTTCAGGCATATGGCTTTTGACTCATCATATGTTAGCTCTTTCCCACTTGTCACAAATATTTTTTCTCCAGCAATGGCCCCTCTAGCAAACAGTAAGGCTGAAAGAAATGGAACAATAACACAAACACCAATTATTAACAAACTTTTTTTGCTATGAAATTCTAAATTGCAAAAATGTAAAAAAGGATAAGAAGTAAGGCAGCTCAGCGTTAAAGATTCAGGAATGGTAAGGCCTCATGCACACGGCTGTGGAACACTACGGGTTTACGATTGTAGTACAGCGGCAGCATGAAGTGCACGGCGTCATAGCAACCAATGATGCCGTGCGCTCCTATTGTCAGCTGGATTCCAGGCCGTGTGCATGAGGCCTAAGAGAAAGATAATGAGTGATTAATAGCTGTGGTTGTCACTGTTAGGAGGGTCATCTGTGGGCTCATATGTGGGTTGTCTAGGTTATGGAAGCATTTGTTAACTGTCACTGTTATGAAATGTCTGTGGCTGTCACTGGTATATGGGTTATTTGTGATTATTGCTGTTATGGTGGGCATTTGTGGCTGACGCTATTCTCTCAGGAAATTTACTATCAATAATGTGCTAATACAGAAACGTGGGGGCTCATTTTATCAGAGGTTAATAGATGACTTGGCTCTAACAAAAAAAAAAGAACATTGTTTTTACCTCTATCTTTACCCTTTTCCTAAACCTTTAAGCTCAAGCCTAAGTTTAAGATGTTAAAAAATATATACATTCTAAATATATATCCTTAAAATTCCCCATCCTTTCTTCATCTGACATTGGCTGTGATCCCGTTGCCAAATTTAGAAAAAAATGGAGCATTAAAACATATTTTAAAGGATCATAGACTCCATTAATTATACAAAAAAAAAAAAAAAAAAAGATCCTTTTATAGTATTGCAGAATACAGACAATATTGAAGAGGTTTTCAAATTCTGTGTTCGTTGTTTAAATAAAGTTTGTTGAAAGGCCAATCAACAAGCATTTAAGTTGTGGGAACTTAGAAGCCATCACAGTCATTCATTGGCATGACTGTGATTGGCCGGTGAACCAAGTGACCCTCCATGAATAAATACCAGGTCACTTGGTGCACCGCCATTCTGCTCTGACTAGTGAAGAGACAGGACACTGCTGCATGAAGGCACAGTGTAAGGCTTTTTTTGTTTTAAATAAGTCTGCTGGTGACCTGTAGGCATTATTGATCAGTGCAATATAACAGCTTTGCACCAGTGACACAGAAATACAATACTTAATCGTGCTGTTCAGTCTGAGGGTGACCTGTAGGCATTTTTGGTTGGTGCAATCCAACACCTTTGCACCAGTGACAAAGAAATATAATATTTGAAGGATAACTGTCGTATTGGATTCTGGTGATAGTTTCAACTTTTCACTGTCTATTCAATTACCCCTTAACTTCACATTTTTGTTCCCTGCAATGCCTATTTTTACCTGTTCTTAAAATAGGGTTGCTAGGCATCATCCATCTCCCAGTTTCCTCTGAGGGAAGGCGGAGGACACACAAGCATGTTGTCCTCCTGCCTGCGTGCGCGCTCACATTACTGTCCAGAACTGACAGTCAGAGTAAAAGTTGTAAGGGAATGGTTAAAAAGCCAGGTCCTCCCAGTGCCTGGGCTGTGTGCACTTCTCCACATCCCTGCACTTTGCAGACGCTCTCTCAGCAGTGCTGGAGAATTGGGGCTGGAGCAGCCCAGCCGCTCAGCAACATGTGGTAGGAGGAGAGCTCAGGCAACCTCTCTGTGCTGCAGGAGGACTACAGGCTTCAGCCAGACCCAGGAACTTCACTGCAAGACCCCCCTATACAGTGCTGGTCTTCACTAACTTCACTGCACTCCTATGGATTAACCCCTGCATGACTGCATGGCTTCACCCACTTCTGTGCATCCTACAAGTAACCCCTGCATGGGTTCACTAAGTGCAGCCCACCATAACCTTGCATTAGCCCCTGCATGGGTTCACTAAGTGCAGCCCCCATTACCCCAGATTAACCCTTTAGTACCACACATGGCTCTGTTCTTCCTATAGTATTAAACCCTGCAGCACAGTCAGTAAGTTTGATATATACTGTACCATCTGTATACACATGGCTCTCCTAAGTTCAATGCAAAAAGTTGGGGGGCTCTGGTTACTGGCACTTTTGGGAGGCTATTGTTACTGGCACATTTGGGGGGGGGGGGCTCTTGTTACTGGCACATGATTGGGGGCATCTATGGGGGCACATTTTACTGGCCCCCCAAAAAATTCAAAAGTGGGAAACAATCAGTTTTACTTTTTAGTTGCCATATTTTGACCCCTATCACTTTTTTGTAAATATTATTATGGAGCTGTGTGGGGGCATTTTTTGTGGCTCAATCTGATCTTTTCATTGATACCCTTCCAGGGTGTGTATGACTTTTTGATCACTTTTTAATGAGGAAATGAAGCATCTAAAAATGGCGAATCGGCCATTTGGACACTTTTTTCCGTTTTTATGTTTACCGTATGGGGCATTATTTTTATAGTATGAGTGTTTTCACACATTGCGACACCCATGATGTGTATTTTTTTTTTTTTTTTGGCAAAAGGGGGGTGATTTGAACTTGTATGTGTTTTTTTATTTATTGATCTTTTAAACATTTTACACTTTTTACACTTTTACACTTTTTACACTTTTGTATAGTTCCCATAGGGAATTATAACATGCAATCATTAGATTGCTATTCTCATACATTCCAATGCAATAGCCTTGTGTATGTAAAGTGTTGTGAATGTAAAGTGTATGTAATAGAAGGAGGAGGAGGGCGTGTTTAAGTGGGGAGAGCAACGATTGGTTGAGGTGCAGAAGCTAGTGCATGAGGGAAGCTCAATGCATTGTGGGTAGTGCGGGCAGGCGGGATTAGCCTCAGGGTAAGGGCAGCGGCAGCCATCTTAACAGAATAGTGAAATTGCAGTTTTATGCAGACTGGTTGCTAAGGGCTGAATCTTAATATGGGGTAAGTAAGTCTAATAATTATTGATTCATGAATATTATGTTATTAGTAACTACATATATGAACATTGAAGTGAGGGTCTAAATGTGACAGTTATCCTTTAATTATGCTTTTCAGTCTGTGGGTGACCTGTAGTCATTTCTGGTCGGTGCAATACTACTCCTTTGCACCAGTGACACAGAAATGCAATAGTTAATCTGTCTTTAATTATGTCGCTATTTTTTGGCCCGCTAAACCCTTTCCTTGCTGCTGTGACATGGAAAAACAATAGTTAATCCGTCATTTAAATGTGTCGCTGAGGCATAGCTATTTTTATGGCCATTAAACCCTTTCATTGCTGTTGTGACACAAAAATACAATAGTTAATCCATCAGTTACGGTAATTGTGTCGCTGACACACAGCTATTTTTGGGCCTAAGAAACCCTTTCTTTGCTTTTGTGACACGGAAATACAATAGTTAATCCATCAGTTAATTATGTAGCTGACACAGCTATTTTTGGATCTGCAAAACCCGTTGTCACATGTAAATACAATAGCTAATCTGTCAGTCAGGGGCGTCATTAGGTCCAAACATTCAGGGCTTGAGCCCCGGATATTTTGTCCAGTGCCCCAAATGTTATGCTGGCCTGGTAGCATTTTCTTATTTTATTTGGCTATTCCCCACCCCTCTTGTCCTTGTTCAGCTACTTGCGGACTGCGCGGGAATGAGTTCAGTCACTTTGGTGTGCAATCCCGTCCTGCAGCGTGTGATCCCGTGAGACCCGCCTCTGTAGGTCACGGGTCTCGAGGGATCACTCACCACAGGATGGGATTGCGCACCCAAGTGACTGAACTCATGCCCACGCAGCCCGCAAGTAGCAGATCAGTGGAATAAGTACAAGGGGGGTGGGGGATTATCTGTGGAGTTGCCCTGACGGCTAGGCCCTTCACAGTAGTTATTAACCCCTTTCAGCAGTCCCTATTCACTGAAGGCAAATTGTTTTTTATTAACCCCTTCAGGACCCTGACATTTTTCACCTTAAGGACCAGGCCATTTTTTGCAAATCACTTTATGTGGTGATATAACTTTAAAACACTTTTACTTATCCAAGCCATTCTGAGAATGTTTTCTCGTCACATATTGTACTTCATGACAGTGGTACATTTGATTCAAAATATATCATTTTTATTTATAACAAAATATCAAACTTACCAAAAATTTTGAAAATTTAGCAACTTTCCAAATTTCAATTTCTATACTTTTAACCCCTTAAGGACAGGGCCCTATTTCACCTTAAGGACCAGGCCATTTTTTCAAAATCTGACCATTGTCACTTTATGTGGTGATAACTTTAAAACGCTTTTTCTTATCCAGGCCATTCTGAGATTGTTTTTTCGTCACATATTGTACTTCATGACAGTGGTAAAATGAAGTCGAAAAATTTCATTTTTATTTATAAAAAAATACCAAATTTACCAAAAATTTTGAAAAATTTGCAATTTTCCAAGTTTCAATTACTCTACTTCTATAATACATAGTAATACTGCCAAAAAAAGTTATTGATTTACATTCCCCATATGTCTACTTCATTAATCGATCATTTTGGGAATGCCATTTTATTTTTTGGGGACGTTACAAGGCTTAGAAGTTTAGAAGCAAATCTTGAAATTTTTCAGAAATTTTCAAAAACCCACTTTTTAGGGACCAGTTCAGGTCTGAAGTCACTTTGTGAGGCTTACATAATAGAAACCACCCAAAAATTACCCCATTCTAGAAACTACACCCCTCAATGTATTCAAAACTGATTTTACAAACGTCATTAACCCTTTAGATTTTCCACAAGAGTTAATGGCAAATAGAGATAACATTTCAGAATTTCGATTTTTTGAAAAATTTTCCGTTTGAATCCATATTTTCCAGTAACAAAGCAAGGGTTAACAGCCAAACAAAACTCAATTTTTATTGCCCCAATTCTGTTGGTTACAGAAACACCCTATATGTGGTCGTAAACTGCTGTATGGCCAAACTGCAGGGCGCAGAAGGAAAGGAGCGCCATATGGTTTTTGGAAGGCAGATTTTGCTGGACTGGATTTTTGACACCATGTCCCATTTGAAGCCCCCCGATGCACCCCTAGAATAGAAACTCCATAAAAGTGACTCCATCTAAGAAACTACGCCCCTCAAGGTATTCAAAACCAGTTTTACAAACTTTGTTAACCCTTTAGGTGTTCCACAAGAGTTATTGGCAAATGGAGATGAAATTTCCGAATTTCTATTTTTTGTTACCTTGTCTCAAAAAAAGTGTAATATAGAGCAACCAAAAATCATGTCTACCCTAGAATAGTACAAACAAAACTGACACCTTATCCCGTAGTTTACAAAATGGGGTCACTTTTTTGGAGTTTCTACTGTAGGGGTGCATCAGGGGGGCTTCAAATGGGACATAGTGTCAAAAAAACAGTCCAGCAAAATCTGCCTTCCAAAAACCATATGGCGTTCCCTTCCTTCTGTGCCCTGCCGTTTGGCCATACAGTAGTTTACGACCACATATGGGGTGTTTGTGCAAACAAGAGAATCAGGGCAATAAATATTGAGTTTTGTTTGGCTGTTAACCCTTGCTTTGTTACTGCAAAAATGGATTAAAATGGGAAATTTGCAAAAAAATAGCTGTTTTGGGACTGTTTTTATTTTTTGTTATTTACATAGTTGAACTGACAGGTTAGATTGTGTGCTATTTCTATAGAGCAGGTTGTTGCGGACGCGACAATACCAAATATGACTACTTTTTGGGGTTTTTTGTTTCAGTTTTACATAATAAAGCATTTTTGAAAATAATTTTTTTTTAGTGTCTCCACATTCTGAAAGCCATAGTTTTATTTTATTTTTTTGGGCGACTGTGTTATGTAGGGGCTCATTTTTTGCGGGATGAGATGGCGGTTCGAATGGTACTATCTTGGGGTGCATATGACTTTTTGATCGCTTACTATTACACTTTTTGTGATGTAAGGTGACAAAAAAGTGGCTTGTTTGACAACGTTTTTATTTTTTATGTTTACGGCGTTCATCTGAGGGGTTAGGTCATGTTATATTTTTATAGAGCAGGTCCTTACAGACGCGGCGATACATAATATGTATACCTTTTTTTATTTATTTTGGTTTTACACAATAATATCCTTTTTGAATGAAAAAAAAACATGTTTTAGTATCTCCATAGTCTGAGAGCCATATATTTTTCAGTTTTTAGGCAATTGTCTCAGGTTGGGTATAATTTTTGTGGGATGAGGTGACGGTTAGATTGGCACTATTTGGGGGTCATATGACTTTTTGATCGCTTGCTATTACACTTTTTGTGATGTAAGGTGGCAAAAATGGCTTTTTGACAAAGTTTTTATTATTTTTTTTACAGTGTTTACTTGAGGGGTTAGGTCATGTGATATTTTTATAGAGCAGATTCTTACGGACGTGGAGATACCCAATATGTCTACTTTTAAATTTTTTTTTTACATTTAACACTAAAAAGCATTTTTGAAACAAAAAAAATCATGTTTTAGTCTGAGAGGCATAGTTTTTTTATTTTTTGGCCAATTGTTTTAGGTAGGGGCTAGTTTTTTGCGGGATGAGATGGCGGTTTGATTGGTACTATTTTGGGAGGCAAACGCCTTTTTGATCGCTTTGTATTACACTTTTAGTGATGTAATGTGCCAAAAAATGGCTTATTTACACAATTTTTTTATATTTTTTTATGGCGTTCACCTGAGGAGTTCAGTCATGTAATATTTTTATAGAGCAGGTTTTTACGGACGCGGCGATACCTAATATGTGTAGTGTATTTTTTTTTTTTTTTATTCAGTGATATGTGTTTTTTTCATTTTTTTTAAATTTTTTTTTGACCCAGACCCACTTGGTTCTGAAAGATCCAGTGGATCTGGTGTCTGTATAATACAGTACAGTACACTATATAGTGCACTGTACTGTATTTTGTACTTTAGCAGGTCTATTCAGACTTTCAGCACCATGGAGAGCAGGACGCTTCTGAAAGCGTCCTGTCTCCATGGCAACCATCACCCGCTGCCATAACTGGGCAGGGGTGATGGATGGGGAGGGAGTGGAGCTCCCTCCTCTGCGATCCCATCCTGTTGGGGGCTGCAAAGGCACAGCAGCCCCCGATGGGAGAGGGAGGGAGCGCTCCTCCCTGTTAACCCTTCCATACCGCGGTCCGTACGGACCGCGGTACGGAAGGTTAAACGGCTGGCATCTGCAGCACAGATGCCAGCCGTTTCTATCAGAGTGTCAGCAATGTGCTGGCACTCTGATAGAACCACTAGACACCAGGGATAGATTACAGAGGAGGCGGGCGGGGGATCGCAATCGCGATCCCGCCCGCCGCACCGCCCGCCTCCCGCCTCGCGCCGCCGCAACCACCTCTCTGCACCCCCGCAGCCACAATATGATTGGGGGCTGCAGGGGGTTAAAAAACAGTTTGGGGGCATTAACTCTCTGATCAGAGAATGCATAGAGCGCTGCAAACCGCAGGTCTGAATTGACCTGCGGTTTGCAGCGATCGCCCATATGGGGGGGTCACAGGACCCCCCTGGGCATTGTTACAAGGTACCTGCTGAATGATTTCAGCAGGTACCTTGTTCCGATCACTGCCAGCTGAGCAGCAGTGATCGGAACAACTCATGACGTACCGGTACGTCATGTGTCCTTAAGGACTCGGGAAACATGCCGTACCGGTACGTCATGTGTCCCGAAGGGGTTAAAATAGATAGTAATACCTCCTAAAATAGTCATTACTTTACATTTCCCATATGTCTACTTCATGTTTGGATCATTTTGCAAATTACATTTTCTTTTTTTGAGACGGTAGAAGGCTTAGAAGTTTAGATGCAAATCTTAAAATTTTTAAGAAAATTTTGAAAAACCAATTTTTTAGGGACCAGTTCTGTTATGAAGTCACTTTGTGGGGCTCAAATATTAGAAACTACCCATAAATCACTTTATTTTAGAAACTACACCCCTCAAGCTATTTAAAACTGGTTTTACAATCAAAGTTAACTCTTTAGGTGTCCCACAAGAATTAAGGGAAAATGGGAATGAAATTTCAAAATTTCACTTTTTTTAGTCAGATTTTCCATTTCAATCCATTTGTACTGCAACGCATCAAGGGTTAGTGGTGTATTTCCTTATCCCCCTTTTGGAACACACCCTGCATCTTTTTTGGTTCCTTCTCTTCCTTGCTGTCTGGGGGACTTGATCTGGAAAATGTTGCCCTGGTACAATACAGGCACCATGACTACCTGAAGTACTGGGACCCTCCCCAGCCTGGCTTTGAAAAATTAGGGCCTTGATAACCACCTCTTGGAAAGGAAGGAAAGTTCCTGTGTGGCCTGTAGATTGAAATAGCACGTACACATCGTACATTGCTGTCTGTATGAGGTGCAAGGCCAGCTTTTTCTACCAGACTTTCATTTTTCGTGTGGCACGGTAGGGCCTCAGAACTTGATCTGAAAGATCAAGCCCTCCCATGTGCCTGTTGTAGTCCAGGATACAAACTGGTTTGGGGGTAGTAGTTATGGGACCTCATACAGGAACAGGGGAACTGATGTTAGTGTGAATAGAGGTCAGTAAAAGGACATCCCTCTTGTCCTTGTACTTAACCACCAGCAGGTTCTCATGGAGGAGAGCCCTGCATTCACCCATTCTCACTTGTTGCTCTACCAGGGATCTAGGGAGGCCTGTCTGATTTTAGCGCACAGTACCTCTGGGAGTTAGGGATATGAATAAGGGTATGCTGGTATAATAGTTATCCACAAAGAGGTGGTAACCCTTATCCAGCAGAGGGTGCAGTAAGTCCCACACTATCTTCCCACTAACTCCTAGGACGGGGGTCATTCTGGGGATTCTATCTGGGAATCTTTCCCTTCGTAAATGCAGAACTTGTGGGTGTACCCAGAGCTACTCTCACAAAGTTTGTAAATACTGTGCCCGTTTGCTGGGCAGATACTGGCGGAATCTAACCCTCCCTTTGAAAAGTGATAGAGACTCATTTACACAGACATTCTTATCAAGGGTGTACACCTCAGCAAACCTGGTGTTAAATAGTGTTGGGCGCAAATATTTGGATCGCGAATGATTATCGCGAATATCGGCACTTCGAGAATTCGCGAATATTTAGACTATAGTGCTATATATTCGTATTCGAGAATATAAGTAATTTTTTTCCATCTGAACATATGTCTTTGTCTAAGCACAGCAACATCCCTAGCAACCAATAGGAAAGTTGCCTACCTCTTTACTATATAAGAACCTCACCAGCAGGCATTTTCTGCATTTTTATACAGTTATGAGAGAGACAGTAGTGTCATTGCTGTGCTCTGTGCTTTGCTGTCACATTACATTGTTAGTTAGTGTATATATATATATATATATATATATATATATATATATATATAACTAGCAGAAGGACCCGGCTTTGCACGGGTATATTTCATCTATTTCTTTTCATGTTTCCGTGTGTCGTAAAAAGATATCAACAGTATCGCCCATAACAGTGACCTCTATAGTACCCGCCCCACTGTCTGCTGAGCTGTGTATCTAATCCTGTCCTGGGTGATACCATCTGCTGAGTTGTGTATCTAATCTTATGTTGTGTGATACTGTCTGCTGAGCTGTGTATCTAGTCCTATCTTGTGTGATACTGTCTGCTAAGCTGTGTATCTAATCCTATCCTGTGTGATACTGTCTGCGGAGCTGTGTATCTAATCCTAGCCTATGTGATACTATCTGATGAGCTGTGTATCTAATCTTATGTTGTATGATACTGTCTGCTAAACTGTGTATCTAATATTCTATCCTGTGTGATACTGTCTGCTGATCATGTATCTAATATTCTATCCTGTGTGATACTGTCTGCTGAGCATGTATCTAATATTCTATCCTGTGTTATGCTGTCTGCTGAGCTGTGTATCTAATATTCTATCCTGTGTGATGCTGTCTGCTGAGCTGTGTATCTAATCATATCCTGTCTGCTGAGCTGTGTACCTAGTAGTTGATTTTTAACTTTATTTTTTCAATCCCTGTTGGCTGAGTGGGAGAGGGCGTGGCCTAACTGGATTGGGGCATGTCCTTTTGAACATCTTAATCTAAGACAGAAGTAAGGTGTGAGCTGCAAAGAGAAAGTCACCGTCCCTCCCACCTCTACAGCTGACAGAAGTTGATTTTTAACTTTATTTTGTCAATACTCATTGGCTGCAGAGGGGCTGTCCAGGCATGCTGGGAGTTGTAGTTTTGCAACAGCTGGAGGCACACTGGTTGGAAAACACTGGCTTAGCAGACCTAAAAGTTGATTTTTAACTTTATTTCTTCAATCCCTGTTCGCTTAGTGGGAGGGGGGCGTGGCCTAACAGGATTGGGGGTGTGTCCTTTTAAACAGCTCTCTTTAAGACAGCAGCAATGTTCTGTCTGAATGTGAGCTGCATGGAGAAAATCACCCTCCCTCCCACCTCAGGAGAGGAGGGGGCATGGCCTAACCGAATCAGAGACGTGGTCTTTCAACAGCTCACCCTAAGACAGCAGCACTATCTTCTCCGAGTGTGGGCTGCAGAGATAAAGTCACCGTCCCTCTCATCTCTGCAGCTGACAGAAGTTGATTTTTAACTTCATTTTTCACTGTTTGCTTAGTGGGAGGGGGGTGGCCCAACAGGATCGGGGGCGTGTCCTTTTAAACAGTTCACTGTAAGACAGCAGCACTGTTCTGTCTGAATGTGAGCTGCAGGGACAAAATCACTGTCCCACCTCTGGAGGGGGTGTGGCCTAACCAAATCAGAGGTGTAGCTTATCTGGACCTGGGGGCATGGTTTTAAGGGTGACTTGAATGGCGACCCTACTTTCCCCCTGAACTGTGACCTTCCTAGCACTCTGCCCCCTTAACAGTATCATCCACAGCGCTCTGCCCCTTTAAAGCTAACCTGCAGCAGTGAAGAGAAATGGCTGAGTTGTTATGGAAACCTCAGGAAATAAGGTACTTAGTGCTATTAGGCCCTGGCTTTACTTCAATAGCGATTATCCTGGTGACAGATTTCCTTTAAACGTCATCTAGAGCGGTGATGAGACTTGGCTGAGTTGTTATGGTTGCCTGGAGTAAAACTGTGTGTGTGGAGATAAACTGTCAGGGAGCAGTGACAGTTTGAATTCAAGTTAAAGGCTTTGCTGCCTTGTATTGACTATAATGCAGGTCATTTTTTGGGAATATCTCAGGAACGGTAAGTCCTAGAGAGCTGAGACCCAGTCTAAAACCTTCCCGGACACCTGATGTACCCGTGTGCCAAATTTGGTGAAGATCGGTCCAGTCGTTTGGTCGCGCATAAAGAACGTCCGGACGTCTAGACAGACAGAAATTCATTTTTATGTATATAAGATATATATATATATATATATATATATATATATATATATTAAAGATAGTTAGTAGGAGCTAGTCTGTGTAGGTTAGATAGTGATATAGTGTATCTGCTAGGTTCCAGTGCAGGGTGTTATGTTTTGCTCTCCATACATACATGCTAAAAACATAGTACTGTGATGTCACAAGTTCAAAACAATACTTAGTGTGCCAATCAGTAATATGTAGTGTGGCAATGGAGCCGCCAGAAGGCCATTGAAGTGGCATATCTAACCCAGAGCAAGCTGGGTGAGAACAAGAAAGGTTGGGAAAATTAGTTTTTTCCCACTGTCTTCAGCAGTCAGGCTGTTAATGGGGATAATATCAGCCAGCTGAGGAGCTTGGATAAATGTGGGCTGAGCTCCTCAATCAGCTCCCAGTCTGGGAAAGGAGCAGGCTGTGTCAAGGCCTGTGGGAGCCGGGACCCTCTAACCCTGTGTATAGGGTAAGCACTGGTGATGTGTCTTGGGGAGCTGGGTGGTAGATTCAGATACTTATAGAGAGGGAAAGACTGTTTAGTCAGTGGCCAGACGGCCGAGGATTTATTTTTATGATTTAGTTGTACTGCTGTTGTAACAATAAAGCTGGTCGTGGCCAGTCTGCACCCGATTCTACAGTGGTGGAGTGGCTTCTTGATGTGTGCCAACCGTCTAAGGCGTTAAGACAGCGGTCTGAGGAGCTAAATGACCCCGTGTTGTTACAGTAGTCAGACCTGCTAAAATGTGAAGTTGCTCATATTGCGCAAAAATATGTGCATCGATTGCCAATTTGCGCAATTGCGAATATATTGGAGCAATCTATCTGCATGTAAAGCTATTGTAATGTTTTGCCGTGCCAAACATTTTCTCCAGTCTCAGTAAACTTCTAGCAGCTTGAAAAATGTAGCAAACGTGACCCACTTCTGTATTGCGCACGCAATACTCGAATATTACACTGCTGATTTTCGCAATCAAGAAAATAATCTGTATTCCAAAGCTGCCCTCAAAATCTGGAATTTGATGCTGATAATCGTCAGGGGGTAGGGTCCATAAGGCTTTACTCTGGGGGCTGCTTCCACTGCTACCCTGGGGTGCCTTTTAGAGGGTCCCTCATCACCGGATGATGATGAAGAGGTGGTAGAGGAGTAAACCTTTATTTATTGTGAGGGGTGTGTATGTTGTGTTTTCACAAGTGAAGGGGCTTGTAATAAATTTTAAATACAGAGAAAAGGAGTAGAAAAAAAAGTAGAAAAGAAAATTACAGGTGCAGGATTCATGCATGCACAAAAATATTCCATGCGTGCAAAAATCTACACTAACACTACCTAACTAAAATAGATCTCTATATATATATGTATATGGAGAGTTATATATTGTGAGGCAGTGACAGGCCTCATAGCTGCTAAGGGAGATTTAGGGCCGAAATTCCCATGTCTTCCCTGTCAAGGAGAGAGTTTGGAACAGAGGCCTCGGACGGCTCTGTGTGTGGTCTCTGCCGGGCCAGGCTGAGGGATCATGAGGCTAGGTTGGGAGACAAAGCAACCCGGGGAGGGTCTCGGGATCCTAGTCATGTGGACTAGTGAGCCTAAATCCCCCAAGGAACTTTGTTTTTGCACAGCCTGAGGGGCTGGAGGACTGTAAGGCTGGGAAAAGCCACACCAGGTACCAGGTATGAACTGTGTCTACTAGCTGAGTTAGGGGCACTCTGTTTATGTTTAGGTAGAGTCCAGATGGGCAAGGTATTTATTGATTTTGTTGTTTATATTCTGCTGATACCCAATAAATGCACAGTTTGGATAGCGAAACCGTGTATGATGAAGAGTCTTGTGAGAATGACCCCCAAGTCAAGCGATCCCTTACAAAAATAAATATATATAAATGTCTGAAGACACCGACCGCTCCACGTGAGGCCATCACTACAGTGAGAACAGCCTTAATTTTAATATAGTGCACATGGTAGATGAGTATTTCACATCTGGAATAGTGATGAGCGGCAGGTGCCATATTCGATTCATATTCGTCGAAATCGAATATTCGTCATTATTCTAGTTATCGCGATTAATATACGATTTAAATAATCGCGTATTGCGATTGTAACTTAAGGCTACTTTCCTATTGGTTTGATATCTAGAATTAGCGAAGAGGACGAATATGACGAATGTATTCGTCATATTCCTCAAAACGAAGATAATTAAGTATTCTCCATCTTCGTTTTAGCTACCTATTCGTCAACTTCGCTAATTCTAGCAATCTAATAGGAAAGTTGACTATAGAGACAGCTGTGTTTAATTCGCTATGCGATTATATTACTTTGCTTTTTTTTAATAAATAGAATAATTATAATAATTATCAAGTATTATAATTATTCTATTTATTTAAAAAAAAGCAAAAAAAATATAATCGCATAGCGAATTAAACACAGCTGTCTCTATAGTCAACTTTCCTATTAGATTGCTAGAATTAGCGAAGTTGACGAATAGGTAGCTAAAACGAAGATGGAGAATACTTCGTTATCTTCGTTTTGAGGAATATGACGAATACATTCGTCATATTCGCTATTTCTACCAAGCCAACCATAACCAAACCAGGTCTAAGTTGAAATCGCAATTCGATTAATTCAAGTTATATTACCCACCACTGGAGAAGGCCACTTTCAGTTATTTAGGCCCTGGCGCCCAGATTGAGGAGAGGTTCATTCAACTTTGGGTTGGACCGCAAGATCATGGTAAAGCTAAAAAAATGAGGATTCAATAAAGAAGTGCCCCGGAGTACAAGAATACATGGTTGAGGGGGAGGCAGTTATAAATGTCTTTTCTGCACAAGGGAGGGACATGCCTGGTTCATTTTTTATGAACGTCAGCTTGTCCACGTTGGTTGTGGACAGGCGGCTGCGTTTGTCAGTAATGACCCCCCCTGCCCTGCTGAATACACGTTCAGACAAAACGCTGGCCGACGGGCAGGCCAGCACCTCCAAGGCATAAAATGCTAACTCTGGCCACATGGACAATTTGGAGACCCAGAAGTTGAATGGGGCTGAACCATCAGTCAGTACATGGAGGGGTGTGCAAACGTACTGTTCAACCATGTTAGTGAAATGCTGCCTCCTGCTAACACGTTCCGTATCAGGTGGTGGTGCAGTTAGCTGTGGCGTGGAGACAAAACTTTTCCACATTTCTGCCATGCTAACCCTGCCCTCAGAGGAGCTGGCTGTGACACAGCTGCGTTTGCGACCTCTTGCTCCTCCTCTGCCTTCGCCATGGGCTTCCACCTGTTCCCCTGTGACATTTGGGAATGCTCTCAGGAGCGCGTCTACCAGCGTGCGCTTGTACTCGCACATCTTCCGATCATGCTCCAGTGCAGGAAGTAAGGTGGGCACATTATCTTTGTTCCGGGCATCCAGTAGGGTGGCAACCCAGTAGTCCGCACATGTTAAAATGTGGGCAACTCTGCTGTTGTTGCGCAGGCACTGCAGCATGTAGTCGCTCACGTGTGCCAGGCTCCCCAGAGGTAAGGACAAGCTGTCCTCTGTGGGAGGCGTATCGTCATCGTCCTCTGTATCCCCCCTAGCCACGCACCAGTGATGGGCCCGAGCTGTGTCGGGTGCCACCACGCTGTGAACCTGCTTCATCCTCATCCTCCTCCACCTCCTCCTCATCCTCCTCGTCCTCCAGTAGTGGGCCCTGGCTGGCCACATTTGTACCTGGCCTCTGCTGTTGCAAAAAACCTCCCTCTGAGCCACTTCTAACAGACTGGCCTGAAATGTGCTAAAATGACCCCTTATCCTCCTCCTCCTCCTAGGCCACCTCCTCTTCCATCATCGCCCTAAGCATTTTCTCAAGCAGACATAGAAGTGGTATTGTAACGCTGATAACGTTGTCATCGCCACTGGCCATGTTGGTTGAGTACTCGAAACAGCACAACAGGGCACACAGGTCTCGCATGGAGGCCCAATCATTGGTGCTGAAGTGGTGCTGTTCCGCAGTGCGACTGACGCTTACGAAACTCCACTATAGCCTGCTGCTGCTCGCACAGTCTCTCCAGCATGTGCAAGGTGGAGTTCCACCTGGTGGGCACGTCACATATGAGGCGGTGAGCGGGAAGGCTGAAGTTACGCTGTAGCGCAGACAGGCGAGCAGCGGTAGGATGTGAATGACGGAAGCGTGCACAGACGGCCCGCACTTTATGCAGCAGCTCTGACATGTCGGGGTAGTTGTGAATGAACTTCTACACCACCAAATTTAGCACATGCGCCAGGCAAGGGATGTGCATCAAACCGGCTAGTCCCAGAGCTGCGACGAGATTTTGCACATTATCGCACTCCGCCAGGCTTGAGGCCCACCGGAAGAAACCACTCGTTGGTCTGTTGTTCAATACCCCGCCACAAATCCTGCGCGGTGTGGGGCCTGTCCCCCAAACATATGAGTTTCAGAATGGCCTGCTGACGTTTACCCTGGGCTGTGCTGAAGTTGGTGGTGAAGGTGTGTGGCTGACTGGATGAGCTGGTGGAAGCAGAGGAGGAGGAAGCTGAGTAGGAGGAGGAGGCTACAGGAGGCAAAGAATGATGCCCTGCGATTCTTGGCGGCGGAAGGACGTGCGCCAAGGAACTCTCCGCCTGGGGCCCATCCGCCACTACATTTACCCAGTGTACAGTTAGGGACATATAGCGTCCCTGGTCTTGCTTACTAGTCCACGTATCTGTGGTTAGGTGGACCTTGCCACAGATGGCGTTGCGCAGTGCACACTTGATTTTATCGGATACTTGGTTGTGCAGGGAAGGCACGGCTGTCTTGGAGAAGTAGTGGCGGCTGGGAACAACATACTGTGGGACAGCCATGGACATCAGCTGTTTGAAGCTGTCTGTGTCCACCAGCCTGAATGACAGCATTTCAAAGGCCAGTAGTTTAGAAATTCTGGCATTCAGGCCCAGGGCTCGAGGGTGGCTAGGTGGGAATTTACGCTTTCTCTCCAAGGTTTGTGAGATGGAGAGCTAAAAGCTGCCGTGTGACATGGTGGATAGTGTTGAGCGCGAATATTCGAATAGCGAATTTTTTTAGCGAATATCGGCACTTCGCTAATTCGCGAATATTTCGAATATAGCGCTATAAATTCGCTATTTCGAATATTCGGTTTTTTTTTGTTTTTTTTTAGTTATATTTTTTTCTTTCCCTCTTCCCAACAGTAGTTCTTACCTGTCCTGAGGATTCCTGGCTGCTCTAGTCAGTGCCCATTGCCGCTTCTGCCGACTTCCGTGCTCATGGAGCGTCCCCATCCATGGGAACGTCTCCATATACTAAAATGTACTGTCGGATTTGAGGAATTACGTTGAAATCGCAATGCGATTAATTCAAGTTATATTAATCACATTGCGATTTCTACTTAGAGCTGGGTTTATAATAGGTCAGCTTGCTAGAATGAACGAAGTTAACAAATATGGAATATAGCAGCACTGCTAAGTTGAATTCGCAATGCGATTAATTTAACTTAAAGTAATCGCATTGCGATTTCAACTTAGCACTGCTAGTGCCACTGCTATATTCCATATTCGTTAATTCTAGCCTATGTAAGATAGCAGTGCTAAGTTGAAATCGCAATGCGATTACTTCAAGTTAAATTAATCGCATTGCGAATTCAACTTAGCAGTGCTGCTATATTCCATATTAGTTAACTTCGTTCATTGAATCGTTAACTTCGTTCATTCTAGCAAGCTGACCCATTATAAACCCAGCTCTAAGTTGAAATCGCAATGCGATTAATATAACTTGAATTAATCGCATTGCGATTTCAACGTAATTCCTCAAATCCGACAGTACATTTTAGTATATGGAGATGTTCCCATGGTGATGGGGACGCTCCATGAGCAAGAACTTTATGGTTGGCTTGGTAGAATTAGCGAATAGCGAATATGGCGAATGTATTCGTCATATTCCTCAAAACGAAGATAGCAGTATTCTACATCTTCGTTTTAGCAACCTATTCGTCAACCTCGCTAATTCTAGCAATCAAATAGGAAGGTTGACTATAGAGACAGCTGTGTTAAATTCAGCTATGCGATTTTTTTTTTTAATAGAATAATTATATTACTTGATATAATTATTATAATTATTCTATTTATTAAAAAAATATATATAAATAATCGCATAGCGAATTAAACACAGTTGTCTCTATAGTCAACCTTCCTATTTGATTGCTTGAATTAGCGAAGTTGACGAATAGGTTGCTAAAACGAAGATGTAGAATACTTCGTTATCTTCGTTTTGAGGAATATGACGAATACATTCGTCATATCCGTCATCTTCGCTATAATTCTAGATATGAAACCAATAGGAAAGTAGCCTTAAGTTAAAATCGCAATACGCGATTATTTAAATCGCATATTAATCGCGGTAACTAGAATAATGACGAATATTCGATTTCGACGAATATGAAACGAATATTCGCGAATTTCGTCGAAATCGAATATGGCACCTGCCACTCATCACTAATGGTGGAGATGCTTGGTGACGCAGGTGGTGTTGTCGGTGGCACATCCTCTGTTTGGTGGGCGGCAGGTGCCAACATTACTCCCGAGGCGCAGGAAGAGGCCGAGAAAGCAGCAGCAGAAGAGGGAGCAGGGGGAGCCAGAGTGAGTTCCTTGCTTTTAAGGTGTTTACTCCACTGCAGTTCATGCTTTGCATGTAGATTCCTGGTCATGCAGGTTGTGCTAAGGTTCAGAACGTTAATGCCTCACTTCAGGCTCTGATGGCACAGCGTGCAAACCACTCGGGTCTTGTCGTCAGCACATTGTTTAAAGAAGTGCCATGCCAGGGAACTCCTTGAAGCTGCCTTTGGGGTGCTCGGTCCCTGGTGGCGGTGACCAGTAGCAGGCGAACTCTCTTGGCGGCGGCTGTTCTGCTTTTGCCCCCTGCTCCCTCTTTTGCTACGCTGTTGGCTCAGTCTCACCACTGCCTCTTCCTCTGAACTATGAAAGTCAGTGGCACGACCTTCATTCCATGTGGGGTCTAGGACCTCATCGTCCCCTGCATCGTCTTCCACACAGTCTTCCTCCCTGACCTCCTGTACGGTCTGCACACTGCAGAAAGACGCAGCAGTTGGCACCTGTGTTTCATCATCATCAGAGACGTGCGGACTCCGATGAGGTGGTATTCCCATGTCCTCATCATCAGGAAACATCAATGGTTGTGCATCAGTGCATTCTATGTCTTCCACCACTGGGGAAGGGCTAGGTGGATTCCCTTGGGAAACCCTGCCAGCAGAGTCTTCAACAGCAAAAGAGAGTGCTGCAAAACTTGAGGCTCAGACAGTTTCCCTTATATGCATGGGGTGATGTGACAGACTGATGGGCTTGGTTTTCAGGCGCCACCTGTGCGTTTTCTGCAGAAGACTGGGTGGGAGATCATGTTGTGAACGTGCTGGATCCACTGTCGGCCACCTAATTGACTAGTGCCTGTACCTGCTCAGGCCTTACCATCCTTAGAACGGCATTGGGCCCCACCAAATATAGGTTTAAATTCTGGTGGGTACTGGAACCTGAGGTAGTTGGTTCACTAGGACGTGTGGCTGTGGCAGAATGGCCACGTCCTCTCCCAGCACCAGAGGGTACACTATCACCACCATTACCGCGTACGCGTCCCTTACTAGATGTTTTCCTCATTGTTACCGTTCACCAAGCACCACAATAAGAAAAAAAATATTTGGCCCAATGTATTGATTTCAAATTCAGGCCTTTTTTAACAGGCACTTTACACTATCTGCCTATTTATTTATGTACCATATTACACTAATCCAGGCACAGCAGTAACGACTGATTTAGGGGAATATCTATTGTAGGGCTAGTATTTAGGCGCAGGATGAAAGGTATCCTTTTATGGACACATTTTCACAGTAGTGTGAGAAAAACGATGTAGGATTATGCCTTCAGCAATTGTATTTTAACACTTTGTGTAATATACCATTTAACGGACAGAAATACAATGGGAGATGCACGGTAGCGTGTGACGTTAATGAGGATGACCCTCTCAGCACTTGTATATACACATTGAGTGTAATATACCCTTTTACGGACTGATGAACACTTGACATGCAACAGCTGGGATACCAGATTCAGGCTATTGCTATTTTGGCAATTGAATTTTACCCCAGAACAAAATATATGTTTTGGCAGACACTATTATACTTTGCCAGCCACAGCTGAAACCACTGATTTATGGTATTGCTATTTTGGCAATTGAATTTCACCCCAGAACAAAATATACCCTTTTACGGGCAGATTAACACTTAGCCTGCAAAAGCTGGGACATCAGATTCAGGGTATTGCTAATTTGGCTATTGAATTTCACCCCAGAACAAAATATATGTTTTGGCGGACACTATTATACTTTGCCAGCCACAGCTGAAACCACTGATTTATGGTATTGCAATTTTGGCAATTGAATTTCACCACAGAACAAAATATATGTTTTGGTGGACACTATTATAGTTTGCCAGCCAGTGCTGGGACACCAGACTTATGGTATTGCTATTTTGGCAATTGAATTTCACCACAGAAAATAATCTATCCTTTGCCAGACAGCAGACAGTATTATACTTGGCTAGCCAAGGCTGGAACACCAGATTTAGGGGATTGGTATTTTGACAATTGTATTTAACCCCTTAATAAAATATAGAAACTGCTATCCTGAGTTTCTAGGGGTGACAATTAGCACATCCAAGCCCCTGATGTAGGATATAGCAAAAAAAAATAAAATAGTATTGATGGATTGATGGATTTGGTGGCAGCTTGTTCTGGTGCACCACAAGTCACAAAATGTCCGCTGATCACCCCAGAAAAAAAGTGACAGAAAAACGCTCTGTGCAGCCTAAAAACCAGTGAGCAAGAACTAGCAGAAGTTGAATCATTCACAGCTGTAGATCGATCACTTTATTAGGTGCTTTTGCTGACTTTTCCCTGCCTAATCTCGCCCTCACAGCAGCTGCGTCCTCTCCCTACACTAATCAGAGCAGTGTGACGTGCGGCACTACGTGACTCCAGCTTAAATAGAGGCTGGGTCACATGCTGCACTTGGCCAATCACAGCCATGCCATTAGTAGGCATGGCTGTGATGGGCTCTTAGGGCAAGAAGTAAAACGCTAGCTGATTGGCTGCTGTGCAGCCCTTCAGAAAGCGGGAAGAAATCGCCGAACAATGAACCCGAACTTTTTTGAAAAGGTTCGGGTCCGTTTCCCGAACACCCCAAAATTCTCGAACTGTTCGCTCAACACTAGTCAGGGGTGGACGCTTGCACCATTTGGGAATCTGAGGAGTGCTGCCTGGTTCATTATTGGCTATATATATATATATATTGTAAGAGGGTGCAAGGTGTTGTATTTGATAGCAGGTACGTGTCACCGAGGTTGCTGGCCTCGGTGAGGTGAGAGCCGGGTTTTTGTCTGCAGCAGCTAGTGCTGCTCTGTTAAATAGCATGGCTGCAAAGCCGATCCGGGCCGGCTCTTACTGGGAGCAGCTAAAGAGTAGGGTGGGTGGCTGCTCCCCACGGTCCAGTCCATGTTTTGGGCTGGGTATAAAACGCAGCCAGCAGCTGTGTCTGAGGGTGTGATTATCCTGGAGCCTGCAAACAGGGCTGAGGAATTCTCTGTCCTGGAGGAAGGAGCTCAGCAAGGTGGTGTTTCCCTGCGACCTGAAGGTGGAATCGCCTGCGGCTGAGCCGACTGCTAGGTGTGAACCCGCACCTAAACCACCCAAGGTGACTGGACCCTGTGTTGGCCTGTTTTTGTTTTGCCACAGTATTTCCGTTGTGTGTGAACTGTCACCAAGAGACTGCTTTTCATTTATGGCGTGCAAGTGTGAATAAAACACTGTTTGATGCACCATCTGGACTCCTTGTTTTGCCTCTAAACTGCACCCGCACCGCTGTCTACCAGAGCGACTCCCCACATTTGGTGTCGGATGCGGGCATGCGCAGTGAGGCTGGCGTGAACGCCGAACTTTGTTTGCTGAGCAAAAGTGTATGTCCTATATTAGGCCGGCAAAGTTGCAGCCTGTGATTTCTGGCAACATGGAGGCTGCTGTGAAAGCCCTCATAGAGGCTAACGTGCAGCAGCGGGAGACCAACCAGTTATTGCTGCAACATGTGATGGCATTACAGGCGGCAGGAGCGTCCCACCACGTCCATGATGCCCGGAAGCGGTCCGTGCGGCGATCCCAAAGATGACCCCCGCAGACGACGTGGAGACATACCTAGCCGTCTTTGAGAAGGTCGCCGTGAGGGAAAAGTTACCCCGTGACCAGTGGGCCGAGGTGGTTGCTCCGTTCCTGGCAGCGGACCCCAGCAAGTTTTTCGATTTGGCAGATGTCCAGGCAGCTGACTACCCGACCGTGAAAGGTGAGATTCTAGCAAGACTGGGGGTGAATGTTTTGGTCCGGGCCCAGCGGGTGCATCAGTGGGAATTTAACCCGGCTGAACCCGCCAGACCACAATACTATGACCTGCTACATCGGTTGCAAAAATGGCTGCAGCCAGACATACTGACTCCCACTGCTATGCTCGACCGTCTGTTAGCAGATGTATTCTGGAGGTCTTTGCCATACCCTCTCCAGCACTGGATCGGCCAGGTATCCCCCACCAATGCCCTTGAGATGGTCGACCTGGTGGAGCGATATGAGGCCACCAGAAACCTGCAGGGGGTTCTTTTGGGAGGAGGCCAGTCAAACCCGGAAACCTCCACCCCAGTCCCGGCGGCCGGCCAAACCCGCCCGGGATGTACCCCTTGCAGATCCCTCCCCAGTAGTCTGCTGGCGGTGTCACGAGCCTGGCCACGTAAGGGCCGACTGTCCACAGTGGGGGAACCCATGGAGACTAATTATGGGTACCGGGCTTCCCTGTATGCCCGGAGACTGTGTGCGACCGGCACCCCGAGACAATAGACAATCGACATCTGTGCCAGGTGCAAATCAGGGATAACCTGGCAGTGGCGCTGTTGGACTCAGGGAGCCTGGTAACCCTGGTAAGTGCTGCCCTGGTACAGCCCACCCAGTATACGGGCCGGAAAGTTGGTGTGGTGTGTATACACGGAGACTTAAAGGACTATCCCACGGCTGTAATGTCTCTGTCCACGGCGGCCGGCACCTGGACTTGTGAAGTGGCGATCTCCACAAAGCTGCCCTATGAACTAATAATTGGGAGAGACTTCCCTGGTTTTCCGTCACTGTGGCCTGAGATGAAAGTGACTAATAGCCCTGAGACAGGGGTAACCCTAGCAGAGTGGCCTGATACCCCTGGAAGGCCAGAACCCTGGGAGCCCGAGTCTGAAGGGCCAGCGGTAGGGGTGACCACTGCTGCAGCGGTAGTGGGGAGACAACCCCACTGAGTGTAATGGTGGGAGACACGGAGGACTTGCCACCGGGGCCTGAGTTGGCAGACCTCAATGTCTCCGGGGAAAATTTTGGGACCGCACAACACCGGGACCAAACCCTAACCAGGGCCTGGGAGAATGTGCTGGAAATTGATGGTAAACCCCAGAAACCAGGGGCTGAATTAATGTTCCCACGATTTATTGTTCTGCAGGATATGTTGTATCGGGTGAACCAAATCCGAGGTGAACCTGTTGAACAGTTGGTGGTGCCCACAGCGTATCGCAAGCTTGTCATGGAGCTTGCCCACCAACATGTTCTTGGGGACACCTGGGGTGGCAGAAAACCCAGGACCGCATACTGCAGCGGTTTTATTGGCCCAGTGTGTTCAAGGAGGTAGAGAATTATTGTAAGTCCTGTCCGACCTGTCAGATAACTAGCCCCCAGCCACATTTCCGTAGTCCTCTGGTACCTCTGCCAATTATTGAAGTACCGTTTGAGCGAATCGCTATGGATTTAATTGGGCCTGTACCAAAGTCTGCCAGGGGCCACCAACACATTCTGGTAGTTCTCGACTATGCCACTCGGTATCCGGAGGCGGTGCCTCTGCGACATACCTCAGCTAAGCTCATTGCCAAAGAGTTAATGGAGATGTTTTCCCGTGTGGGCCTGCCAAAAGAGGTTCTGACAGACCAAGGGACCCCTTTTATGTCCAAAGTAATGAGGGAACTGTGCAAATTGTTGCGTATAAAGCAGTTACGGACGTCCGTTTACCATCCGCAAACAGACGGTCTTGTTGAGAGGTTTAACCAAACTCTAAAAAATATGTTAAAGAGGGTGGTGTCTAGAGATGGGAAGGACTGGGACCTGCTTCTGCCCTATCTCATGTTCGCAGTGCGAGAGGTACCCCAGGCCTCTACTGGGTTCTCGCCCTTTGAACTGCTTTATGGCAGACACCCTCGGGGCCTGTTGGATATCGCCAAGGAAGCATGGGAAGAACAGGCTGTCCCGCACAAAAGTGTCATTGAGTATGTCACCCAGATGCAGGAACGGATAGAAAGGGTGTTGCCGCTGGTCCGGGAGCATATGGAGGCAGCACAACAAGCCCAGAGTAGGGTGTATAATCGTCAGGCTCGGGTACGGGGCTTCAATCCGGGAGATCGAGTGTTGGTTCTGGTACCCACCCTTGACAGCAAATTCCTAGCTAGGTGGCAGGGCCCCTATGAGGTGATCGAGAAGGTAGGGGAAGTAAATTACAAAGTACACCAGCCAGGGCGGCGCAAGCCGGAGCAGGTGTACCACGTGAATTTACTTAAGCCTTGGAAAGATAGGGACACGGCCGACGACCACAGCCCCCGGCCAGGGCTTCTAGGTGACAAGGGTCCAGCCCCACAGTTCGAGGCCTGTGAAGCAGTAACCACGGTGAAAATTGCAGACAGCCTGTCTTCCAAACAAGTTCAGGAAGTCAGGGAGTTCATCAGTCGGAACACGGATGTGTTCTCGGACCTCCCTGGCCGCACGTCTCTCATCCAACATGACATCGTCACTGAGCCTCAGGCCAAGATCCGGTTAAAACCATACCGGGTACCCGAGGCTCGGCGACGGGCCATCGCGGAGGAAGTACAGTTAATGTTGAAGCTCGATGTCATTGAGGAGTCGAAGAGTGAGTGGGCCAGTCCCATAGTCCTAATACCCAAGCCGGATGGGACGTTGCGGTTCTGCAACGATTTTCGCAAGTTAAATGAAGTGTCCAAGTTTGATGCGTATCCCATGCCCCGGGTAGACGAGCTTGTTGAGAGTTTAGGGCAAGCCCGTTATTTTTCTGTGCTAGACCTCACCAAAGGGTACTGGCAGGTACCCTTAACGGAGTCGGCTAAGGAAAAACCGCATTTGTTACCCCGCAGGGCCTGTATCACTACAAGGTGTTACCCTTTGGCCTGCATGGCGCCCCGCCACTTTCCAAAGGTTAATGGACATAGTGCTGCGACCACATCGTCGGTACGCCTCGGCCTACTTAGATGATGTAGTCATCCACAGCACCGACTGGGAAAGCCATTTACCCAAGGTGCAGGCGGTAGTGGATGCCCTGAGGAAAGCCGGACTGACCGCTAACCCAAAGAAGTGCTCCATAGGGTTAGAGGAGACAAAATATCTGGGATATGTAATTGGGCGGGAGTCATCAAACCTCAGGTAACCAAGGTAGAGGCCATTCGTAACTGGCCCCGACCGGTCACCACCAGGCAGGTAAAGTCGTTCCTGGGGATTGTAGGTTACTACATGAGGTTTGTGCCCCACTTTGCCACAATAGCAGCGCCGTTGACAGACCTGTTGAAGGGGCGAAAGTCTGGGAGGGTTAGCTGGAGTGAGAAGGCGGAGGAGGCTTTCGCCGCGTTGAAGTCGGCCCTGTGTGGGTCCCCGGTTTTGGTGACACCCGACTTCAACAAGGAGTTTGTCGTACAGACCGACGCCTCGGAGGTAGGCCTCGGTGCGGTACTGTCTCAGGAGGTCAACGGGGAAGAACATCCCGTTGTCTTCCTGAGCCGTAAGCTCAATCCCGCTGAGTCCAGATATAGTATAGTGGAGAGGGAGTGCCTGGCTATCAAGTGGGCACTCGAATCTCTCCGCTACTACTTGTTAGGGAGGAGGTTCCGTCTGGTGACCGACCATTCCCCCTCAAATGGATGAGTCAGGCCAAGGAGAGGAATGCTCGGGTCACCAGGTGGTTCCTATCTCTTCAGAATTTCAAATTCTCCGTGGAACACAGGGCAGGCCGCTTGCAGGGCAACGCAGATGCCCTATCCCGCGTCCACTGCCTCACGTGTGTTCACCCCTCAGGGTTGAACAAAGGGGGTGTGTAAGAGGGTGCAAGGTGTTGTATTTGATAGCAGGTACGTGTCACCGAGGTTGCTGGCCTCGGTGAGGTGAGAGCCGGGTTTTTGTCTGCAGCAGCTAGTGCTGCTCTGTTAAATAGCATGGCTGCAAAGCCGATCCGGGCCGGCTCTTACTGGGAGCAGCTAAAGAGTAGGGTGGGTGGCTGCTCCCCACGGTCCAGTCCATGTTTTGGGCTGGGTATAAAACGCAGCCAGCAGCTGTGTCTGAGGGTGTGATTATCCTGGAGCCTGCAAACAGGGCTGAGGAATTCTCTGTCCTGGAGGAAGGAGCTCAGCAAGGTGGTGTTTCCCTGCGACCTGAAGGTGGAATCGCCTGCGGCTGAGCCGACTGCTAGGTGTGAACCCGCACCTAAACCACCCAAGGTGACTGGACCCTGTGTTGGCCTGTTTTTGTTTTGCCACAGTATTTCCGTTGTGTGTGAACTGTCACCAAGAGACTGCTTTTCATTTATGGCGTGCAAGTGTGAATAAAACACTGTTTGATGCACCATCTGGACTCCTTGTTTTGCCTCTAAACTGCACCCGCACCGCTGTCTACCAGAGCGACTCCCCACAATATATATATATCTACATGAAAAAAAAATCTTCACAGTAAACTGAGCAGGCTAGTCAGAAAAATGGATGTTTCTGTTCAGCGTTCAGCAGGTGCAGGACGCATGCACGCACACAGATAGTATATGCATGCAAAAATCTACACTAACATTACCTAACTAATTGATTTCTATGTAACACTAAATATATTTTTATCACACAAAAAAGGAAAAGAAAACTGAACACAAAAGCGACCAGTAAAAAAAATGGTACTTATTTGTGCTTCATGCAGATACTGCAGTATAAAAATACTAGCGTAGGTGCTGAACAGTTAAGTATGGACTGATCAGCGCTTAACGTTAAGGCAGGGTTCACAGCTGCGCGTCCCGCTTCGCAGTACGACGCTCTATCTTTTATTTTTGCATTGTGAAAATGAAAGTAAAAATTGCGCGTTGTGCGCGCGTTTGCGCTATATATCCCTATGGGGGACGCGCGACAATACGGCCCAAAGAAGCTCCTGTACTTCTTTGGGCGTAGGGCGTTTTACAGCGCGTTCGTACACACTGTAAAACGCTCAGGTGAGAACCATGCCCTTAGGGAAACATGGGTTTTCGCCTGTTGAGCGTTTTACAGCGCGTAGGAACACGCTGTAAAACACTCAAGTCTGAACCCAGCTTAAGAGCTCGCACACAGAAAAAGTGTTGCAGAGCAGGAAAAAATGAAAGCCAGAGAAAAGTGACAAAAAAGTCACAATTTGTTCACCATAGGCTAAATCGAACGGTGGGGGGCTTAGGGACAGGAAATAGGGTTTGGGAAGGGGGGTGGATTAGGGATCTAGAACTTCTGCTACTGCTGCAAAAAAATAAAAGATCACTGCAGCAGATGTTCCAGATGTTCTTCTCTTTTTCTTTAAACAGGTACCAATTAGCTGTGGTGGTGAACCACAAGTCCCAGATACAGCACAAAGGGGAACAGGTCCACTCTGAATGCAGTCTAAAGCTAGAATGGCTGCATTAAGAGAGATTCTTTCTGTTCCATCTGCTGCTGTAGCGCTGCCAATGTTTGGAGCGTTGTTTGGTGTCGCAATCGCAGCACTGGTAGGGGACACCAAACACTGGAGTTCCCTGCCTGACCTTGAGGGAGACAGGTGCTGACTAAAGATGTTGCAAACATAAAATTTTCCGTTGGCGAATGCGAACTTCCACGAATGTTCGCAAACGGGCGAACCGCCATAGACTTCAATAGGCAGGTGAATTTTTAAACCCACAGGGACTCTTTCTGGCCACAATAGTGATGGAAAAGTTGTTTCAAGGGGACTAACACCTGGACTGTGGCATGCCGGAAAGGGATCCATGGCAAAACTCCCATGGAAAATTCCGTAGTTGACGCAGAGTTGGGTTTTAATCCATAAAGGGCATAAATCATCTAACATTCCTAACATGTTTGGAATAACGTGCTTTAAAACATCCAATGTGTGTATACAATCAGGTATGATGTTGTATCGATCAGGTAGTGTAAGGGTTACGCGGCTTCACAGTGACAGGCCAAACTCTGACAGACCAAACTCCCTGTTTAACGCACAGCAAACAACTGTAAACAGACCATTTGCACAACCGCAAACTCCCCATTTGCACAAGGTTGGATACCAAGCTAGCCATGTCCCGTTCCTTGTCCTCACTGATGTCATTGAAGGTATCTTCCACCACCCAGCCACGTACAACACCAAGGGTCCCCCAAAGATGACAACAAGCCCCCTGGGATGCCTGCTGTGGTTGGTCTTCCACCTCCTCAAAGCTACCTGCCTCTTCTGACTCCTCTTCTTCAGACTCCTCTCTCTGCATTGACGCAGGTCGAGCAATCGATGACGACAAGGCTGCTTCTGGTGGTGATGGTGACCACAACTCTTCCTCTTTATGCTCATCTATGACCTGATCCAGCCCTCTCCACAGGGCACACTCCAGAAAAAACACATGTGGGATAAGGTCGATGATGTTGCCTTGGGTTGGACTGCCTAGGTTTGTCTCCTCCGCAAAAGGACGCATGAGCTTACAGCCATTGTGCATGAGCGTTCAGTAAAGCGGCCAAAAAATACCCAGCTCCGCAGAGGCTGTACTCTTTTTTTTTTTTTTTTTTTTTATTAAAAAAACCTGTTCTTACCAGTTTAATCTCCGTTTTGTCCCCTGTCAGGGGCCAGTGTATGGAATAGGTGTTAGGAACCGGGAGATGAAAAAAGATGATTGTTCGGTCCTCTTACTTCCAATTTGGGGCACTGCGCGTGCGCCGCGCAATGTTCTGTGCCAACCTATATGAGTGGTGTGTTAAGTAGTACTATTCTTATCAGTTTAATCCCTGTTTAATTCCTTATCAGAGGACGTGTATCGAATAGATTTTGGACAACCGCAAAGAGTTGTCAATAGTTGACACACTCATGACATAAATTCTATTCCTCTATGCGTCAATCTTGGTGTAGTGATAACTGTGCTCATGTGCACATTTGGGAGATTGCAGGGGATGGCAGTTTTTCAAAGCCCATGGTCTTGCTGAGGTAGTTCAGTGACAGTTAAGTGACCCAGAAAACAATGATTCTGCAGTGTGGGCCCATTGTTGGCCTAGTAGGCTTTAATGATCACCTTAGATGATCACAAAGAAAATTAATGTTTTTTCTATAAAAAATTATCCAGCCGATCGCTTTTGGTCTGTTCACAATGAGGCAACGCCCTTATCATCTGGGGTGTGCCAACATTGCCAACACACTCAGAGAGGTGATCGCTTCATTGTGATACGCAAGCTCCTTCACCACAACAAGGTAACAATTACAAAGGGGAATTGACACATGTATGTGCCTTTTTTTTGTTTTGTTTTTGCAGCCACAGTACAGCACCAGAGGCCAGAAAAATTAGGCATGTACACATGCCTGAAAAATTAGGTATTGTTGCAGCTGCTGCTGTAGCAGCGGCCGGAAAAATGTATGTTTTCCAGGCAGAAAGTGTACTAAAACATTGCGGCTTGAACCCTAGTTGGTGGCGGAGAAGTCACACAAGTCATCCGGCATGCAGAGATTAAATACAGCAGCGTGGGGACCATTTTTAGCCCAAGACATCTCATCAGGCCTTTTTTAGTCAAATGTATCCCCCACTGTCAGTCCCTTCGGTATCAAAGCCTCATTCATCTTAATAAAGTTGAGGTAATCTAGACTTTTTTGACCTAGGCGACTTCTCTTGTCAGTGACAATACCTCCTGCTGCGCTGAAGGTCCTTTCTGAGAGGACACTTGAAGCGGGGCAGGCCAGAAGTTCTATCGCAAATTGGGATAGCTCAGGCCACAGGTCAAGTCTGCACACCCAGTAGTCAAGGGGTGTTAAATAATTTGTGATCTAAATTAGTTGGTATTTAATATAAAATATGTATTACACTACACATTGATACCATGTATAGTATTGTACTTGGCAATGGGAGGTATGTATGAGAACGTCAAAACCAATATTTGAAGTCTCCATATATGACAATGTAAAGTACATAAACGCCTGTTTTCTATGGTATAAATGATTAACAGAGACAGACAAGGAGGTCTTCTTCTTACACTCTGTCGGGGGTGTTTGCTACTGAAGGAGATGGAGAACACACATGGAGCCTAAAGGAGGAGGATCTACTCTTCAGAAAGGACATTTCAAAAACATTTATATTCACACATGGACAATTAGACTAAGACTTTCCTGAAACTATTTTTGTAAGTAATCAACTTTTATGAAGACTGAAAATAAATCACATTTTTCTATATAACTCCTGTTGAGTCCTGGTGAATGAGTCCTACGGGTGTTCCTACTCCAAATAAGCATACATTAGATTTGGAAAGGATTACCAAGCCAGTTATTTTATTTTGATACATAAAAATATCATATTTGAAACGATATTTTACAAGGGGTTCATCGCTCCTCAGAGTGTCGATATCTGCAGTTAAGACGAGGTAGTCTGCTACCTGTCGGTCGAGTCGTTCTCTGAGGGTGGACCCCGAAAGGCTGTGGCGATGCGTAGGACCTAAAAAGCTCTGCATGTCTCCATCAACAACGCGTCGGTAAAGCGTCCTGTCCTTGCCGGCGTGGTCGTAGTAGAAGGAGGATTACTTTCACCTCTTCCCCTGTTAGATTCCTGTTGTGCTGTGACATCAACCTTATACGCTGTGTAAAGCATACTTTTTAACTTGTTTTGGAACTGCTGCATTCTTTCCGACTTCCGGTAATTCGGTAACATTTCAGCAACTTTCTGCTTATACCGGGGGTCTAGTAGCGTGGCCACCCAGTATAGGTCGTTCTCCTTCAGCCTTTTTATACGAGGGTCCCTCAACAGGCATGACAGCATGAAAGACCCCATTTGCACAAGGTTGGATGCCGAGCTACTTATCTCCCATTCCTCATTCTAACTGATCTCATTGAAGGTCTGTTCTTCCGCCAGCCACGTACAACACCAATGGTCCCAGATAGGTGACAACAAAGAGCACCCTGGGATGCCTGCTGTGGTTGATCTTCCTCCTCCTCAAAGCCACATTCCTCCTCCTCTTCCTCAGACTCCTCTTCCAGCGTTGCCGCAGGTCCAGCAAGCGATGATGATAAGGCTGTTTCTGGTGGTGATGGTGACTACAACTCTTCCTCTTCATGCTCATCTACGGCCTGATCCAGCATTCCTCACAGGGTAGGCTCCAGGAAGAAAACAAATGGGATGAGATCGCTGATGGTGCCTTCGGTGTACCGGACTAGGTTTGTCACCTCCTCAAAAGGACGCATGAGCCTACAGGCATTGCGCATGAGCGTCCAGTAACCTTGCAAAAACATACCCAGCTCCGCAGAGGCTGTCCTAGCACCCCGGTCATACAAATATTCGTTGACAGCTTTTTCTTGTTGGAGCAGGTGGTCGAACATTAGGAGTGCTGAATTCCAACGTGTCGGGCTGTCGCAAATCAAGCGCCACACTGGCATGTTGTTTCGCCGCTGAATATCGGAAAAGTGCGCCATGGCCGTGTAGGAACGCCTGAAATGTCCACACACCTTCCTGGCCTGCTTGAGGATGTCCTGTAAGCCTGGGTACTTACACACAAAGCGTTGTACGATCAGATTCAACACGTGCCATGCACAGTACATGTGTCAACTTGCCCAAATTCAATGCGCGAACAGATTGCTTCCGTTGTCACACGCCACTTTGCCAATCTCCAGTTGATGCAGGGTCAGCCACTGATCCACCTGTGCATTCAGGACAGACAGGAGTGCTGGTCCTGTGTGACTCTCTGCTTTCAGGCAAGTCAACCCCAGGACGGCGGGACACTGTCGTATCCGGGATGTGGAATAGCCCCTGGGGAGCTGGGGGTGCAGTTGATGTGGAGCAAGACACAGCAGCAGAAGAGGACTCAGCCTAGGAAGTTAGCGAAGAGGATGGAGTAGGAGGAGTAGAGGAGGCGGCAGCAGGCCTGCCTGAAAGTCGTGGCGGTGTCACCAACTCCGCTGCAGAGCCACGCATTCCATGCTTAGCAGCCGTCAGCAGGTTTACCCAATGTACAGTGTATGTGATATACCTGCCCTGACCGTGCTTTGCAGACCAGGTATCAGTGGTCAGATGGACCCTTGCCCTCACACTGTGTGCCAGACATGCCATGACTTCCTTTTCCTCAATAGAGTACAGGTTGGGGATTGCCTTTTGTGAAAAAGAATTTCGGCCGGGTACCTTCCACTGTGGTGTCCCAATAGCTACAAATTTTTTGAAGGCCTCGGACTTGTATGGTAAAAGCTGGTGGGCTAAGAGTTCCGACAAGCCAGCTGTCAGGCGCCGGGCAAGGGGGTGACTCTGTGACATTGGCTTCTTACGCTCAAACATTTCCTTGACAGACACCTGACTGTGGGCAGATGAGCAGAAACTGCTGAAGGTGAGAGGCGGAGTGGCGGGTGGTTGAGAGGGTGTAAGGAGGACAGCAGTGGTTGACGTGGCTGAAGATGCTGGACCAGGAGGAGGATAGTGGCTTTGAGTTTGTGTGCTGCTTGTACTCATGTGTTGATCCCATAGGCGTTTGTGATGTGAGATCATGTGCCTTCGCAAAGCAGTTGTACCTAGGTGGGTGTTGGACTTCCCACGACTCAGTTTCTTTTAGAACAGGTTGCAAATGGCATCGCTGTCATCAGAGGCAGACACACAAAAAAAAAAATCCACACTGCTGAGCTTTGCAATGACAGCATTCTGGTGGTGGCAACAGCATGCATTGATTGGCGTGCTGTCTGGTTGACCTCGGGTGCCGATACATGCTGTCTAACGTTTGGCAAAAAATAAAAAACGGAGACAGCACGTCCAATGCAATCTGTGATTTAATCCGGATAATATATCTGGATAATAAATCCGGATAAAATATCTGGATACACAGAGTACCTACAGTGACATATTTTAGCAGGGGGATGCTCTATAACGACGATAGATGAGCCTCATGGCCACACCCCCTGCCGGATTCCCATAACGGGATTGGGATACCTTATGAAAATTTTGAAGCGTATTCTCCTTATCGCAACTTTATTGATGTAAATGTCTGTGACCTAACGTAATACATATGAAAAACATAGTCATATTTTTTAATTTTGAGACAAAGCACAAGTAGCCCCGCCCCATGTCATTTTATAATCAAACTACAGGGACCAATATACAATATGATATAATAATCAGTGTGTTTCTATTTATATACACTGCCCTCCTTGCATACTCTAACATCTAATTGAACGCATTATGCGTCTCATCCAATCCCCGAATACACGCAGTGGAACGCATAATGCGCCTCATTCATTCAATGATCACAAACCGGAAGTGACATACCGGCAGTAGGATTCAGAGAAAAGGCGCCCAGAGGGTTACTGAACAGGAAGTAGTCTTGTGGAGCGCAAATGCGCTCCAAAGGTAGCTATTCATTAAGGACTTTATACATTATTTCAAGGGCACAAATTCCAAATACCCATCCATCAAGGAATTAAGGTAACCTACCTACTTACACTAAGAGGGTTTATGTCTCACTTCTCTGTGTTTATAGCTAGCTTGTTATGTTATATGCTACTCTGCATGCCCCCTGACCTATGTAGGGGTGTGCCTTATTTGGGGTAAAAGGTTTGTGACACTATTTATAATTGCACTTCATCATGTATATGTATGCTTGAAAAAGGCTTATTGTTAGCCGAAACGTTGCATCCGGATTAAATCACATATTGCATTGGACGTGCTGACTCCGTTTTTTATTTTTTGCCAAACGTTGGATCTACACGAACACAGGGACTTTTTACCACCCCTGGGAGACGTGCAAATAGAACCAAGGAAACATAGGAGTGCTGTATATACGTGATAACCTTGATACATGCTGTCTGACTGCCACTAGCTCCTTGCGACGACCTCCCCTGCTTCCAACTCGTCTACTCCTCCTCTGTCTCCCCATCTGAACTTTTCCCCTGTTCTTCTTCTCTTCGAGCGGGCACCCACGTGACATCCACGGACACATCGTCATCATCAACCGCTTCACTTGTATCTGACAACTCAACAAAGGAAGCAGCAGCGGGTACAACATCATCATCATCACACCGTACGTCCATGTGTGTAATGCTGCCTGACTGAGACATATCCCTGTTATCTACATCCTCTGGCAATAATGGTTGCGCATCACTCATTTCTTCCAACTGATGTTTAAATAACTCCTCTGACTGATCAAGTGAAGTGGAAGTGGTGCTAGTGTTGGTGGTGGCGGCGGACAGGCAAGTGGTAACTTGAGAGGTGCCCAGGGGCGTAGCTAACGGCTCATGGGCCCTTGTGCAAGAGTTCAGCTTGGGCCCCCCTTCCCTCAGTGCTTTGTGTGTCTTCCTATGCGGCACAAGGGTCTTTGGGCCCCCTTAGGCTCCTGGGCCCGGTAGCGACTGCTTCCTCTGCACCCCCTAGAGCTACGCCCATGGAGGTGCCCGAAGCTGAGCTGGAGGAGGATGGTGCGTCAAGGTTCCGAGTGGAAGCTGTAGAAGATTGGGTGTCCTTTGTAAGCCAGTCAACTATGTCTTTAGAATTTTTCGAGTTCAGGGTATGTGGCCACTAAACACTGGGCATTATTTTAGGGCCAAATGGAATCACAGGGGGCCATATGAGTGGTGGGCACAGTACAGTCTGTGGGACTGATACACACTGGCAGGCAAATGCATTTATATTAAAGGGTAAAAATTAAATGACTTTTTTTTATCTGCAAGGTACTGTGCCACCCTATATAAGTGGTGTGCACACAGTACAGTCTGTGGGCCTGCGGCCTCTCACACACGGGCAGACAACTGCAATATATATATAGAAAAAATAAAAGCAGACTGATGTACCAGCCCTAAAAAGGGCTTTTTGGGGTGCTGTAAGGATGCAAGCTACCGAAAGCTACAAGAACACTAGTAGCTAATGCTTTCCCTAGAATCCCTATATTAATTCAGCAGCAGCAGCACTCTCCCTGCTCTAACTAACACTGCACCTTCAGAATGAATCTAAGATGGATGCTGTCCTTGCTTTTTGATAGGAGGTGGGAGGGTCTGGGAGGGAGGGTATGCCGATTGGCTGGAATGTGTCTGCTGACTGTGAGGTACAAGGTCAAAGTTTGCTCAATGATAATGTATAGGGGGCGGACCGAACATCGCATATGTTTGCCTGCTGCGGCGAACGCGAACAAGCGATGTTCGCCGGAGAATAGTTCGGGACATCTCTAGTGCTGACTAGTTCAGCACCGTTCCCCTCCACATGATTCACACCCCCCCCCCAGCAGCCCATACTGCTTCCGGAGCTGTGATGTTGCCGGCCTCCATTGACCAGCCAATCGCAGCACTTGGAGCTGCAGGGGGGAGCGGAAATACCTGGTGCTACCCTTACCCGGCATGGATGCAAGCCGGTAAGAGCAGCCATCGTGCCCCTGTTCCCCTGCAGTCCTCCCCCAGGACCTAGCGGACCTTGTATGGCAGTGGTCTTTATGTCACATCCAGCTGCGCCATACATGTAACTGTAATCAGTGAGTAAATTACTCTATTAATTGTTTCTTCGACACAACACAAGTTTTTGGGGGTTCATCACACTGCATTCTCATCCGTCTAACTGTTATAGGAGGTTTTATCAGTCTGTTCCTTGTGTCAGTGATACAAAGCAAATTTTTTTTATATTACTAACACCACATTTTCATCCGTCTAACTGTATTAGGAGAGTACATTAGTGTGTTAATTGTGTCGGTTACACATAGCTATTTTTGTGGCCGCTAAATACTTCCTTGCTGTTGTGACACGAAAATACAGTAGATAATCCATCAGTTAACTGTGTCGCTGACACATAACTATTTTTGGGCCCGCTAAACCCTTTCCTTTCTGTTGTGACAAGAAAATACAACAGTTCATCAGTCTGTTAATTCTGTTGGTGACACAAAGCAAATTTCTTTCATTAGTGACATCACATTTTCATAAAAAACAACATAAGAAGCACTCCAGCATCCAATTCCGTGGAAAATATTTTTCTGTTTTTATTCCATGTGGTACAAAACGCAAACACATCTCCACCTCCCTTCACCGTAGGTTTACATGTTTCGAGCTACAAGCCCATAAAGATAACCATTTGAAATGTGAAATTATGCCTCTAGGCATAAAAACCCACCCCCACCTATCAGTCGACAGGTGGGACGGGAAAAGCCGGTGATAACTAAGCAGGCAATCTAGCCTTAGCCGGACATTTCTTGGATAACACACCCTAATTAAACCATCCCATTACCTTTCATTCCGGGCCGTAACGGTAAAAATTTATAAAACCAAAACAGGCCAGATGAAAGGAACAACAATTAATAAAAAGTCATCAAATACAGCATAAAGCTAAAATCCAAATAATCAAAAGATCATATAAAAACACTCACAGTAGCTTAAATCATACTAATCACATCTAATAGTTCCGATGAATTGTTGCAAAACAAATTGTAAATTAATCTCGCATATCAAAATATACAATTAATACAAAAAATTTATGACTAAACATATCTCACAAAAATTCTAGAAATATGTTCAATATTAAGAACCCAGACAGCAATAAACCAAAAATACGTCACAAATGTCCCATATAGTAACCATGTTCCATTCTATTGATATAGGTACATAATTACCTTTCTTAGATTGAGACCAAACAGAGACTGGGTACCTAGCCTAAATATCCAGAAAGCCTCACGCAAAATCAATTTTTTCTTTATATCTCCTCCCCGAATAGGGAGTGAAACCTTCTCAACTGCAAAAATACGGAGGCAATCTGTCTTTCCGTTATGCATGTTAATGAAATGACCAGCAGCACTAGATATGCTTAACGCTCTTGGATTCGAGATATATTTCAAATATTTCCTTATTCTAACTTTTAATTGTCTGCTGGTCTATACAGCATACATGACATCACATATTGTGCATTCAATTATGTAAATAACTCTCGTAGAGTTACAATTTAAGTGACTCTTGATTTTAAAAGATTCCGTATGTGTTGCATTACTAAATGCTGTAGTTGGGTTGGCATACCCGCATACTTTGCAGGGGTGCTCCCCAAACTTAGTAAACCCTGTATATTAAAGACATATTCGCAGTTCTGACGAGAGTGCGCACAAATAGTGATGGAAATAGGATATTGGCAAATGTGCTGGAACAACGGGACACTATTCGGCAACCTTGTTTTAATATTTTGGACATCGTAGGATCATCAAAAGACACTTGTGGACTGCCTGTTTAATTTGATCGAATTGATTACTATACGTAAGAACTAAAGTGGGAAGGTCCTCTTTAGAAATACCCAGGCCTACCCTAATCTGCCTTTTATCTGAAAGGGACCCAAAAAGTATGTCACGCCTATTCTTACTACCCGCAATCATTTTAGCTCCTTTTAACATCCATTTAGGATATCCCCGCCGTAACAATCTATCTTCTATAAAAGAACATTCCCTTTCAAATGAGGCATCAATATTACAGTTTCTTCTGGCTCGTATAAACTCCCCTACCGGGATAGCCTTGATGGTATGTTTGGGGTGATTGCTACTGGCCCTGAGAATAGTGTTACCTGAGATCTTTTGACGGAAGGTTTCTCTGGTGATAGTACGACCAAAATTTCCCTCTACTTTCAAGTCTAAAAAACATATAGACTGACAATCTAACAAATATGTAAATCTCAGGTTATATACATTTCCATTGACAAAGTCCACGCAGATACATCTGCTCCCCATATGAATAACAGGTAGTCGATGTATCTGCCATACCAGACAATTGCGTCCCTAAAGGGATTAGACTCTGAAAAGATAAAACGCTCTTCCCAATATCCCATAACTAGATAAGCCAGGAAAGAGAAAAATCTCGCCCCCATAGAAACTCCCCGAACCTGCAGATAGAAATGTTGGTCAAATCTAAAGTAATTGTGCAGTAACAGGAAATGAGTCACTCATAGGATATAATAAATGAAATCAATGGAATACCTACTATACTTGTGCAAGTGGTATTCCAATGCCTCCAGAGCTATATGGTGGGAAATGGAGGGTTACAGTGACTCCACATCCAGCGTTAGCTACTTGTACCCCTGCATCTAAACCACATTTGAAAATGCTCAGAGCACATCCAAGGTATCCTTGAGGTACCCCGGTAACCTTTAAACTAAAGGTTGTAAGAGCGTATCGAGCCACTCCCCCAAATGTTCAAATAGGGATCCTATCCCTGAGACAATGGGAACAATGGTTATGATTAAGGGCTTGTAGCTCGAAACATGTAAACCTACGGTGAAGGGAGGTGGAGATGTGTTTGCGTTTTGTACCACATGGAATAAAGACAGAAAAATATTTTCCACGGAATTGGATGCTGGAGTGCTTCTTACGTTGTTTGTTGTGCTGAGGACTTGTCTGGTCTGCTCCGTGCACCAAAGTCATATGGTGAGCTGGGACTTGTAGTTCTACGAATTATCACATTTTCATCTGTCCAACTGTAATCGGAGAGTAAATTACTCTGTTAATTGTGTCGGTGACACAAAACAAATTTTTGGGGGGTTCATCACACTGCATTCTCATCAGTGGCGAAAACTGAGAAGTAAGTGCCCTATAGCAAGGATCAAACTAGGCCCTCCCACACAGGACAGAATGGTTTCTGCATAAACCCCTTTCAAAGACCTTTAGGCCATTTTTTCCACTGCTTCATTTGCCTAAAAGTTGTTCTTTTAGAGGATAGAGTCCTGACCAAGTTTTCACCCCCAGTAGAATAGGGGATGATCCCAACTGGGCCTCCTCTTGCCCTAGGCCCCATAGCAGCCGCATGGTCTGCCAATATGGTAGTTATGCCCCTGATTCTTGTCCGTCTAGCTGTTATAGAAGATTTAATCAGTCTGTTAATTGTCTCGGTGACACAAAGCAATTTTTTTTATTAATAACACCGCATTTTCATCTGTTTAACTGTAATAGGAGAGTAAATTAGCATGTTAATTGTGTCGGTTATACAATTTTACTATTTTTTTGGGTGCAAACACTTCAATTGCCCCTGTGACATGGAAATACAATAGTTAATCTTTCTGTTAACCCTTTCTAACTGTAAAAGAAGAATACATTAATTATTAATTGTGTTGGTTACACATAGCTTTTTTTGGGTGCTAAACCCTTTCCTTGCTGTTGTAACACAAAAACACAATACTTAATCCGTCAGTTAATAGTGTCACTGACACATAGCTATTTTTAGGGTGCTAAATTCTATCCTTGCCCTTGTGACACGGAAATAAAATTGCTCATTTGTCAGCTTATTTGCTGTGTGACCATAAAAAATTAAGAGAGCCTCAAATAAGAGACGTGGTGCTGCTGGTGTTATTGGTGTTGGAGCTAATACTGCAGGGAGAGGACGTTATCTATTTGTGCAAGCTACACGCCCAAATTAAACACCTTCCTCTGGTGCATGCAGGCAACAGGAGGAACTGTGTAATTTCGTAGGCCTGAATACCGCTCAAAGAATGGTAAGACCAGAACAAGTAGAGGCGGTAGTAGATTCGATGGCTCCGAGTGCCTCCAGTTCCTTTGCATTGTCTTCCCACCGGTCCACTGCTTAAAGCGCAGAGTTGGTACCGGCGGCCCACGGGCATCCATCTTCCATCTCAACCACATGCACATCAGCCAAGCAGTCTGAGCCCCAAGTCATGCAGTAGTGACTTATGCTTTTTGATGACTCTGATCCCTGACTTTCTGTGGACCATCCATCTAGCCCTGCCCTAGAAATGGAAGAGGCTGAGTGTACTGATTCCCAACCATTTATGTTTGATGAGGACATGGGAGAACCACTGCAACACGTCTTTGATGACAATGATGAAACACAGGTGTCAACTGCAGGGGCTTTCTGCAGTGTGCAAAATGGCCAGGAGGGCATGGGTGAGGAGTGGGTGGAAGATGATATGGAGGATAATAAAGTCCTAGACCTAACATGGCATTCAGGTAATGCCAGTGACGTGTGCAGTTCAGAGGGAGAGGGTGGGGGTCGGACCTGGGTGCAAAAGAAGAGAGGCTGGCCGCCAGCCAGTAAGCCTGCTTCTGCCCAATTAGTCAAGGGGCAAAGAACACCAATGACAGCACAAAGGCGTTCCCTAGCATGGCAGTTCTTTAGGCAGTGTGGAGAGAAAGAGTAAGTACCCACCTACCCACCCACGAGCCTTAGCCCTTAATGCCAGCATTTAAAATTCCTGGCCTTTGAAATGCCATCATTTTGTCTGGTGGAGACGGACCGTTTTACAAACGTCATGATGGAAGCAGTCCCACGGTACATGGTTCCCAGCCACCACTACTTTTCCAGGCGGGCCATCCCTGCCCTGCATGAACAAGTGGCGGAAAAAATCAGGTGTGTGCTGCGCAATGTTATCAGTTGCAAGGTCAACACGATTGATACATGGACCGGTAAGCATGAGCAGGGACGTTATATCTCCCTAACTGCCCACTGGATATATGCAGTGGCGGCTGTAAAGTGGTTTGGCATACGTCCTAACGCCACCGAGGATTGCTGGACATTTGTCAGTGCCTCGTGTTGCCTCCTCCTCCTCCTTACTACTCTTGTTCCTGCTCTACCTCCTCATCAAATCAGCGCAACACCTGCACCACGAACTTCAGCACAGCAAGGGGAAAACTACAGCAGGCTGTTCTGAAACTCATATGTTTGGGGGTATGACCCCACACTGCGCAGGAGCTGTGAGCGGGCTTGGAACAACAGACCGATAATATTTTTCTGCTAAGCCTCAAGACCGGCCTGGTTGTGTGCGACAATGGGCGAAAACTCATAGCAGCTCTGATACTATCTGGTTTGACACACATCCCTTGCCTGGCGCATGCGCTGAATTTGGTGGTACAGAGGTTCCTGAAAAATTAACCCGATATGTCAGAGCTGCTGGACAAAGTGAGGGCCGTCTGTATTCTCTTACAGCATTCTCACCCAGCTGCTGCTCTCCTGTCTGCGCTGCAGCGTAACTTTGGCCTTCCCGCTCACCGCCTCATATGTGATGTTCCCACAAGTTGGCACTCCACCTTGCATATGTTGGAGAGACTGTGTGAGCAGCAGCAAGCCTCATCAGGACACAACAAAAAAATATTTTTTCCAAATTGAGTCCTGATAAGGCTTACTGAGGCTGGTCTTGTTGCAGTGAGTGGGCCTATAGAGCTCCTGAGCAGGGGTAATGCTAGGGTTGCCACCTTTCCAATCAAAAAATACTGGTTAAAGTTAAAAAGATTGGCACGGATTAATACGGGTGTTATTTGATAATATTTTACATTTTGCACCTTTTTTTTTCAATAAAATCATACTTTTTAATGTTGGGGACACCCTGAGAATTTAATTTTTATTTAGCCTTTATTTTTGAAATTCATCTGTGGGGATTCAGAACTCACAACCATCTACATTAAAGGCAAGAACCTTAACCACTGAGCTATAGAGCTCCATGTTAAATTACTGTACCTGTATTAAGGCTAAAAACCATCTTAGCAGTTTCCCATGCATTATGCATTCATATATATATATCAGAAGTATAATTTTATATATATCTTTTTAGTAATTACATATTTATTTTAGTCTTTTTTTACAATTACTAAAAAAATATATAAAATAAAATATTTCTGCTGTATATGTATACCTAAAGAAAGAGACTTCTATGAGGTTTTTCAAGAAAAACTAAGCATTTAGCTCTATAGCTCAGTGGTTAAGATTCCTGCTAGGGTTGAGCGAACCCGAACTGTAAAGTTCGGGTTCGTACTGAACTTTTGGGTTTTTGGTACCCGGACCAAACCCAGACATTTCTGCAAAAGTTTGAGTTTGGTGTTTGGCAATTTATTGGAGCTTTTTGAAAGGCTGCAGGGCAGCCAATCAACAAGTGTTTTACTAGTCTGCCCTTAGAAGCCATGACAGCCATGCCTACTATTGACATGGCTGTGATTGGCCAAGAACAGCATGTTACCCAGCCTCTATATAGGCTGGAGTCATGTAGCGCCGCACGTCACTCTGCTCTTCTCAGTGTAGGGATACGATGCTTCTGCTGTGAGAGAGGTATTAGGGAAGAATTATGTTGAATTTGGTGGTGTTTAATCTTCTAACTACAGTGATTATTGAGGGTGCTATGTTACATTTTTGTACCCAGCCCTGAGCCCAGTGACAGTGAAAAACAAATTATAATCCACCTGCTAGTTCGGTAGGTGGCGGCAGCCATTTTTGCAAGTGCAGTGCACTTGCAACTAAATGTGAACTGCATGTGTGCCAGGGACATTACGTTAATTCTGTTCTGGTAGCTCAGCGGAGTACAAATTACCTTTTTTGGCCAGTCAAGTACCCCTGCGGCCTGCAGTGCATATCTGGCAGTGAAAATTATTCAATTACATTAGTCTGTCACATTTTTTGTGACTTAGAGATTTTTTTATCTGTCTGCAACAGGCACTGCATATCTAACAGTCCAATAAAACTGCTAAATATTGCAGTTACCTTGCTGATATAAAAAAAAGCACACTTTTTTTGCAAGATAGGAAATTTACGGGCTATGTTGCATTTCTGACAGTCCACTTAAACCGTTACATACTGCAGTTACATTGCTGCTATTCTGACAGTCTAATACAACCATAACATACTTCATTTACATTGGTGCTATGAAAAAAACACACTTTTTGTGCTAGACAGGTGACAGGGATGTAAATTTGTAAAAATCGTCTGTTCCATTGGTGGGTGACTTTTTATCTTTTTTGGCGTATACAAACCCCTGCTCTGCATAGGTGACAGAGAGGTAAATTAGTAAAAATCGTCTGTTACATTCTTGGGTGACATTAACCCAGTTTTGCAATATACAAACCCCTGCTCTGCATAGGTGACAGGGAAGTACATTTCTAAAAATCACCTGTTACATTGGTGGGTGACATTTTACAATTTTGGCCATATACAAACCCCTGCTTTGCATAGGCGACAGGGAGGTAAATTTCTAAAAATCATCTATTACATTGGTGGGTGGCATTTTTGCCGTATAAAAACCCCTGCTCTGCATAGGTGACAAGGACGTAAATTTGTAAAAATCGTCTGTTACATTATTGTGTGACATTAACCCAGTTTTGCCATATACAAACCACTTCTCTGCATACGTGACAGGGAGATAAATTTCAAAAAATCATCTGTTACATTGGTGGATGACATTTTACAATGTTTGCTGTATACAAACCCCTGCTCTGCATAGGTGACAGGGAGGTAAATTTCAAAAAATCGTCTGTTACATTGGTGGGTGACTTACCTTTTTTGCCGTATACAAACCCCTGCTCTGCATAGGTGACAGGGATGTAAATTTCTACAAATCATCTGTTACATTGGTGGGTGACAATTTACAAATTTTGACGTATACCGACACCTGCTCTGCATAGGTGACAGGGACGGAAATTTCTAAAAATTGTCTGCTCCATTGGTGGGTGCTATTTTACCATTTTTGCCATATAAAAACCCCTGCTCTACATAGGTGACAGGGAGGAAAATTTCTAAAAATCGTCTGTTACATTCTTGGGTGACATTAACCCAATTTTTCCATATACAAACCCCTGCTCTGCATAGGTAACAGGGAACTAAATTTAGTAAGAACGCCTGTTACTTCGGTGGGTGACCACAAAAAATTAGGAGAGTGTCAAATAAAGGACGTGGCCCTGGTTGTGGTGCTGTTGGTGTTGGTGGAGCTCCTGTTGCAGGGAGAGGACATGGTCGATCTGTGCCAGCTACACGCCCAAATGAAACGCCTACCTCAGGTGCGCGTAGACGACAAATAATTCAGCATTATTTAGTAGGCTCTACGAATGGTGAGGCCAGAACAAGAACAGGCGATAGTAGATTGGGTGGCTGACAGTGCCTCCAGTATCTCCACATTGTCTCCCACCCAGTCCACTGCTGAAAGGTCAGAGTTGGCACCTGCAGGCCATGGGCATCTATCTAGCACCTCACCCCCTTGCAAATCAGCCAAGCAGTCTTATGCTTTTTGATAACTCTGCTGGAAGGGTTTTCCAGGCCATCCACCTAGCCCTGTCCCAGAAGTGGAAGAGATTGAGTGCGCCGATGTCCAACCACTTATGTTTGAGGTTGAGGACATGGGAAGACCACCGCAGCCCGTCTCTGATGATGAGGAAACACAGGTGCCAACTGCTGCGGCTTTCTGCAGTGTGCAAACCCACAAGGAGGACAGGGGTGAAGACTGGATGGAAGATGATGTGGAGGACGATGAGGTCCTAGACCCCACATGGAGTCAAGGTCATGTGAGTTATCTGTGCAGTTCGGAGGGAGAGGCTGTGGTCGCACAGAGCCACCAGCACAGCAAAAGAGGGAGCAGGGTACAAAAGCAGAGCGGACGTCCTCTAGACAGTACGCCTGCTACTGTCCACCGCACCCAGGGTCCGAGCACAACAAAGCCAGCTCCAAGGAGTTCCCTGGCATGGCAGTTCTTCAGAGAATGTGCAGATGACAAGACATGAGTGGTCTGCACGCTGTGCAATCAGAGCCTGAAGCAAGGCATAAACGTTCTAAACCTGAGCACAACCTGCATGACCAGGCATCTAAGTGCAAATCATGAACTGCAGTCGAGTAAACTCCTCCAAAACCAAGAAAGGTCTAAGGCTCCTCCTGTAAACTCTTCTTCTGCAGTCTCAGCCTCTTCCTCCACTGGAGTGACAGTGGCACCAACCACCCCGCAAAAAGAGGATTTTTCAGCAACGCAACCACATCTGTCACCTTCAACAAGTAGCACCACTATATCCCATGGCAGGGATCAGCTGTCCATCTTCCAAACAATGGAGAGAAAAAGGAAGTACTCCTCTACCCACCCGCGATCCCTGGCACTGAATGCCAGCATTTCAAAATTCCTGGCCTTTGAAATGCTGTCATTCCGTATGGTGGAGACGGAAACGTAGTCTCACAGTACATCGTTCCCAGCCGCCACTACTTTTGTTTGTTGCCTTACCTGCACAAACAAGTGGTGGGTAAAATCAGGTGTGCACTGCACAAAACCATCTGTGGTTAGGTCCACATAACTACCGATACGTGGACCAGTAAGCATGGGCAGGGACGTTATATCTTCCTAACAGCACAATAGGTAAATGCAGTGGCGGCTGGGCCTGAGGCTGATAGCTGTTTGGCGTATATCCTTCCACCACAGAGGATTGCAGGGCATTTCTCTTTACCTTCTGTTGCTTCCTCCTTCTACTCCTCTTCCTCCTCTAAAACCTCCTCATCCGGTCAGCGTAACACCTTCATTACCAACTTCATTACAGCCAGGGGAAAACGACAGCAGGCAGTTTTGAAGCTCATCTGTTTAGGGGACAAATCCCACACCGCGCAGAAGCTATGGATGGGCATGGAACAACAGACCGATGCCTGGTGGTGTGCGATAATGGGCAAAATCTCATAGCAGCTCTGGCCCTAGCTGGTTTGACGCACATCCCTTGTCTGGCGCATGTGCTGACTTTGGTGGTGCAGAAAGTCCTGAAAAACTACCCCGATATGTCAGAGCTGCTGAAGAAAGTGCCGGCCATCTGTACGTGCTTTCGGCGTTCTCGCCCTGCTGCTACTCGCCTGTCTGGGCTGCAGCGTAACTTCGGCCTTCCCGCTCACCGCCTCATATGCGACATGCCCACAAGGTGAAACTCCACCTTGCACATGCTGGAGAGACTGTGCGAGCAATTGCAGGCGATAGTGGAGTTTAAGCTGCAGCACGCACGGGTTATGCACATGCTGCAGTGCCTGCACAACAACCACCAAGTTGCCCACATTCTAACTTGTGCTGATTACTGGGTGGCCACCCGGCTTGATCCCTGTTACAAGGACAACATGCCGTGCTTAATTCCCTCACTGGATCAGAAGATGCGCGAGTACAAGCGCACGCTGGTAGACGCTCTGCTGATGTCATTCCCACCTGACACCGGGGCCTCAGTGGAAGCACAAGGCAAAGGCAGAGGAGGAGGAAGAGGTCGCCAATGTTGCCGGGGCACCACGAGCACCTCAGAAGGCAGGGTTAGCATGGCCAAAATGTAGAAAACCTTTGTCACCACGCCACAACAACCAGCACAATCAGCTGATATGCAACGTCTTAGCAGGAAGAACCATTTCAGCAACATGGTGGAGCAGTATGTGTACACACACCTAAATGTACTGACTGATGGGACTGCCCCATTTAACAGCTGGGTCTCCAAATTGGGCACATGATCTAAGCTTGCCCTTTACGCCTTGGAGGTGCTAGCCTGCCCTGCAACCAGTGGATTGTCTGAACATGTATTTAGCATGGCAGGGGGCATGATCACAGACAAGCGCATCCGCCTGTCCACAGCTAATGTGGACAAGCTCACGTTCATTAAAAGGAACCAGGCATGGATCCCACAAGACTTGTCTGTACCTTGTGCAGAATAGACATTTATACCGGCCTCAACCATCCATTCTTGTACTCAAGTGCACTTATTCTTTGTTTTTTTGTTTTTTTAGATGTTCCAATATTTTGGGGGCTATCTCAATAATAAATAAAAAAAAAACTGTGTTGATGAGCGAGCACCAAAGTGTTCGGGTACTCGGTCCGAACACATAGCAAAATTTGTGCGCTCGGCCAAGCATCTGAGTATAATGGAAGTCAATGGGAGACAACCAGGCACCCCCTGCTTGGATGAGGGGAGGGTGCCTGGGTCCATTAAAAAAGGTCAGAAAGTGACAGAAACACCACTGAAATGGATCTGGAACAGTATGGGGACCATGTCTGGGTGCATCTTGGACTCCAATGTCGCTGGTCGCTGCTGGGAACCATATTGTCCCAGTTGTCCACCACTTTTATATAGCGACAAAATCACACCCAAAATCCTGCCCCCTCAAAAAAAGACATTTTTAGAGGTAAAATTGTTAGGAAACATTCTTTCCTGTATATTCAATTGGATATACAGTGCAAATGCCACCAAAAATTACAAGGAAGAAGCACTCCGATACAGCCTGTGAATCACATAAAGGAGGGCCTCATTCACATGGTGCTACAATTGTTCAGGTACACTGCTGCACTCATAACGCCTACGCACTAAATGAAAGAGCTGCCAAAAATTACAAGGAACCGGCACTACAATACACCCTTTATTACACATAAAGGAGGGCTTCATACACACCCTCGAAAAATTATCATTGATGGCCTACTGGCGACCCTCAAAAACATTTGGAGCAAGGGTGTTCTGGTTACCCTCTAAAACACTATAGTTGAGGGCCTGAAGGTGAGCTGACCCTATAAAAAATTGTAGTAGGGGCCTGAAGGTGAGCGAACACCAAAAAACATTGCAGGGATGGACTACAGGTGAGCAGAATGCTACAAAACATTGTAGCGAGGGCATATATATTCTGTATGGAAGAGGAGGCGGAGGAGGAAGCGGATGAGAAAGCAAGATTCAAACATATACACTTTTACTTATCCAAGCCATTCTGAGATTGTTTTCTCGACACATATGGTACTTCATGACAGTGGTAAATAGAGTTGAGCGGACACCTGGATGTTTGGGTTCGAGAAGTTCGCCGAACTTCACAAAAATGTTCGGGTTCGGGATCTGAACTCAACCCGAACTTGACCCCGAACCCCATTGAAGTCAAGGGGGACCCGAACTTTTGGGCACTAAAAATTCTGTAAAATAGCCCTGGAAAGGGCTAGAGGGCTGCAAAAGGCAGCAAAATGTAGGTAAATCCCCTGCAAACAAATGTGGATAAGGAAATGACTTAAAATAGATTAAAATTAACCAATATCATTTGGCAACTTGGAGGAGGAGGTGGAATAGGAGGTTGGGGTGGCGTCAGGTGGGAATGCTATGGGAGCTGAAGTTCTCATCACAGCCTAAAAGGATTCATGTCTGCCTGCAGTGCCACAGGCCTCATTCACAGACTCAGGCCAATGGCAACCATTCATGGGAGTTGAAGTTGTCATCACAGCCAAGAAGGAATCATGTCGGGACCCACAAAGAGGAGAGTAAAAATCACACCAAGACAGTATTGATTTAACCCAGCAATGCCACAGGCCTCATTCACAGATTCAGACCCATGGCACCCACAAAGAGGAGAGTTACAATCATGCCAAAACAGTATTGATTTCACCCAGTAGTAGGACCATGGCACCAGCAAAGAGGAGAGCGGTCCCGTAACAGAAACACAGGCCTAAGGTCAACCTGCAATGTACCAGGCCATTATCATTTATGTAGGCCCCTGACACCTAGACATAGGAGAGGTCATTTGACAGTAAAAAGAGGTTAATGTCTCCCACCAATACAGCAGGCGATGAAAAAAATATAGGCCCCTGACAACCAGACAATGGGGAGGCCATTTGACAGAATAAAGAGTTTAATGTCTCCCACCATTGCAGAAAGCGATTAAACAAAATATAGGCCCCTGACAACCAGACAATGGGGCGGTCATTTAACAGTAAAAAGAGTTTAATGTCTCCCACCAATGCAGCAAGTGATTAAATGAAATATAGGCCCCTGACAACCAGACAATGGGGCGGTCATTTGACAGTAAAAAGAGGTTAATGTCTCCCATCAATACAGCAGACAATGAAACAAAATATAGGCCCCTGACAACCAGAAAATGTAGAGGTAATTTGACAGTATAAATAGTTTAATGTCTCCCACCAATGCAGCAAGCGATTAAATGAAATATAGGCCCCTGATTAGCGTTGAGCGCGAATATTCGCAAAGCAAAATTTAATCTCAAAATATCGTGATTTCAAGATTTCCCGAATATGTTGAATACATGACCACATTCGCAATTACGAATATTCGCCCTTAAAATGGATAGTGGTAGGGAAACTGTATTGAAAATGAAAGATTCAGACATAATTCCCCCAATCTCAATTGCTTTCTATAACAATTTCCACTATTCCTGTCAGAGTAAAGACGTGATAGGTAAAAACTGTCCTGCGAATGTTCGCCACTTGAATATTCGCATTAACCTATTCGCGGTTTGTATTCACTTTCCTACCAAGCGTTAACAGGTTGTGTTAGACTCCAGTACACTGCATGTATTGCGAAAATTCGTATATGTCTTTTTCGCAAGTTTCCATTCGCACAAATGACTCCCGCCATTTCATGCTTTCAATACATGTAAAGCTGTTTAAACGTTATTAATAACGAATAGATTCATATAACTTGAAAAAAACTAATTGCAAGTCATTATATTGAATGCGAAATAACGAATATTGCGAAATCGCCAATATATGACGAATATGATGCAAATTTTCGTCAAATATCACAAAATCGAATATGGGTCTTTGCGCTCATCACTACTGCAAATAATTAATGCAGCAAGTGATTAAACAAAATATTGGCCCCTGACAACCAGACAATGTAGAGATCATTTAACAGTATAAAGAGTTTAATGTCACCCACCAAAGCAACAGGTAATTATCTGAAATGTAGGCCCCTGGCACCCAGACAGAGGAGAGAGGTCCCATAGCAGAAAATCAGGCTTCAAGTCACCCAGCAATGGAAAAAGCCATTTTCAGTTATATATGCCCCAGCAGCCAGACAGAGGAGAGAGGTCCCATAGCAGAAAATCAGACTTGATGTCACCCGCCAAAGCAGCAGGCGATTAACAGAATTTTAGGCCCCTGACACCCAGACAGAGGAGAGGTCATTTGACAGCAAAAAGAGGTTAATGTCAGGCACCAAAGCAGAGGCGATTAGCTGAAATGTAGGACCTTGGCACCCAGACAGAGGAGAGGATCATTCAACTTGGGGTTGCCCCCAAAATAATGGTACAATTAAAAAAAGAGGATTCAATAAAGAAGTGCCCTGGAGTACAAGAATGTATGGTTTAGGGCGAGGCAGGTATAAATGTCTATTCTACTCAAGGTACGGACAAGTCCTATGAGATCCATGCCTGGTTCATTTTAATGAACGTGAGCTTGTCCACGTTGGCTGTGGACAGGCGTCTGCGTTTGTCTGTAATGACGCCCCTTGCCGTGCTAAATACATGTTCAGGCAATACATTGGCCGCAGGGAAGGCCAGCACCTCCAAGGCATAAAGGGCAAGCTCTGGCCATGTGGACAATTTGGAGACCCAGAACCATCAGTCAGTACATGGAGGCATGTGCACACGTACTGTTCCACCATGTTGTTGAAATGCTGCCTCCTGCTAACAGGAGTTCTCTATCAGCTGGTGGTGCAGTTTGCTGTGGTGCGGTGACAAAACTTTTCCACATCTCGGCCATGCTAACCCTGCTGTCTGAGGAGCTGGCCGTGACACAGCTGCGTTGGAGACCTCTTCCTCCTCCTGTGACTTCGCCTTATGCTTCCACTTGTCCCCCGGTGTCAGTTGGGACTGCCCTCAGGAGCGAGTCTACCAGTGCGCACTTGTAGTCGCGCATCATCGCTCCAGTGAGGGAATTAAGGTGAGCACATTGTCCTTGTACCAGGGATCCAGCAGGGTAGCAACCCAGTAGCCAGCACAAGGTAAAATGTGGGCAACTCTGCTGTCGTTGCGCAGGCACTGCAGCATGTAGTCGCTCATGTGTGCCAGGCTGCCCAGAGGTAACGATAAGCTGTCCTCTGTAGGTGGTGTATCGTCTGAGTCCTCCGTATCCCCCCAGCCAAGCTCCAGTAATGGCCCTGAGCTGCCTAGGGTGCCACCCTGCAGTGAAACCGGATCCTCCTCCTCTCCTCTACCTCATCTTTCTCCTCCTCATCCTCCAAAAGTGTGCCCTGGCTGTCCACATGTGTACCTGGCCTCTGCTGGTGCAGGAACCCACCCTCTGAGCCACTTCTGTATGACCTGCCTGAATCCCTGTGAAATGACCCCTCTTCCTCCTCCTCCTGTGCCGCATCCTCTTCCATCATCACCGTAATATTTTTTTCAAGGAGACATAGAAGGGTATTGTAATGCTAAGAACGGCATTATCAGCACTGGCCATGTTGGTTGAGTACTCCAAAGACCGCAACAAGGTAAACTGGTCTCTCATGCAGGCCTAGTCACTGGTGGTGAAGTGGTGCTGATCTGCAGAGCGACTGACCCGTGCATACTGCATCTGAAACTCCACTATCGCTCGCTGCTGCTCGCACAGTCTCTCCAGCATATGTAAGGTGGAGTTCCACCTGGTGGGCATGTCGCATATGAGGTGGTGAGCAGGAAGGCCGAACTTACGCTGCAGTGCAGACAGGCGAGCAGCAGCAGGGTGAGAACGCCAAAAGCGCGCACATACGGACAGCACTTTCAACAGCAGCTCTGATATGTCTGGGTAGTTTTTAAGAAACTTCTGCACCACCAGAATCAGCACATGCGCCAGGCAAGGGATGTGTATCAAACCGGCTAGTCACAGAGCTGTAACAAGATTTCGCCCATTATCGCACACCACCAGACCGGGCTTGAGGCTCACCGGCAGCAACCACTCAGTCTGCTGTTCTATGCCCCTTTAAAGCTTCTGTGCGGTGTGGGGTTTTTCACCAAAACACATGAGTTTTAAAATCGCCTGCTGACGTTTACCCCGGGCTGTGATAAAGTTGGGGGTGAGGTTCTTTCGATGACCGGATGTGGGGGTGGTAGAAGAGGAGTAGGAGGAGGAGGATGCAGAGTAGGAGGAGGAAGCAACAGGAGGCAAAGTATAATGCCCTGCGATCCTCGGTGGTGGAAGGACATGCGCCAAACCGCTATCCGCCTCGGGCCCAGCAGCCACTACGTTTACCCAGTGTGCAGTTAGGGAGATATAGTGGCCTGACCGTGCTAACTGGTCCATGTATCTGTGGTTATGTGGACCTTGCCACTGATGGCGTTGCACAGCGTACACTTGATTTTATCCTCCACTTGGTTGTGCAGGGAAGGGATGGCTCGTCTGGAAGTGGCAGCTGGGAACAACGTACTGGGGGACAGCCACCGCCATCAGTCATTTGAAACAGTCCGTCTCCACCAGACGGAATGACAGCATTTCAAAGGCCAGTCATTTTGAAATGCTGGCATTCAGGGCCAGGGCTCGAGGGTGGGTAGGTTGGTATTTCCTCCTTCTCTCCAATCTTTGGGAGATGGACAGCTGAATGCTCCCGTGTGACATGGTGAAGATGCTTGGTGATGGTGTCGTATGTGGTGTTGTTGGTGGAACATCCTCTGTTTGCTGGTCGCCAGGTGCCATGGTGACACCAGAGATGGAGGGAGAGGCCGAGTCAGCAGCAGAAGAGGGAGCAGGAGGAGCATGAGAGAGTTCCTTGTTTTTAAGGTGTTTACTCCACTGCAGTTTATGCTTTGCATGTAGATGCCTGGTCAAGCAGGTTGTGCTCAGGTTAAGAACATTTATGCCTCGCTTCAGGCTCTGATGGCACAACATGCAAACCACTCGTGTCTTGTCATCAGGACATTGTTTGAAGAACTGCTACGCCAATGAACTCCTTGGAGCAGGCCTTGGTGTGCTCGGATGTCTGGGTGCGGTGGACAGTTTGCTGTGCTGTTGCCTCTGTGCAACCACCACCTCTTCCTCAGAACTGCATGCCTCACTAGCACGATCTTCAGTCCAGTCTCGGTCTAGGACTTCATCATCCTCCACATCATCTTCCACCCATTCATGACCCCTGCCCTCCTCGTCGGTCTGTACATTGCAGAAAGCCACAGCAGTTGGCACCTGTGTTTCTTCATCAGAGACATTTTGTGGCGGTTTTTGAAAAAAAAAAAAAAATGTTTTAGTGTCTCCATAGTCTGAGAGTCATAGTTTTTTATTTTTTGGGCGATTGTATTAGGTAGGATATCATTTTTTTGCGGGATGAGATGACTGTTTGATTTGCACTATTTTGGGGTGCATATAACTTTTTGATTGCTTGCCATTACACTTTTTGTGATGTAAGGTGACAGAAAATGGCTTTTGACACCATATTTTTTTTTTTTTTTGCGGTGTTCAACTGATGGGTTAGATCCTGTGTTATTTTATGGAGAATGTTCTTACGGACACGGCAATACCTAATATGTCAAAAAATTATTATGTTTTAATGACAGAGAACCTGTACGGCAGAATACAGCGCTGTACAGCCTCAGTGTAGGGCTGATCAAGGTCTATAGAAGACCCGACAGCTCCTGCACTCTCTTGGCCCCGGCAGTCACATGACAACCAGGGTGGGACAGAAAGCGCATCGCACTTCCTGCTCTGTATACACAGCACTAAGTGAGCTCTGTGTATGCAGCGATCTAGAAGGCAGGGACACCTGGGAACTGTCCTTATCTTCTCTCTGGGTTGCCCTACTGCCACTGACAGTGGGCAACCCGCTCTGCAGCTGCATGATTAGCATACAGCTGCGATCTATGAATGGACGTTCCAGAACGTCCATTCAGAGTTAAACATCCACCCATTTATATCCTATGGGCGGATGTGAAGTGGTTAAACAATAGATATTCTGATCCTCATAACTTTATTATAGTTATGTTTACGGAGATGCTCATTTTTTGCAGGACGATCTGTCATTTTTTACAATATCATTTTGGGGTGTGTATGATGATCACTTTTTTTATTCAATTTTCTTGGGAGATAAAGTGATGAAAAAATGGCGAATCAGCTTTTTATTATTTTTTTCTGTTACACCATTCACCATATGGTCTAACTTTTTTTAAAATATTTTAATAGTATGGGGGTTTTTGCATGTGGCGAAGCCCATGATGTTATTTTCCTTTTTGTTTATTTTTATTTTGGGGAAAGTGGGGTGATTTTACTTTCTAACTTTTTTTTAACTCTTTTTATTACTTTTTGTTAGGTCCCCAAGTGGACCACAACTTGCAATCATCAGATTGCAACTTATACAGAATAATGGAAATTGCTCCATTATTCTGTATAGAAATAACTATATCACAGTTCAGTGCAGCCACCTAGTGGCCTGAGCTGGCCTATACTAACAATGAGCCTGGCTGCGGCTCATTTTTAGAACAGGGTGCTTTGCCCTACCTCCGTTGGGTTGGTTTCCTATTCTTGCCTGAATAGGAAGCCTGTGCTTCCAATTTTTAATACTCTCAAATGCCTCTCAAAGGACACCTGGGGCAGTAGCGGGTTTTGCACAGGTTGCGGTCATGCATGAATGACTGGGTGGGTAAGCTTCCCTCGATGGCCATCCATGACAAGTCCTTGTGCCTGTTGGTTAACCCCTTAAGGACTCAGCCCTATTTCACCTAAAGAACTTGGCCATTTTTTGCAAATCTGACCACTGTCACTTTATGTCTGAATAAGTTTAAAACGGTTTTACTTACCCAGGCCGTTCTGAGATTGTTTTTTCGGCACATCTTGTACTTCATGACACTACTAAAATCGGGTCAAAAAAGTTAAATTTTTTGCATAAAAAAATACCAAATTTAACAAAAATTTTGAAAATTTGCAAATTTCAAAGTTTCAATTTCTCTACTTCTCTAATACATAGTAATACCCCCAAAAATAGTTATTACTTTACATTCCCCATATGTCTGCTTCATGTTTCCATCATTTTGGGAATGCCACTTTATTTTTTGGGGATGTTACATAGCTTTGAAGCAAAATCCGGAATCGCAAGCTCAAAGTCCACTGGGGGACACCAGCTAAGGTCACCGGTGGGGGGCCCCGGTGCACTTGTTTGGTGGGCCAGGAAACCAGTACGAACCCCAGGGCTGCTCGTACTGGGATGGGCCACGGGGTCCCTAGCGCGTGAGGGCCCTGGCTCCGCCTGGCGGCGTCTCCGCCGCCTTGGGGGCTCATCATCATCAGATGATGATGATGAGGATGAGGACGACAGGAGGAAGGTGGGGTCATCCTCACTGGCGCTCTCGGTGTCGGAGAGCATCTGGGCGTATGCCTCCTCCACCGTGAACAGCCGGCGGTCCATGGGTGTGTGTGTTGTGCGTGTGTGTGTGTGCGCGCGTGTAAAATAAACTTTATTTAGTGTGCGTGTGTGTGGGGCCAGGTGTTCGCGTACAAATGTACCACTAAAGAAAAAAAAACCTAACTAGAAAAAAGGGAGGTGTGAAAAAAAAGTCAAATTCACTGATCAGTAGAAAACTGATCAGCGGTCAGTTGTGCGATGCACTAATAGTGGCCAGACACTAAAGAGTGCCGACCAAAATCAGTGCACACAAAAAAAAAAAAAACTTGCACAACTAAATGGGGGGGGGGGGGGCTCAAGCTACAGCAGGGTCTAGGGTCTCACAGCTGAGTGTGCTGTGGACCCCAGACATCAACTAACTGCAAAAAAAATGAATGAAAAAAAAAAAAAAAAAAGATCTGTCCCTGAACTGACCCTGCCTGACGAAACCGTGTCCCTGACTTACCCTGAGGATCGGGGCTGCTGGGGCTGCGGGGGCTGCACGGCACGTCTCCTCTCTCCAAGAGCAGGAACCGAAAGGAAGCTGCTCGAAGAGAGGAGGAGATTTGAATTTGCCGCCGCAGCAGCCACCTCCCTCCCGACAGCCAATCACAGGGTCCCCTCGGCAGCCAATCACAGGGCCCCCTCTCCTCCACCGCCTCCAGACATGCATGACGGTGATTGGATGGTGTCCTCACGCCATCCGATCACCGTCATTTCTGGGTAATCGGGTCACAGGTGACGCGATGTACCCGGAAACGCAACAAACCGCAGGTCTGAATTGACCTGCGGTTTGTTGCGATCGCCGACACGGGGGGGGGGGGGTCACATGACCCCCCTCGGCATTGTCACAGGATGCCTGCTGAATGATTTCAGCAGGCATCCTGTTCCGATCACCACCCGCAGCGCTGCGGTGATCGGAACTTCTCAGGGCGTACTGAGTCCTTAAGTACCAGGACGCTAGGGCGTATATGTACGCCCTGCGTCCTTAAGAGGTTAACCTGTCTGAAGACACATTAGTACTGTGAGACGAACATATATTTTTATTTTTATTTTTTTAAATGCCTTTATTACAATCAAATCGTCAAACATGCATACTTAGTACTGTGACGCAGCACAGGCCACGAGGTAGCACTTAATAAATACTTACAATCATCTGAGGGCCACGGAGTAACAATTTTGTGCTTGTATGTCCTGGGTAAAAACTGCAGCTGCTATGCAAAGTTCATTAAATGCAATAAAGAAAATTATGAAATAGTTAATGCAGGCCAAGGTGCAGAAACAACAGGCCAATGCACAACAACAAGCCATGGAGCAATTTACTTAGTTACAAGGCCAAGAACCGATAATTCCGAAAAGGGTTCGCTGCCGAGGCCGTCTTTCGCCGAAGCAGAACACTTCTCAGGGTGACAGCATCCAGGCCCCAGCCCCATTCCAGGAGGCATTCGCTTTCACAAAACAGGGAGATCATCCATCCGCCGCTCTGCCCTCACCAAAATGCTCTCCAGGTTTCCAGCCCACTTTTGGCTACACCTTTTCCTCACACATACGTCCTGTTGCCAAAGCTTCTCTACCCTCCTCCCCATCCATCACTTACTCATAAAAGATAAAGAGGGAGAGTGGAAAAGGCATGAGTGAGATGTACATACAGTATAATCAAATGGGGGCAAAACGAGAGACAGGAGGAGGGAGGAGAAGGAAGAAGAAAAAAAAGCATTCTTGACTGTGAAGTCAGGCCCTATTGTTTAGCCACTGACTATCCCCTTGTGACACCCGCAGTCCATTGTCCAGAGAGGTTGCCTGGCTGCTGAAACCTAGAAAATGCTGGACAACTTTATCACTCCCAAATCCAGTTTAGAAGTTCCACAAGAGGGAGAGACAGGCTGACTTTAGGAATGGAAAGGAGCCTCTTCTAGGACCACGTTCATCCTCAAAGCCCATTGTAGGGCCATGTTCATCCTCCAAACCTCTTCAGGGTCCCTTCTCAAAGCCACATCTTGGACCCCTGTCCTCATCAAAGCTACGCCTGGGCCCCCATCTGAGCCTGCTGTTGATGTGCCATGGCCTGTTGTTGGACACATACAACTTATTTTTGTCTCTTTTTATCCTCTGCCTGTAATCTTCGCTACTGCTTCATGGCCTGTTGTTGTGCATTAGCCTGTTGTTGCTAAGCATTGGCCTGCACCAGCTGCTTCATAATTTCCTCCATTGCACTCGATGAACTTTGCATAGCAGCTACAGTTTTTACCCAGGACATGCAAGCACAAAAGTATCACTCCGTGGCCCTTATCAACCTGACACGGAATTGGCGGACAGATGGAAAAAAAAAAAATAACAGAAACAATGTTGGCTTCCTCCCCCTCCTCCTCCGCCTATTCCACCTACACCTTCACGTCCCCTTCCTCCTCCACTTGGACCTCCACCTCCTGGCTCCAAATTATTGTCTTAGATTGACAGAGTAGAGAAATATACCCGCCGGACCCCAAAAAATGGCTAAAGGTCACACACAGAATTGACAGACAAAAAACAAACAAACAAAAAAAAAATAACAGAAACAGTATTGGCTTCTTCCTCCACATCTTTTGTCTCTTCCACCTACACCACCACATCCACAGCCTCCTCAACTTCCTATTCCACTTGGACCTCCACCTCCTGGTTCAAGATTGTTATTTTTTTATTTTTATGTATTTTAAGTAATTTCCCTATCTATATTTGTTTGCAGGGCAATTATACTGCTCTTGCCCCCATCTTGGATCCTTTTGCAGGCCAATAGCCTTTTATATGACTTTTTTGCAGCACTTTTTTAGCCCCAAAGTTTGGGTCCCCATTGACATCAATGGGGTTCAGTGTTCAAGAACCAAAATTTGAAACAAAGTTTGATCAAACTCAACGAACGCGAACATCCACCATTCTGCTCATCACTACCAAAGAAACTTTGGTGATAACAAATTTCACTGCATCAGACCCCATACATTTTAATGCTGCACAAAGTTTTGAACGAATCGACTTTGGATCTTGGATCCGAAGCTTGATTCACTCAACACTATTGATGACCTATTCTCAGGATAGGTCATCAATATCAGATTGGTGGCGGTCTGACACCCAGCATCCCCACCAATCAGCTGGTTGAAAAGAAGGCTGTCCTCATTGCAGCTGTTAGCATGTGTAATTACAAGCCATCCCTTTCACTTCCATGGGGTGGCTCGTTCCTACACAAGTGTATAGGAACAAGGTAGTGTAGTAATTTAGTAAACAATGTAAACCAAATTCCAATACAATATATTCCTTGTAAAAATCCAAACAGAAAGAAAAAAAACCGCTTATAATGTATATATAAAAAAGTACTGTACATGCCTGGATGATGGAGTAAAAAAATAATAGAGCAATAAAACTAAATAGGAGGTATAAAAGCCAGCATGAAACAAGGAACAGGAAATGTGTGTGGGGGTTGGAGGTTCTCCTGAGGCTATTTAGGTTTTGTTACTGCATGGGACTGGAGCTGTTTGTAATTTATGTGGGGTATTTGAGTGGCTTTGCTACCGTTTACTTTTCTTGGTTGTTATAAGTGGGCTGGATACGGGGCCCTGTGGGTCTAGGTATACAGTGTGTCACTAGTGTTGATCACGAATTTTCGAATTGCGAATTTTAATCGCGAATATCGGCACTTCGAGAATTTGCGAATATTTAGAATATTGCTAAATATATTCGCAATTGCAAATATTCGTTTTTATGCAGATTTTTTATATGCAAATTTTCGCAAGCAAGAAAATATTGTCATTATTTTCTGATTGCGAAAATTTGCATAAACTGGCATTTGAAAGCTAGCTTTTAAATACCAGTTTATACGAATTTTTATGCAAACTTTATGCAAATTTTTTATGCGAATTTTCGCAAATCAAGAAAATAATGACTGGAGATTGCAAATTTTCGAATATATGGTGAATATTCGGCCAAATATTCGCGAAATATCGAGAATTCGAATATTGCCCCTGCCGCTCATCACTATGTGTCACGCAGCATATTTATCAGGAAACAGAGGTAGATTATAACTGAAGTCTATGAATGCTTCCTTGCATGTGTAGATTTCAATTCTCAAACATAGACCTGCACAGATGCATCACCATAATTGTGCGCCTCCTGATAATTGTGGTGCATAAGATGGCAGGGGTGAAGAGTAGAGATGAGCGAACTTTAAAAAAAAGTTTGGCGTTCGGGTTGTGGTAATCGCCGCATCCCGTTATGGATTCCACTACCGCGGACTATCCCGGCATATGGAATCCATAAGGGGCGGCTTCCACCAACCCGAACTGTTGAACAGCTGAAGGACCTGGGGTGACGTCACAGTCATGTGATCAGTGCAGGGGGCGTGGCTCAGCACGGGATCAAATCCAGTGCTGAGCCACGCTCCCTGCACTGATCACATGACGGTGACGTCACCCCAGGTCCTTCGGCTGTTCAACAGTTGGATTCCATATGCCACGATAGTCCGCGGTAGTAGAATCCATAACGGGATGCGGCGATTACCACAACCCGAACTCCGAACTTTTTTTTAAAGTTCGCTCATCTCTAGTGAAGAGATGCACCAAAATGCATTAGTATTGGAAATTGTTTTAATTGCAGAATAGACAGTAGACTGTAATGTGTTGGACACCCAGCAGAATTCTCAGGTGAATAGGCTGAAATGAATAGGCTGTCAATTTGATGCAAATATGTCAACTAATACAGGGCAGAAAACCCTTTTTGTAGTACAAACAACTATATTCCTTTCCTTTTCAAATAATGTTTAGAATAAAACCTATTTATTATTTTGAGAAGCATATCCAGTATAACATGTAGTCAATTTAAATTATGCTGGAAATAAAGCCTACAATCGGTGGCAAATAAGCCTAGTTGATGGTCTGCATTCAATGTATCCAATGGATAAAAGCATTGAAAGAAAAATGCAATACCTAGAATGGTTGCAAATAAGTGTAAGACATTCCTGGATACAGAACAAGGTAAACAATGAAGTAACTCTAACCATGGCCCTTCAAACAGCGGCGTTTAATATTGATGGTCTATCCTAAGGATAAATCATCAATATAGTTCTTGGTAAACCCCTTTTATAATAGACCACTACCTGCATTAGCAGCAATATCAACTATTTCATATTCTCTACTCAAGTTTCTCTTAAAGATTTCTGTAATTTGAATACTGAAAGTGGGTGCTTATTAATATGACAGTAGTGTGCATTATACGTGTAACTGGACAAACCTTTAGTCCGCGCTGATATAATGAGCTGCAATTGATTCACCCGGGCTTCAAGAGATGATAATTTGTTTTGTATATTTGTAAGCAATGCTGTAAAGGAAGAGACATTTATAAGAATAGTATTTTGTGTAAACTTTAATTTCAACTACATATAGACAAACCACTTAACATGACCCAGGACAAGTAGATTTACAATACGCTTTGGCTGATTCAATTCCTTACCCTGTGGGCACAGCTTTTGTGCCCATGCAGTATCAGCACTGTCATAGTACTGCTCTGTGCAGAAACTCACTTCCCCTGGTGGCACACCATTGGGGTCCATGCACCAAGAGGTCTCTTCGTAGATTTAAATCTGTTATTGTAGGATTGTATACAGCTCATTACAAGAGAAAACTGTAATCAATGCACTATAACAGTTTATGCACCTGTATGAAAAGGTGGCCTGTGTGAATAGGATCAGGTCAGATGCAATTTCAAAGAGGCTTTTCATGCATTCACTAACTGTGAAATTAATATTAGAGATGAGCGAAGTTCTCCAAAAATGCGATTTGGCTGCTTCGCTAAATTTTACAAAATAATTTGCTTTGTGCCAAATTACTTTGTGACAAAGCACATTTCTTTGTAAATAGCGGGTGCAATGACAGAAGGGCGAGTGCGCCGACCCCCATCATTAAACCCCTCATATCTCGCATCCATCACCGATCTTGGCATTTGAGATCCATATTGAAGCGTTTTACTGTATGCAAACAAATAAAAAAAAAAAGATACTTCTCTGTCTGCTACAGGCTTTATCGTAGGGATGGGCTGTACCTCAATGGGGAAGAACAGCTGTGTTGGGGAGAAGATGGCTAGAAGGTTGGAGGAGTGTTTAAACTAGGGACCGGGGGGAGGGTAATTAATTACTTTATAGGATGGGAAATAGATAGAGACTGAGGGTGAGGTAATGGAATTGAGGGAGGAATGGAAGGAGAGACTAGAACAGTTCAGGACTAAAGGTGTAGGGTAGAGATGAGCGAATCAAAGCTGACGAAGTGGAATTCGATCCAAATTTCAGGAAAAATTTGATTTGCACCGAAGCCAAATTTCCCCGCTCTTCGTGGTAATGAATCGCATTTTTTCCTAAAATGGCTGCTGCGCGTGTAAGGACATGGAGCAAGGAACTCCGGGAAGGTGGGATCACCCATAATGCCATGCATGCAGCCAATCAGCAGCAAGCCCTGTGATGTCACAGCCCTATAAATAGCCTCAGCTATGTTAGATTCTGCCATTTATCAGTGTACTTAGTGCAGGAAGAGACGTCAGCAGGCGCTAGAGACAGTGTTAGATAAAACTTCATTGTGCTAAAAAAACGATTTACAAGTGCAGGGAAAGACTATTCATGGCGTAGGAAAAGGATAGGAGGAATCATTCCACAGCTTTTATGTTGAACAGGGTTCAGTTGGGAATATTACAGCCTGGGTAATAGGAACAATCCTATTATACCTTGCTGCACTGACTGGGGACCCATTTGGCATTATACAGCTCTGTAATTCCAGAAAATCGTTATTATTGGGGTGCAAGTGCTGTTTGATACAGCCATTAACAGGGTTTATTTCAAGGAAATATTCATATGTCTTATTTGCCCTTGTGCAGTGCAATTATATGTTCTAAAGCAGTTTTTGTCTTGTGTTTATATTTGTATATTTGCCGTTCAGGGTGAAGTAATATGTTCTAAAGCCTTTTGTGGCATGTAATAGTGACAAAACAAAAATATATTTGCCGTACAGCAGTGCAGTTATATGTTCTAATGCTTTGTGTGGCGTGTATTAGTGGCAAAAATAGAATATATTTCTGGTTCAGTGGTGCAGTTATATGTTCTAAAGCCTTTTGTGGTGTGTATTAGTGGCAAAAGAAAAATATATTTGCCGTACAGCAGTGCAGTTATATGTTCTAAAGCCTTTTGTGGTGTGTATTAGTGGCAAAATTAAAATATATTTGCCGTACAGCAATGCAGTTATATGCTATAAAGCCCTTTTTGTCATGTAATAGTGACAAAATTAATATATATTTGCCGTACAGCGGTTCAGTTATATGTTCTAAAGCCTTTTGTGGCATGTATTAGGGGCAAAAGAAAAATATTTTTGCCGTTCAGCTGTGCAGTTATATGTTATAAAGCCCTTTTTGTTGTGTAATAGTGGCAAAATAAAAAATTATTTGACGTTCTGCAGTGCAGTTATATGTTCCAAAGCCTTTTGTGGCAATTTTAAGTGGAAAAAAAGAAAAATATATTTATGGTTAAGCGGTGCAGTTATATGTTATAAAGCCCTTTTTGTTGTGTAATAGTGACAAAATAAAAATATATTTGCCATACAGCAGTGCAGTTATATGTTTTAAAGCCTTTTGTGGTGTCAATTAGTGGCAAAAGAAAAATGTATTTGCCGTTCAGCGGTGAAGTTCCATTGTACTACAGCCATTTACAGGGTGTATTAATAGAATAGATATGTTCGTCCAGTTAGCCATTCTGCGGTGAATTGTGATTGTTATATATATTTTTTGGGGGTGTATGAATAGGAAAAAGAATATGTGTTATTAGCCCGTCTGCAGTGAACCAAAATTATTTTACTGCCATTTTTGGGGTGCATTAATGGCAAAAATAAGTATGTGTTATTAGCCGTTCTGAGGTGATTTTACATTGTCATACAGACATTGTTGCACTGTATTAATAGCGAAAATAATTATGTGTTATTCTGCGGTGAGTTTACATTGCCATTCAGTGGTGAAATTTTCTTGTGGAACAGCCTTTTTTGGGAAAATTGATGGGTGATTGTCAACTTCCTTTTGCTGTATGGTCCAAATTACGAAAAATTTTTTGAGAAACAGACTTTTTTGGGAAAATTGATGGGTGATTATAGACTTTCTTTTGCTTTATGGACCAAATTACGTCAATTAGCCATTCAGTGGTAAAATTATTTGTGAAACGGCCTGTTTTGGGAAAAGTGATGGGTGATTGTAGACTTCCTTTTGCTGTATGGACTGAATTACATTGATTAGCCATTCAGTGGTGAAATATATTTGTGAAACAGCCTTTTTGGGGAAAATTCGTTGGTAACTACGGTCAAGGACAATATTTGTCCTTTACAGCCCACTGGTTAAATGTGTTTCCTGCCCAGCCACACCAGCAACTTGGCCAGGTGACGTTGCTTCTGCCTCCACGTTCTCACGCCATTGGTCCTGCGACAATGTCTGCCTCTGCCTCCTCATCCTCCACCGTGTTCTCAGCCTCCACTGCAGAGACAATTCACAGTGCTCCTCCAGCATACCACATGTGCGGGGCACAGCAGTGTCAGGCTGTTCTACACCTGAATTGCCTGGGCAAACTAAATCACACAGGGGAGGAACTACTCCGTGTCCATCACAAAATCGAATCCAGGCTTTCTCCGCGACAACTCAAAATCGGAAACCCCTGGTGACCGACAACGGGAAGCACATGTTGTTGGCGCTGCGTCAAGGAAAGCTGAGCCATGCTCCCTGCATGGCACACATGTTCAATCTGGTTGTCAAGCGGTTCCTGAAGTCTTCCACTCATCTGCAAGACATCCTTAAAATGGCCAGGAAACTTTGCATGCATTTTAGCCACTTGTACACCGCAAAGCACACCCTCCTTGAGCTGCAGCAGCAGAACGTCATCACCCAAAATAGGCTGATATGTGACATTTCCACCCGTTGGAATTCCACCCTCCATATATTAGTGTTGAGCGCGAATATTCGAATAGCAAATTTTAATCATGAATATCGCAACTTCGAGAAATTGCGAATATTTCGAATATAGTGATATATATTCGTAAAAATTAATATTTGTCAATTTTTTTCTTAATTTGAACCCATTACCTGCCTGCATCTTGCTTGTGGGCCAAGGTGAGAAGGCTGCAATATCTAGTGAATTAGAATATTCTTCATTATTTAATATAGTTTATGTTATGCGTAAAATCGGTAATTAAATATTCGCATTAATCGAATCGTGTAAGGGGCGTTGAGCAACTTTCCTATTGGGTTGGTTTGGTAGAATTGTCAAATATGTAGAATATAGTGCTATATTCGTTTATTACAAATATAGCGCTATATTCTACATATTCGACAATTCTACCAAGCCAAGCCAACCCAATAGGAAAGTTGCTTAATGCCCTTACGCGATTCGATTAACGTGCATATTTAATTGAAGATTTTTCGCATAACATAAACTATATTAAATAATGAAGAAAATTCTAAATCAGTAATGACTCATTACTGATTTAGAATATTCTTCATTGTTTAATATAGTTTGTTATGCGAAAAATCTTCAAACATAAACTATATTAAATAATGAAGAAGATTCTAAATCAGTAATGACTCATTACTGATTTAGAATATTCTTCATTATTTAATATAGTTTATGTTATGCGAAAAATTGGCAATTAAATATGCGCATTAATCGAATCGCGTAAGCTTGTTAAGCAACTTTCCTATTGGGTTTGCTTGGTAGAATTGTCGAATATTTAGAACATAGCGCTATATTCTACATATTCAACAATTCTACCATGCCAACCCAATAGGCAAGTTGCTTAACACTCTTATGCGATTCGATTAACGCGCATATTTAATTACTAATTTTTCGCATAATATAAACTATTTTAAATAATGAAGAATATTCAAAATCAGTAATGCGTCATTACTGACTTATGGGTCAATTCGAGAATATTCGTCATTTTTTTCCATCTGAAGTAATAATTCCTCCCTGCTTAAGTTGCTTTTGGGTCAATGACTGTTCACAGTAAATTGGTAAAAATGACATATATTCTAAAACATGAATATATAGCACTATATTCTATAGTGCTATATATTCATATTTTAGAATATTCACATTACACGAATATTACATTGCCGATTTTTCTAACGAATATTCGCAAAATATTGCAAATTTGAATATTGCCCCTGCCGCTCATCACTACCATATATTAGACAAACAGAGAAAGGCCAAAAACATAAACAATTTCTTGAAAATCCAAGCTAACAGGAGTGTCCCCTGTGGAACTTCGATATTAGCCAGTGGCAGCTCATGCTTGACACCTGCCGTTTGCTCAGGCACTTTGAGGAGGCCATGCTATTTGTCAGTCACCAGGACTACGAGATGAACGATGTAATTTCACTGCTTCATGTCCTGGAACAGATGCAAATACTCACAGCCACATGAGCCCTGTGGGGGCTGAACTGGAGGAAAGGAGGAGGAGGACATTGGAGCACAAGCAATGTGTAGCGAAATGGGTGTTTGTTCTACACAGTTGACAGGAGAGGAGGAGCAGGAGCAGCCAGAGGAGCTACAGGGCGATGAGGAAAACAAGGCAGAGGACTCAGACACACCGTTGCAGTATGCAGTGGAGATGGAGACAAGGAGTTCCTCCAAGTCACTTGCACAAATGGGCCGATGCATGCTTACTTGCTTGCATAGTGACAGCGGAATTGTCAGCATTCGGCAGAGGGATAACTTCTGGCACGTCACCTTATTCACCTCTCGCTACCAATCCAAAATGGGGGCCTTTTTTACACCCGCTGAGAGGGAGGACAAACTGAACTACTATATAGACATCAGAAGCAACTTGAGTCTAAAGTCGCTCATGAGCAGCTTTCTTCACCCGCCTAGTGAAGAAACTACTCACCAGCAGCAGCAGCTAGACCTGCAGCAGCACCTGAACCAGTAGTTGGGGGCATACTTGGACAGCACCCTGCCACCCCACCTTGAAGATCCGCTGGACTACTGGGCAGCCAAACTCGAGTTGTGGCTGCAGCTGGCCACGTTTGCCCTGGAAAAGCTGTCCTGCCCATCTTGTATTGTGGCATCAAAGCGAGTGTTTACTGCGGCGAGGGCCATAGTTATCCCAAGAAGAAATTGCCTGTCCACCCGAAATGTGGAGAGACTGACCTTTGTCAAGATGAATCAGGTGTGGATCAGCCAGGATTTCCACCCACCAATGTCTGATGCATCAGACTAGATCATCCATGGTGCCACACCAACACCACTGACAAAAGATACTGGTTTCTTCCGGCTACCTGCCTCAGCTACTATTCTGATGCTGTCACCCGCTTGCTGCCACACATCTGATGCCAAGTGCTCCTTCTTTCACCCACCATCTTCAGCTGGTATGCGTATTGCCACCCACCTCCCCACTCTGTCACCGGATTGCTCTGTGGTCTCCTGATACTGCTGACACCTCTACACTATGTCACCTTTCCACTCTGTGGTCTCCTGATGCTGCTGCCACCCCCACACTATGTAACCTTGCCACTCTGTGGTCTCCTGATGCTGCTGCCACCTCCACACTATGTCACCTTGCCACTCTGTGTTCTCCTCATGCTGATGCCACCTCCACACTATGTCATCTTGCCACTCTGTGGTCTCCTGATGCTGCTTCTACCTCAACACTATATCATCTTGTCCCTCTGTGGCCTCCTAATGCTGCTGCTTCCACCTCCACACTGTCATTGTGCCACCCTGTGGCCTCCGACTTATGCTGCTGCCACCTCCAGACTCTGTCATTGGGCCACTCTGTAGTCTCCTCATTCACATGTCATCTCTCTTTTGGATCCACTCCTGTTTTTTTTTGTTGTTGTTTTTTTTGGCATTAACAATACTGATGGATTACTGACCAAATGCTGACCGAGTGAAGGCAGATGATCAACAGTCAGGATCCGTTTTTTGGGGGTTATTGTTCTGACGGATCAGAGGAAGGGCAAAATAATCAGTGACGTCAACACAAACTTGGTGCTGACACCCTCTCCACTCTGTTGGGGAGCTGTACTTGTTTAACTGTTTAATAGAACACCTTCTGTAGACATCTATGTGAAATCAGCTGACGACGGTGTAAAAGGAGTGCCCATCTTCTTGGCGCTAACATTGACCTGTAAGTTCATACTTGAGTTTATACTTATTTGGTCAGTTTTGGCGCCGTGACTGCCCAAATAAGTGAAGTGTGCAGGGATTCTAAGAGCGACGCCTGTCATCTGCATGTCATATTGACTCACGGTATCATTTCAGACTCCCCATGCGTGTTACTGCAAGACACAGTGTTCTACACCACTATAAAGGTCCTCTGCAGCCAAGAAATAGCCGTTTTTTAACGTGGTTCGCCGCAAAAAAATTTGGATCGAAACAAATTTTTTCCCAAAAATTGGTGAACTGTCCAAAAAATTTGCTCATCTCTAGTGTATGTATACTAATGCCAGAAGCCTGACTAATAAAACGGGTGAACTGGAATTAGTGATGTATGAAGAGGACTATGACATAGTGGGAATAACTGAGACATGGCTGGATGATAGCTATGACTGGGCAGTTAGGTTAAAAGTTTTATTAACCACCTAATATACCAGAGTCCACAGAAAATCTACTACTCAATGAGATAGACGAGGCGGCAGAGCATAATGAGGTTGTTACTATGGGGGACTTTAACTACACAGATATAGACTGGGAAACTGAATCCTGTAAATCTCATAAAGGAAGCAGGTTCTTGGCAATGACCAAAGACAATTACCTTTCCTAACTGGTTCAGGACCTGACTAAACAGACAACCATACTGGACTTAGTATAAACCAATAGACCTGACAGAACAACAGATGTGCAGGTTAAGGGACACCAGGGAAATAGTGACCAATCCTAAAAGTAATTGTAAGAGATACATACCTTATGGGAATAAAAGGTTAAGGAAACAAAAAAAACATGTGGAGAAATAGAACTGCAAAGAAAGCACTAAATGACAAAAAGAAAGCATTTAGATCACTAAAACAGGAGGGTAGCAAGGAAGCACTGAAAAACTATAAGGCAAAAATAAAATATGAAGGTGTCGGCCCTTTATAAAGTAATGAGTGGGAAGTTGCAGAGAGCAATGAGGAGAAAGAAAAGCTATTAAATATTTTTTTTTTCCACTGTATTCACTGAGGAAAATAAAGTGTCAGATGAGATGCAGAATGTAAAAGAAAATCCCCTATTAAAAATGCCCTGTCTGACCCAGGAAGAAGTACATCGGCATCTTAAAAATATTAAAATAGACAAATTCGCCAGGACCAGATGGCATACACCCCCGTATCCTAAGAGAATTAAGTAATGTCATAGCCAGACCCTTATTTCTGATATTTAAGGACTTATATACTGACAGAGAGTGTTCCACAGGATTGGCGCATAGCAAATGTGGTGCCAATATTCAAAAACGATCAAAAAACAGCGCCCAGAAACTATAGGCCGGTAAGTTTAATATCTGTTGTGGGTAAATTGTTTGAAGGTTTTCTAAGAGATGCTTTCTTGGAGTACCTCATTGAAAATAAGCAAATAACGACATATCAGCATGACTTCATGAGAAATCGGTCATGTCAAACTAATTTAATCAGTTTCTATCAGGAGGTATGTTCTAGACTTGACAGTGGCGAATCAATGTATGTGGTAGATCTGGACTTCTCCAAAGCATTTGACACTGTACTGCATAAAAGGTTAGTATATAAAATGAGAATGCTTGGACTGGGAGAAAATGTCTGTACAGTATGTGGGTAAGTACCGTATTTTTCGCCCTATAAGACGCACCTGCCTATAAGACGCACCTAGGTTTTTGAGGAGGAAAATAAGAAAAAAAATATTTTGAACCAAAAGGTGTACTTTTGGTGGTTTTTTTACTAATGGTGTTCTGTGCATGACACTATTATAATGCACTGTTATGGGGGATCTGTGGATGACGCACTGTTATGGGGGATCTGTGGATGACGCACTGTTATGGGGGCATCTGTGGAGGACACACTGTTATGGGGGCATCTGTGGATGACGCACTGTTATGTGGGGATCTCTGGTTAACCTCTGTTATGTGTGGGAGCTGGGGATGGCACTGGTATGGGGGCATCTGGGGATGGCACTGTATGGGGGAATCTGTGGATGGCACTGTATGGGGGCATCTGGGAATGACACTGCTATGGGGGGAATCTGTGGATGACTCATAGCATCCTATGCTATGTGTCATCCACAGATTCCCCCCCCCATAACAGTGGCTGCGATGACCCCCAATACAGGGGCTGTGGGCGGCATCTTGTTTGCTAATGACAGCGGGCCCGTGCAGCAACTGTATTCTACTACATCGGGCCCGCTGTAGTAATGTTATATGCGATGTTTAAAACTATCATCTTGATTAAACTTAATGCTGGCAGTAGTACCCTACCTCCTATAATCTACGATCGCAGGCAGGACTGGAATCAGGAGGCCAGACGGGCAGCAGGCGGCAGCATGACGTCATGCGCCTGTGCCGTCTGCCTTATTCATAAAGTGGGTGGAGCAGGCGCGTGACGTTACGCTGCAGCCTCCTGCCCGTCCGGCCTCCTGATTCCAGTCCTGCCTGCGATCATAGATTATAGGAGGTAGACTACTACTGCCAGCATTAAGTTTAATGAAGATAATAGTTTTAAACATCGCCTATAACATTACTACAGCGGGCTGGTGTCGTAGAATACAGTTACTGCACGGGCCCGCTGTCATTAGCAAATAAGATGCCGCCCACAGCCCCTCCTCATTGATACACACGCCGGATGCGCTCTTCAGCAGTGCGGCGGTGTATCATTGTTTGCCGCATTCGCCCCATAAGACGCAGCACTATTTTTCCCCCACTTTTGGGGGAAAGAAAGTGCATCTTATAGGGCGAAAAATACGGTAACTGGCTCAGTGATAGAAAACAGAGGGAGGTTATTAATGGTACACACTTAGATTAGGTCACTGTCACTAGTGGGGTACCTCAGGGGTCATTATTGGGTCATATTCTTTACAATATATTTATTAATGATCTTGTAGAAGGCTTGCACAGTAAAATAATTTTTTTTGCAGATGACACTAAACTGTGTAAAGTAATTAACACGAAAGTGGGCAGTATTCTGCTACAGATGGATCAGGACAGATTGGAAGCTTGGGCAGAGAAGTGGCAGATGAGGTTTAACACTGACAAAGGTAAGGTTATGCACATGGAAAGGAATAATGCAAGTCACCTGTACATACTAAATGGTAAAACACTGACTAACACTGACATGGAAAACAGCAAACTAAGCTGTAGAAACTAGTATCAGGCAAATGCTACCAAGGCCAATAAGATAATGGGTTGCATCAAAATAGGCATAGATGCCAGTGATGAGAACATAGTCCTACCACTTTACAAATCACTTGTCAGACCACACTTGGAGTACTGTGTACAGTTCTGGGCTCCTGTGAACAAGGCAAACTCCTGTGAACATAGGAGTTGGAGAAGGTTCAGAGGCGGGCCACAAAAGTAATAACTGGAATGGGTGGACTACAGTACCTTGAAAGATTATCAAAATTAGGGTTATTCACTTTAGAAAAAAGACAACTGAGGGGAAATCTAATAACTATGTATAAATATATCAGGGGTCAGTATATGGATCTCTCCTATGATCTATTTATCCCCAAGACTGTGACTGTAACGAAGGGACATCCTCTGCGTCTGGAGGAAAGAAGGTTTGTACACAAACATAGAAGAGGATTCTTTATGGTAAGAGGAGTGAGACTATGGAAATCTCTGCCTGGGGAAGTGGTGATGGTGAGTTCACTAAAAGAGTTCAAGAGGGGCCTGGATGTATTTTTGGAGTGTAATAATATTATAGGCTATATCTATTAGAGGTGGGTCATTGATCCAGGGAGTTATTCTGATTAACTGATTGGAGTTGGGAAGGAATTTTCTAAGAGGGGAAAATTGGCTTCTACCTCAGTTATTTTTTTTGCCTTCCTCTGGATCAACTACTTGCAGGATAACAGGCTGAACTGGATGGACTATAAACTATGTTACGTACCTCCTTTATTTAATCGCGATTCAAGATTTCACATGAGCTCATCAAGCAAGATGGCTGCGGCAGCCTCTTAAATCGATGAGGTACTGTAAGTATGATTTTTTTAAATTTTACTACAATTTCAGGGAAAATCAATTAGTTACTATGAAGCATGAGGAAATTCGGCTTCACAGTGAATCATATTTTTCCTGAAATTTAGACAGAAGTCCACTTTGTGAACTTTGATTCACTCAACACTAATTAATACACATATTAGATATTTCTTGAAACTGGGATATATCTCTTAAAGTGAAATAAGATAACAGCATACACAATAAAGATCACAAAAAGAAATTAACTCCTTAAGAACACAGCCAGTTTGAGCCTTGATGTCACAGCTTAAGTTTTCAAAAGTTTGTATCATTTCATGTGGTAATAATTTTTTCCAGAGACAATTCAATTTGCCACGAACACAGTAGTGTTGTTGGCATGTGTGTGATTATTATTGCTATTAGGGTTGAGTGAATTGAAGTATCCAAAGTAGACTTTGATCCGAATTCCAGAGACAATTCGATTTGCCGCGAACCTGAATTTCCTCGTGCTCTGTGTAAATAAATCAAGATGGCTACGTGGTAAAATGGATACGGTATTTATTTTTTTGTTCACCTCAGATGCTGTGATCAGTGATGAACTGATGATCTGAGGGGAGGCAGCGCAATCGCCATTCCACATCATTGCCCACGCTAATTACAAAGAAATGCGCTTTGTGACAAAGTAATTTGCATGGTTGACAGCATTTACAAACAGCGTGTTTAAAAGCAGATTGAGCCATTGCATATATTATGCTTTTTCATATTCCAAAGCTTCCAAACATTGACATAAAAACCCACTGTGGTTGTAGGAAATAAAAAAGTGGTTAGTTAGGGGACTAAATGTCCAAAAATGATGCCTTAACGGGGGCAGAATGCTTGCACATATTTATACATGCACAAGTAATAATTGTCAGAAGAAAGAATGGCTAGTTTGAACAAGCCTAGAAAAATTCTCTCTTTAATTTGGAGCAGCAGGAATACAGTGTGTATGTGGAAAGGGTAGGGTAATCATGGCATGTGGCTGCAACAGTAGCAGCAGCAGTAGCAGAACAGCATGGAACAGACAAGGCAGTAGATCGGCTGTTTAGGGGTGTTTTTGGTTGCAGTAGTAAGATGGGGCCCCGTCAGCATGGACAGACATATTCATTGCCCTCAGCCGGAGGAGTGAGAAAATCCTCATGGATCCATATGTTGTTCACTTTTATGAAAGTGATGTTTACGACACTGGGAGGGGGGGGGGTGGTGGTAACTTGGTCCGTTTGGGTTTCACCACGCCCCCTGTAGTGCTAAAAACCCTCTCTGAGGTGACACTGGCGAGTAGAAACAGAGCGTGAGAGCATACTGGGCCAGTTTTAGCCACTGTTCCAGTCTGCCTGCCCAGAAGTCCATGGGGGTCAATTAACAAGGTCATTTAGAGAATGAGATGATCTTAAATTTTGATAAATGAAATGGACAGCTAGCTAGAAGTACAACTATCACACAGCAGAATTAAATTTAGGTGAAGGCACGGAATAGTAAATTTTTTGGAATGCTCCAATGCGGTGGTACCTTTGCTTGGCAAAAACTTCCACCAGGACTGCTGGTCCAGAGTCCAGAAAAAAATAATTTATGCAAAGATCCATAAGTTCACCACATTTGCGGGCCAATGTGAGTACATTTTTTGGAATGTTCCAATGTAGTAGTACCTCTGCTTGCTTGGTAAAAAGTCCCACCTACACCACCTGGGCCAGAGCTCAGAAAAATTACTTTTGGGCTAATGGCTGGTCAAAAATAGTTTTCTGGGGGGCGTGGCCTGGCAGGGGACCATAATGGCTTCTTGAAAGCTTAGCTCCTCATGGGCATTATGCTTAGCGGCGGTTATAGCTAGACAATATGTTCATGAGCACCCTGAAACAGAGCTCTAAAGCCACCCCAAATCAAAGAATGTTGAAAATGAACAAAAATGAAGCACCAAAGCTCCTTACAGAGTTCTTTCTGGCACGCACGGCATGTAGTAATGGTGGCTGCCCTGAATCCAGCGCTACCCGTATGACGCAGACTCAGCAGGAAAGACAGGGCGCCGAAGAAGACACCTCAAAAGAACTGTCGGGTTTTCTAACTAGCTTGCCAGAATTGCCATCTGACCGGCATGACACCAGCCCGCCATCCCCGGCACAACGCTCGTCCTCCTCACAGAGCTTAGAGTTAGGAAATAGGCTAAAGAGGAATCAGGAGGCCAAGGAAGGGCCTTCTGAATCATTCATGAAGGAGGCCATGTTGGCCTTGAGATGCTCAATACAAACAGACATTACACAAGCTATAACCTCCGTAACAACCACTGTAGAGGAGTTGAGCGGTAGAATATATCATGTGGAACATAAAATGGGAGAGTTCTCATCTGCCCATAACGAGCTAGTAGATTCACATAATACTATCGCAGAGGAGCTGGAGGCGATCAAAGTTTAGATGGCGGATATAGAAGTTACTCCATCAGAATTATTATCATACATTACAAAAATAACCAAAAAGGTTCTCCCACATGTACCTGAAGCTGAGTTGGTTATAGATCAGGCCCACAGGTTACAGAAGCCCAAAAATCTCCCCGATGCCGTGCCACGAGACTCCATAGCACGTATTTACTTTTTCCATGTTAAAGAACAACTCATGCAAGCACCAAGAAAACTACAGAAGCTGCCAGAGCTCTTCAAGCCATCACTTTATTTGTGGATCTTTCTAAGGCAACTTTGCAAGCTAGAAGAAAGCTGCTTCCAGTCACACAAGCTCTCCGCAATCAAGGCACTCCTTATAAGTGGGGATTTCCAACGATTTCTATGAATGGAATTCACAACATGATCTCTATCCTTGAACAAGGCATCCTGCTTCTGAAACAATGGGGCATTGCAGTTCCCTCATCGCCACCCGGATAACCAAGGCAAACGATCCTAAGAAAGATGTCAGGGATTGGTCTACAGCTGCGAAAACACAGTGAGGTCATTTTTCTCTCTTTTGCTTGATTTAATAGCAGGACACTGTGTCTGCATTATTTCCTACAAACCTACCCCGAGGTTTGGGCAGTCTTACCCACTGCTTACATTATTTTCTGTTTGTTTCAATTCTTTTGCTTTACTGTTTTAATATGTTGATCCATTTAAATGGTCATTGTACGTTTCTAAATTCCCAGGTTGTTCATGAGACGAGTGTCTCAATCAATAGCATAAATCCCTTAACCAACCACATCTATTAGGTTTGTTTCCCATAACACCAAGGGTTTAAACAGCCCATATAAAAGATTGTTGCCCCTCATTGTGGGTCCTCCTATCATTTGCAGAGATTTTAATATCATTTCTGATCCCCTCTAGAACACTACATCTAAGAGCAAGAGACGTACATCTAGCCTGAAGACAGGATTGGGTCGGGAAGATCTGTACGATATATGGAGATGCGCTCATGCGACTACATCAGACTACACATGTTCCTTACAACAAAATGGCCAATGGCTGAGGTTGAAGAGTGGGTTATCCATAAGGCCTACATGAGGGGTCTGATGATACAACATACCTTCTATCACAGCAAATCCCATAAAGAAAAAACTATAGCTCTTGTGGGGAGTCGCTCTGGTAGATAGCGGTGCGGGTGCAGTACAGAGGCAAAACAAGGAGTCCAGAAAGTGCAATAAACAGTGTTTTATTCACACTTGCACAAAATAAACGATAAACAGTCTCTTGTTGTGTATTCACACTCAGCAAACACAAAAGGCAAAACCAAAGAGTCCAAAACCAGGTTCAATCACCTGTGAGATGTTTAGGTGCGCGTTCGCACCTAGCGGTCGGCCCAGCTGCAGGATAATCCACCTTCAGGCTTCCAGGACGACTGCACGCCTCCTTGCTGGGCTCATCCTTCCAGCCCAGAGAGCTCCACAGCACTAGCAGCAGCTCCAGGACAATCACAGCCACACCTGCTGATGCGGCTGCCTTTAAAAAGCCCGGCAAAGTCCGGCCTGGACCGTGGGGAGTAGGCACCCACCCAACTCTTTGCCTACTCCCAGTAAGAGCCGGCCCGGATTGGCTTTGCAGCCAAACTAACTATCAATGTCAAGCAGCACTAGCTGCTGCTGACACATAAAACCCGGCTCTCACCTCACCGAGGTGAAGGAACCTCGGTGACACGTATATTTCGTCCATGATGGCACCTTGCGCCCTCTACATACCTCCCCCCTTTGTTCAACCCTGACAGCGTGAACACACGCCAAACACTGTACTCGAGACAGGGCATCCGCATTTCCTTGCAAGCGGCCTGCCCTGTGTTCCACTGTGAACTTGAAGTTCTGCAGAGACAAGAACCATCTGGTGACCCGAGCATTCCTGTCTTTCGCCTGGCACATCCACTTTAGAGGGGAATGGTCGGTCACCAGACAGAACTTTCTCCCTAGCAGATAATAGCGGAGAGACTCTAGTGCCCACTTGATGGCCAGGCACTCTCTCTCCACTATACTGTACCTGGTCTCGGCTGGGGTGAGTTTGCGACTCAGGAAAACCACGGGATGCTCCTCCCCATTGATTTCCTGAGAGAGTACAGCCCGAGGCCCACTTCAGAGGCATCGGTCTGTACCACAAATTCTCTCTTGAAGTCGGGCGTCACCAAAACCGGGGACCCACACAGGGCCGACTTCAGAGCAGAAAAGCCTTATCCGCCTGCTCATTCCACTGGATCGACACTGACCTGCGTCCCTTTAAAAGGCTTGTCAATGGAGCAGCAATTGTAGCGAAGTTGGGAATAAACCTCATGTAGTATCCCACCATGCCCAGGAATGATTTTACTTGCCGCGTAGTGACAGGTCGGGGCCAATTCTTAATTGCCTCAATTTTGTTTACCTGAGGTTTGACCACCCCCGCCCAATGACATACCCTAGGTATTTGGTCTCTTCTAACCTTATCACACACTTTTTGGGTTAGCAGTTAAGCCAGCTTTCCTAAGGGAGTCCACTACGGCCTGTACCTTCGGTAGGTGACTCTCCCAGTCGGTGCTATGGACAACGATATCATCCAGATACGCTGAGGCGTACAGTCGATGTGGACGGAGCACAATATCCATAAGCCTTTGAAGCGTGGCGGGGCGCCATGTAGACCAAAGGGTAATACCTTGTACTGATACAACCCCTCCGGTGTGATAAAAGCAGTTTTTCCTTGGCAGCCTCCGTTAAGGGTACCTGCCAGTACCCTTTGGTGAGGTCCAAGACAGAAAAATACCTGGCTTGGCCCAATTTTTCAATGAGCTCATCCATCCTCGGCATGGGATATCGTCAAACTTGGACACCTCATTCAGCTTGCGGAAATCGTTACAGAACCTCAATGTCCCGTCCGGCTTGGGTATTAAGACTATCGGACTGGCCCAATCACTTTTGACTCCTCGATGACACCTAACTGGAGCATCAGCTGCACTTCCTTCACAATGGCTTGTCGCCGAGCCTCGGGTACCCGGTGCGGCTTTAACCGGACTTTGGCCTGAGGCTCAGTGATAATGTCATGCTGGATTAGGGATGTGCGCCCAGGGAGGTCGAGAACACATCCGTGTTCCGACTAATGAACTCCTTAACATCCTGGACCTGTTTGGAGGATAGGCTATCTGAAATTTTTACGGTGGCTGCTGCTTCCCGGACTTCGAGGTGAGGGCTGGATCCTTCTCACCTAGAAGCCCTGGCCGAGGGCTGTCATCGCTGGACGAGTCCCTATCCTTCCATGGCTTCAGCAAATTCACATGATACACCTGCTCCGGCTTCCGCCGCCCTGGCTGGTGCACCTTGTAATTTACTTCCCCCACTTTCTCGAGCACTTCATAGGGCCCCTGCCACCTAGCTAGAAATTTGCTGTCAAGGGTGGGTACCAGAACTAAAACTTCGGTCTCCGGGATTAAAGTCTCGTACCCGAGCCTGACGATTATAGACTCTACTTTGGGCCTGTTGTGCTGCCTCCATATGCTCCCGGACCAGCGGTAACACCCTCTCCATACGTTCCTGCATCTGGGTAACATATTCAATTACGCTTTTGTGGGGGACGGGCTGTTGTTCCCACGCTTCCTTAGCGATGTCCAACAGGCCCCGTGGGTGTCTGCCATAAAGCAGTTCGAAGGGTGAGAACCCAGTAGAGGCCTGGGGCACTTCTCGCACTGCAAACATGAGATAGGGCAGAAGCAGATCCCAGTCCTTCCCATCTCGGGACACCACCCTTTTAACATATTTTTAAAGTTTGGTTAAATCTTTCCACAAGGCCGTCCGTTTGCAGATGGTAAGCGGACGTCCGTAATTGCTTTATATGCAACAGTTTACACAATTCCCTCATAATCTTAGACATAAAGGGGTCCCTTGGTCCGTCAGAACCTCCTTAGGTAGGCCCACCCGGGTAAACATCTCCATTAACTCCTTTGCAATGAGCCTAGCCGATGTGTGTCGAAGAGGCACCGCCTCTGGATATCGAGTAGCATAGTCCAGAATCACCAGGATATGTTGGTGACCCCTAGCAGACTTCAGTGCGGGTCCGACCAGATCCATGGCAATACGCTCGAATGGGACCTCAATTATTGGGAGAGGGACCAGGGGACTTCTGTAATGCGGCTGGGGGCTATTTACCTGACAGGTCGGACAGGACTTACAGAACTCCTCTACTTCCTTAAACAAACCGGGCCAGTAAAATCGCTGTAGTACGCGGTCCTGCGTTTCTGCCACCCATGTGTCCCCAAGAACATGTTGGTGGGCAAGCTCCATAACAAGCTTGCGATATGCGGTGGGCACCACCAACTGTTCAACTGGCTCACCTCGGATTTGGTTCACCCGATACAACATATCCTGAAGAACAATAAATCGTGGAAACATTAATTCAGCCCCAGGTTTCTGGGGTTTACCATCAATCATTACAACACTTTCCCAGGCCCTGGTTAGGGTTTGGTCCCGGTGTTGTGCGGTCCCAAAATTTTCCCCGGAGACATTGAGGTCTGCCAACTCAGGTCCCGGTGGCAAGTCCTCCGTGTCTCCCACCATTACACTCAGTGGGGTTGTCTCCCCCTCTACCGTTGGAGCAGTGGTCACCCCTACCGCTGGCCCTTCAGATTCGGGCTCCCAGGGTTCTGGCCTTCCAGTGGTATCAGGCCACTCTACTAGGGTTACCCCTGTCTCGGGCCCATCAGACACTTTTATAGCCGGCCACAGTGCCGGGAAACCTGGGAAGTCCCTCCCAAGTATCAGTTCATGTGGGAGTTTGGTAGCGACAGCCACCTCGTGGGTCCACTTACCAGCCGCTGTGGACAAAGTCAATAATGCAGTAGGGTAGTCTTTTAAGTCTTCGTGGATACATAGGACCCCGATTTTACGGCCGGTATACTACGCAGGCCGTACTAGGGCAGCTCTTACCAGGGAGACTAAACTCCCGGAGTCCAGCAGGGCCACCGCCAGAGAATCTCCCACCTCTACCTGACACAGGTGGTTATTATCCTGCACCTCACGGGAGCCAGTTGCGCACAGCTTCCGTGCATACAGGGAGTGGCGATACCCGTAGTTCACATCCATCGGCTCACCCTGATGCGGACAGTCGGCCCTGATGTGGCCTGGCTCCTGACACCTCCAGCATACCACTGGAGGCGGATCCGCAGGGGATACATTCCGTGCAGGTCTCTCTGTCGCCGGTCGTCGGAACTGGGGTGGAGGCCTCCGGGGTTGGACTGGCCCCTTCCCAGCAAGACTCCCCTGCAGGTTTCTGATGGCCTCGTAACGCTCCACCAGGTCGACCATCTCCAGGGCACTTACCGGAGACGCCTGGCCGACCCAGTGCTGGAGGGGATAAGGCAGGGCCCTCCAAAAGATGTCCGCCAACAGTCGATCCAGCATGGCAGTGGGACTTAGTAGATCGGGCTGCAGCCACTTTTGCAGCCTGTGCAGCAGATCGTAGTACTGCGGCCTATCGGGTTCAGTCGTTTTAAAGTCCCACTGGTGGACTCTTTGAGCGCGAACCAGCACGTTCACCCCCAGTCTGGCTAGGATCTCTCCTTTCACGGTGTCATAATCGGCCACTTGATCGTCCGACAAGTCGAAAAAAACCTGCTGGGGTCCGGAAGCCAGGAACGGAGCGACCACCTCAGCCCACTGGTCACGGGGCAGCTTCTCCCTCACAGCCACTTTTTCGAAGACTGCCAGGTAGGTCTCAGCATCATCCTCGGGGGTCATCTTGGGAATTGCTGCACGGACCGCTTTCCGGGCATCATGGGCACGGTGAGAGGCTCAAGTCGCTTGCAAAGCCATTACATGTTGCAACAGCAGCTGGTTTGTCTCCTGCTGCTGCTTGTTGGCCTCCCGCTGCTGTAAATTGGCCTCCACGAGAGCCTTTACAACTGCCTCCATCTTGTCAGGGTTCATGTGTTGAAACTTTGCCGGCTTGACATATGACATTAACTTTAGAAAAAACAAAACTTCGGCGTTTACGCCAGCCTCACTGCACATGCCCGCATCCGACACCAAATGTGGGGAGTCGCTCTGGTAGATAGCGGTGCGGGTGCAGTACAGAGGCAAAACAAGGAGTCCAGAAAGTACAATAAACAGTGTTTTATTCACACTTGCACAAAATAAACGATAAACAGTCTCTTGGTGTTAATTCACACTCAGCAAACACAAAAGGCAAAACCAAAGATAATCCACCTTCAGGCTTCCAGGACGACTGCACGCCTCCTTGCTGGGCTCATCCTTCCAGCCCAGAGAGCTCCACAGCACTAGCAGCAGCTCCAGGACAATCACAGCCACACCTGCTGATGTGGCTGCCTTTAAAAAGCCCAGCAAAGTCTGGCCTGGACCGTGGGGAGTAGGCACCCACCCAACTCTTTGCCTACTCCCAGTAAGAGCCGGCCCGGATTGGCTTTGCAGCCAAACTAACTATCAATGTCAAGCAGCACTAGCTGCTGCTGACACATAAAACCCGGCTCTCACCTCACCGAGGCCAGGAACCTCGGTGACACGTATCTTCCGTCCATGACGGCACCTTGCGCCCTCTTACACTCTTCTAGACAAAATAGCTAAACTTGAATCTCAGTATAAGACCACATAACTCACCACAAACTTTGGAGCAACTATACAAAGCCCGGATGGCTTTAAAAAAAGATCTAGAGTATACCTTTGATAAATCCACCAAAGCCCTAAAGCTCTCTCACTATAATTCATACAACAAGGCTAGCAAACTGATGGCAAACAGAGTTAAGGCAGCTAGAGTAAAGGCCAGAATAGATTTTTTTACAATCCAAAGGGAAAAAGGAACAAATTACTAATCCTCAACTCGTAGCCAATTAATTTAGTACATACTACCACGGCCTATACAATATAAATGATGATAATAGTGTCCATCAACCATCAGCCCTTGAAATTAACAACTTCCTGCAGTCAATCAAGCTCCCTTCTCTCACCAAAGTCCAAGCCAACCAAATAGATAACCCCATCACTGCCCAAGAAACGATATATGCTATAAAATAACTCAAAGGAATAAAGCACTAGGTCTTCATGGTTTCGGTGAATATTACCGAAAAACGCTCTGTGCAGCATAAAAAACAGTAAGCAATTAACTAGCAGAAGTTAAATCATTCACAGCTGTAGATCGATCACTTCATCATGGAAGATCTAACCCATATTTGAGTAATGTTTTTAACATTAGGTGCTAATGCTAACTTTTCTCTGCCTAATCTCACCCTCACAGAAGCTGCGTCCTCTCCCTACACTAATCAGTGCAGTGTGACGTGCGGCGCTACGTGACTCCAGCTAAAATAAAGGCTGGGTCACATGCTGCACTTGGCCAATCACAGCCATGCCATTAGTAGGCATGGATGTTGGGCTCTTAGGGCAAGAAGTAAAACGCTAGCTGATTGGCTGCTGTGAAGCCCTTCAGAAAGCGGGAAGAAATCACCGAACAATGGACCCTAACCCGAACTTTTTTTAAACTATGCTCGAACTGTTTGCTCAACACTAGTAGTCTGTCTCTTACTTTAATCCTAGGAACTTCTTGTCCTGGCATCAAGCTCTGTTAGCTTGGGAGGCAATGCAAGCCCAGGAGGGGACATGCAACCATGTGGACTTCAGAGGCAGGGCCTCTGGAAGCTAGCAGAGCAGGCAGTACTCTGCTAGCAGACACACAACTTCTCCTTAAGGAGGGTGGACTAGACACTGACTCAGTGACTAACTAACTCCTCCCTCTCTAAAGAGGGCTGGAAGGAACTAGAAGGTTCTCTCCAGAGAAACTATCTCTGCACAGATTTGCAGCCACCTGCTGGTGAACCAGGCATATTACAAGTAAACATTAGTTTTGCAAGGAAATGAATATGCACATTGCAGGATATGGTAATAAATATATGAGAGATGACACAGGATCACACAATACAGATAGTGGGGGTACAAAAGGAGGTGGTAATGGCACTCTGGGTCATTACATTAGCAGTGTTCAATATTGTTCCCAATGTGTAGCGCACTTTGTAGATGAGTGTGCCTGGATAATTGCTTGGCGCCAAGCTGCCTCTGATAGCTTTATAGAGTCTTGTTCCCATGCTAACTTTGCAGAGTTTTTGTGGAAAACACTTTTAAATGTCAGAGAAGAATAATGTTGTTGAACACCCTTCCTTCTCGTTCCACCTCTTGTATACAATAGATCATTCATGATGCTAGGGATATCAACGGTTGGTGGCATTCTAGAGGTAAGGAATGATGCTATTCTATTAAAGGTGTGCTGCTCAGTATCAGACAACTGAAATGTTCCATGAATTTGATGGAATCACATCAACATCTTGATTTTGTAAACATCTGATAAAAATACTGTTTTGACTGTCTGCCCATCGGTCAATAGTGAGATCTGGCATATATGCCTTTAAGGCTTCCACTTGTACTCAGGCCTTAATTCTAGGTACTGTACTCTCAACAATGGAGCACCCAGTCCTTCATACCATAAATGATGATTTTACTAGTGAAGGGACCGTTTTAGAGCAGAACTGAATATGGCTAGTTAAGCCCAATATAGCATGTAGGCGTGTCAACCCTGTCAACTTTGCCTCAAGACCAGAACATATCTTTTGGCTATTTTCCTCTGCCCCTTTTTGGTCTGGTCCAATATGAAGGCTATATAATATCTCTTTAGGTCTGGTAATCCCATGCCTCCATTGTGATTAGCCTCAATCATCAGGGAATACGCCAATCTCAGTCTCCTTCCCTGCCAGACAAAGGAGGTTATTTGAGTAAAAGGAAGATTAAATGTGGTAGACAGATAGGCAATGTGGTGAAAACATAAAGAATGCATGGTAGAATCAACATTTTATACATACAAAACTATCCTGCCCATCCAGCTTAGCTCATGTTTCGTCAACCTGTCTAATTCTACAGTCAAGTTTTTGATAAAAAGAAGAAAGTTTGCCCTAACTAACTGCGAGGTTGAGGGGGTGAGCTGAATGCCTAGATATGGGATTGAGGTGACTGCCCATTAGAATGGGAATTGTTCGGAGATAAGTAATTTTTCTTTGTAGAGTAGTTGTATAGCTAACATTTGTGATTTGTGGACATTGACCTTGTAGTAAGAAACTTTGCTAAAAAGATTAAGTACCTCTTTTACAGTTTTAAGTGAAGAACTCGGATTTGAGAGATGGAGTATCACATTATCCGCAAAAAGGTTTATTTTATGTTCTTGGGAGAGTATTGAAATACCAGTGATGGAAGGATGTTTTCTCACCAGTTCTGCTAGTGGTTCCATCACCAGAGTAAATAATAAAGGGGAAACTGGGCATCCCTGACATGTACCATTAGTAATGGTGAATGGTTGGGAAATAATACCATTAACTAATACATGTTAGGATAGATTAGAATATAAAGCACGTATCCCACTAATGATGGGCCTAGCAAACCCAAAATGACTAAGGGTGGTAAAGGCGTATTCCCAATTAACCCCGTCAACACTTTTTATGTATTTAACAAAAGAAAAGCACAGAAGGTAAACGTTTTTTGTCAGCCCAGTGGATAAGATTAATAAGCTTCCGGGTCCCGTCTGGTGCTTGTCTTCCTTTTGTAAATCCTACCTTGTCTCCGTTAATGAGATCCAGCAAGAGTGGTAATAATCTGTTTGCTAACACTTTTGCATATAATTTGACATCTCCATTAAGCAGAGATATTGGCCTAAAGTTTGCTGGGCCAGTGGACGCTTTCCCAGGCTTGGGAAGAATAATGATGGTCGCTTTGAGCATCTCACCTGGAAGTCGCCTTTGGGGCATAGCTGAGTTAAAAACATTACTCAAATATGGGGTTAGATCTTCCATGATGAAGTGATCGATCTACAGCTGTGAATGATTCAACTTCTGCTAGTTAATTGCTCACTGTTTTTTATGCTGCACAGAGCGTTTTTCTGTCACTTTTTTTCTGGGGTGATCGGCGGACATTTTGTGACTGGTGGTGCACCAGAACAAGCCACCACCAAGTCCATCAATCCATCAATACTAGTTTTTTTGCTATATCCTACATCAGGGGCTTGGCTGTGCTTATTGTCACCCCTTGAAACTCAGGATAGCAATTTCTATATTTTATTAAGGGGTTACATACAATTGCCAAAATACCAATCCCCTAAATCTGGTGTTACAGCTTTGGCTAGCCAAGTATAATATTGTCTGCTGTCTGGCAAAGGATAAATTATTTTCTGTGGTGAAATTCAATTGCCAAAATAGCAATCCCCTAAATCTAGTGTCCCAGCACTGGCTGACAAAGTATAATAGTGTCTGCCAAAACATATATTTTGTTCTGGGGTTAAATTCAATTGCCCAAATAGCAATACCATAAATCTGGTGTCACAGCTGTGGCTGGCAAAGTATAATCGTGTCCGCCAAAACATATATTTTGTTCTGGGGTGTAATTAAATTGCCAAAATAGCAATACCCTGAATCTGGTATCCCAGCTGTTGCAGGCCAAGTGTTAATCTGTCCGTAAAAGGGTATATTTTGTTCTGGGGTGAAATTCAATTGCCAACATAGCAACACCCTGATTCTGGTGTTCCAGTAGTGGCTGGCAAAGTATAATAGTGTCCGCCAAAACATATATTTTGTCCTGGGGTAAAATTCAATTGCCAAAATAGCAATACTGTTCTGTTTCAGTATCTTGCATGGTGTATTGGTATGCTCCTCTCTTTTTCTCCCCCCTCTGTTTCAGCTTCTAGTTGGTTCAGTCTAGCCACTTACTGTTTTCCCTGTCATGCATTGCTGTTTGTGTGTGCTGTAATTCTGAGGAGAATCTGAGGAGAATATTAGTAGTATTTCATTTTCTTGTCAAGGAGAATATTAGTGGCATAATTCTTTTACCATCTGAATTCCCTGTATATCTTGTAATACAATTTTTGGATTAAAAGACTACTTGATTAACTCCTGGGTGTCTGATGCGTAAACTGTAAGTGGAGAATGTCTGATTCAACAAGTCACCTCACAGATGCATGATTATATAAGGCTAACATTTCCAAACGCCACAAATACCCTGAATCTGGTGTTGCAGTAGTGGCTGGCAAAGTATAATAGTGTCCGCCAAAACATATATTTTGTTCTGGGGTGAAAATCAATTGCCAAAATAGCAATACCCTGAATCTAGTGTTCCAGTAGTGGCTGGCAAAGTATAATAGTGTCAGCCAAACCATATATATTGTTCTGGGGTGAAATTCAATTCCTAAAATACCAATACCATAAATCTGGTGTCACAGCTGTGGCTGGCAAAGTATAATATTTTCCGTCAAAACATATAATTTGTTCTGGGGTGAAATTCAATTGCCAAAATAGCAATACCATAAATCTGGTGTCACAGCTGTGGCTGGCAAAGTATAATATTGTCCGCCAAAACATATATTTTGTTCTGTGGTGAAATTCAATTGCCAAAATAGCAATACCCTTAATCTGGTGTTCTAGTAGTGGATGGCAAAGTATAATAGTGTCTGCCAAAACATATATTTTGTTCTTGGGTGAAATTCAATTGCCAAAATAGAAAAAACATAAATCTGGTGTCACAGCTGTGGCTGGCAAAGTATAATATTGTCCGCCAAAACATATATTTTGTTCTGGGGTGAAATTCAATTGCCAAAATAGCAATACCCTGAATATGGTGTTCTAGTAGGGGATGGCAAAGTATAATAGTGTCCGCCAAAACATATATTTTGTTCTGGGGTGAAATTTAATTGCCAAAATAGCAATACCATAAATCTGGTGTCATAGCTGTGGCTGGAAAAGTATAATAGTGTCCACCAAAATATATATTTTGTTCTGGGGTGAAATTCAATTGCCAAAATAGCAATACCATAAATCTGGTGTCACAGCTGTGGCTGGCAAAGTATAATCGTGCCCACCAAAACATATATTTTGTTCTGGGGTGAAATTCAATTGCCAAAATAGCAATACCCTAAATCTGGTGTCCCAGCAGTTGCAGGCCAAGTGTTAATCTGTCCGTAAATGGGTATATTACACTCAAGGTGTATATACAAGTGCTAAGAGGGTCATCCTCATTAACTTCACAAGCTACCGTGCATCTCCCATTGTATTTCTGTCCGTTAAAGGGTATATTACACAAAGTGTTAAAATACGATTGCTGAAGGCATAATCCTACATATTTTTTCTCACACTACTATGCATCTCTAAGTGTAAATCTGTCCATAAAAGGAAACCTTTCATCCAGGGCCTAAATACTAGCCCTAAAAGAGATATTCCCCTAAATCAGTGGTTACTGCTGTGCCTGGATTAGTGTAATACGCTACATAAATAAATAGGGCCAAATAATGTTTTTCTTATTGTGGTGCTTGGTGAACGGTAACAATAATGAAAACATCTAGTAAGGGACACGGATGCGATCGTGGTGGTGTTAGTGTACCCTCTGGTGCTGGGAGAGGACGTGGCCATTCTGCCACAGCCACACATCTTAGTGAACCAACTACCTCAGGTTCCAGTACCCGCCAGAATTTACAGCAATATTTGGTGGGGCCCAATGCCGTTCTAAAGTTGGTAAGGCCTGAGCAGTTACAGGCGATAGTCAATTGGTGGCCGACAGTGGATCCAGCACGTTCACAACATTATCTCCCACCCAGTCTTCTGCAGAAAGCGCACAAGTGGCGCCTGAAAACCAAGCCCATCAGTCTGTCACATCACCCCCATGCATATCAGGGAAACTGCCTGAGCCTCAAGTTATGCAGCAGTCTCTTATGCTGTTTGAAGACTCTGCTGGCAGGGTTTCCCAAGGGAATCCACCTAGCCCTTCCCCAGTGGTGGAAGACTTAGAATGCACTGATGCACAACCACTGATGTTTCCTGATGATGAGGACATGGGAATACCACCTCATCGGAGTCTGCACGTCTCTGATGATGACCAAACACAGGTGCCAACTGCTGCGTCTTTCTGCAGTGTGCAGATCGAACAGGAGGTCAGGGAGGAAGACTGTGTGGAAGACGATGCAGGGGACGATGAGGTCCTAGACCCCACATGGAATGAAGGTCGTGCCACTGACTTTCATAGTTCAGAGGAAGAGGCAGTGGTGAGACCGAGCCAACAGTGTAGCAAAAGAGGGAGCAGGGGGCAAAAGCAGAACAGCCGCCGCCAAGAAAGTTTGCCTGCTACTGGCCACCGCCACCAGGGACCGAGCACACCAAAGGCAACTTCAAGGAGTTCCCTGGCATGGCACTTCTTTAAACAATGTGCTGACGACAAGACCCGAGTGGTTTGCACGCTGTGCCATCAGAGCCTGAAGCGAGGCTTTAACGTTCTGAACCTTAGCACAATCTGCATGACCAGGCATCTACATGCAAAGCATGAACTGCAGTGGAGTAAATACCTTAAAAGCAAGGAACTTACTCTGGCTCCCGCTGCTCCCTCTTCTGCTGCTGCCTCGGCCTCTTCCTCCGCCTTGGGAGGAACGTTGGCACCTGCCGCCCACCAAACAGAGGATCTGCCACCGACACAACCACCTGCGTCACCAAGCATCTCCACCATGTCACACGGCAGTGTTCAGCTCTCCATCTCACAAACCTTGGAGAGAAAGCGTAAATTCCCACCTAGTCACCCTCGAGCCCTGGGCCTGAATGCCAGCATTTCTAAACTACTGGCCTTTGAAATGCTGTCATTCAGGCTGGTGGACACAGACAGCTTCAAACAGCTGATGTCCATGGCTGTCCCACAGTACTTTGTTCCCAGCCGCCACTACTTCTCCAAGACAGCCGTGCCTTTTCTGCAAAACCAAGTATCCGATAAAATCAAGTGTGTACTGCGCAACACCATCTGTGGCAAGGTCCACGTAACCACAGATACGTGGACCAGAAAGCACAGCCAGGGACGCTATATCTCCCTAACTGCACACTGGGTAAATGTAGTGGCGGCTGGGCCCCAGACGGAGAGTTCCTTGGCGCACGTCCTTCCGCCGCCAAGGATCGCAGGGCATCATTCTTTGCCTCCTGTAGCCTCCTCCTCCTACTCGGCTTCCTCCTCCTCTGCTTCCACCAGCTCATCCAGTCAGCCACACACCTTCACCACCAACTTCAGCACAGCCCGGGGTAAACATCAGCAGGCCATTCTGAAACTCATGTTTAGGGGACAGGCCCCACACCGCGCAGGAGTTGTGGCGGGGTATTGAACAACAGACCGACGAGTGGTTTCTGCCAGTGGGCCTCAAGCCCGGCCTGGTGGTGTGCGATAATGGGCGAAATCTCGTCGCAGCTCTGGGACTAGCCGATTTGATGCACATCCCTTGCCTGGCGCATGTGTTAAATTTGGTGGTGCAGAAGTTCATTCACAACTACCCCGACATGTCAAAGCTGCTGCATAAAGTGCGGGCCGTCTGTGCGCGCTTCCGGCGTTCACATCCTGCCGCTGATTGCCTGTCTGCCCTACAGCATAACTTCGGCCTTCCCGCTCACCGCCTCATATGCAACGTGCCCACCAGGTGGAACTCCACCTTGCACATGCTGGAGAGACTGTGCGAGCAGCAGCAGGCCATAGTGGAGTTTCAGCTGCAGCACGCACGGGTCAGTCGCACTGCGGAACAGCACCACTTCACCACCAATGATTGGGCCTCCATGCGAGACCTGTGTGCCCTGTTGCGCTGTGTCGAGTACTCCACCAACATGACCAGTGGCGATGACACCGTTATCAGCGTTACAATACCACTTCTATGTCTCCTTGAGAAAACGCTTAGGGCGATGATGGAAGAGGAGGTGGCCCAGGAGGAGGAGGAGGAGGGGGATGAGGGGTCATTTTTAGCACTTTCAGGCCAGTCTGTTAGAAGTGGCTCAGAGGGAGGTTTTTTGCAACAGCAGAGGCCAGGTACAAATGTGGCCAGCCAGGGCCCACTACTGGAGGAGGATGAGGAGGAGGTGGAGGAGGATGAGGATGAAGCAGGTTCACAGCGGGGTGGCACCCGACACAGCTCAGGCCCATCGCTGGTGCGTGGCTGGGGGGATACGGAGGACGATGACGATACGCCTCCCACAGAGGACCGCTTGTCCTTACCTCTGGGGAGCCTGGCACACATGAGCGACTACATGCTGCAGTGCCTGCGCAACGACAGCAGAGTTGCCCACATTTTAACGTGTGCGGACTACTGGGTTGCCACCCTGCTGGATCCCCGGTACAAAGACAATGTGCCCACCTTACTTCCTGCACTGGAGCGTGATATGAAGATGCGCGAGTACAAGCGCACGCTGGTAGAGGCGCTCCTGAGAGCATTCCCAAATGTCACAGGGGAACAGGTGGAAGCCCAAGGCGAAGGCAGAGGAGGAGCAAGAGGTCGCCAACGCAGTTGTGTCACGGCCAGCTCCTCTGAGGGCAGGGTTAGCATGGCAGAAATGTGGAAAAGTTTTGTCTCCACGCCACAGCTAACTGCACCACCACCTGATACGGAACGTGTTAGCAGGAGGCAGCATTTCACTAACATGGTTGAACAGTACGTCTGCACACCCCTCCACGTACTGACTGATGGTTCGGCCCCATTTAACTTCTGGGTCTCCAAATTGTCCACGTGGCCAGAGTTAGCATTTTATGCCTTGGAGGTGCTGGCCTGCCCGGCGGCCAGCGTTTTGTCTGAACGTGTATTCAGCACGGCAGGGGGCGTCATTACTGACAAACGCAGCCGCCTGTCCACAGCCAACGTGGACAAGCTGACGTTCATAAAAATGAACCAGGCATAGATCCCACAGGACCTGTCCCTCCCTTGTGCAGAATAGACATTTATAACTGCCTCCCCCTCAACCATGTATTCTTGTACTCCTCTGTCTGGGTGGTGGGGCCGAAATAACTGAAAATGGCCTTCCCCAGTGGTGGTTGATATGACGCATGATTCCTTCCTGTGGGACATCTCTCCTCTGTCTGGGTGCTGGGGCCGAAATAACTGAAAGTGGCCTTCTCCAGTGGTGGGTGATATGACGCATGATTCCTTGATGTGGGACCTGTATCCTCGGTCTGGGTGCTGGGCTGAAATAACTGAAAGTGGCCTTCTCCGGTGGTGGGTGATATGACGCATGATTCCTTGCTGTGGGACCTCTCTCCTCTGTCTGGGTGCTGGGGCCGAAATAACTGAAAGTGGCCTTCTCCAGTGTTGAGTGATATGATGCATGATTCCTTGCAGTGGGACCTGTCTCCAATTGATATTGGTTAATTTTTATATATTTTATTTTATTTTAATTCATTTCCCTATCCACATTTGTTTGCAGGGGATTTACCTACATTTTGCTGCCTTTGGCAGCCCTCTAGCCCGTTAATGGACTATTTTACAGCCTTTTTAGTGCCTTAAAGTTCGGGTCCCCATTGACTTCAATGGGGTTCGGGTTCGGGATAAAGTTCGGGTCGAGTTCGGATCCTGAACCCGAACATTTTCGGGAAGTTCGGCCGAACTTCTCGAACCCGAACATCCAGGTGTTCGCTCATCTCTAGACACGAGTGGTTTGCACGCTGTGTAATCAGAGACTGAAGCGAGGCATAAACGTTCTAAACCCGAGCACAACCTGCATGACCAGGCATCTAAGTGGAAAGCACAAGCTGCAGTTGAGTAAACACCTCCAAAACCAAAAAAGGTCTCAGGCTCCTCCTGCTCCCTCTTATGCTGCCGTCTCGGCCTCTTCCTCCCCCTCTGGAGTGACAGTGGCACCTGCCACCCAGCAAACAGAGGATGTTTCAGCAATGCCACCACGTCCTTTACCTTCAACAAGCAGCACCACAATGTCCCATGAAAGCATTCAGCTATCCATCTCCCAAACACTGGAGAGAAAGTGGAAGTACCCCCCTACCCACCCGTGATCCCTGGCCCTGAATGCCAGCATTTCAAAATTCCTGGTCTTTGAAATGCTGTCATTCTGTCTGGTGGAGACGGAGAGTTTTAAGGCCTTGGCTGTCCCACACTACGTCGTTCCCAGCCGCCACTACTTTTCCAGGCGAGCCATCCCTTACCTGCACAAACAAGTGGGGGACAAAATCAGGTGTGCACTGCGCAACGCCATCTGTGGCAAGGTCCACATAACCACCGATATGTGGACCAGTATGCGCGGGGAGGGATGTTATATCTTCCTAACAGCACACTGGGTAAATGCAGTGGCGGCTGGGCCTTAGGCGGTTCTGCTGCCTGTTTGTGTCTACATGCAGTAGCTGAAGGACCTGTGAAAGTAGAGGTAGGATGTGTGATGTGGTCACCATCATGTGACCAGTGCAGAAAGAAAAGAGGCAGTGCTCAGTCAGCAGTAGAGACCTGGATGCCATGGAGAAAATATAAGTGCTAAAAAAATGTTGGGAGATGTGGTTCTCCCCGTTATACTTCCTCCCTGCTTAGTGGGAGGAAAATATCATATTTAACTGGGACTGTATGTTATAGAGAACTCTAATGAAGAGAAGTTATTTACAAAGGAAGAGAGAGATAGAGAGATAACTGGTGTTATTTACATTGGACTGCATGGTATAGAAGACTGGAGGGAGAGGGCAAACATTATAATTTATGGGGGCACTACAGAGAAGATTATAACTCCAGGGAGTATGGCAGGAGGTATTATATTTACAGGGGGAACTGCAGGGAACATTATAAATCCTGTGGGCAATAGTGGAGGGCATTACTACTACTGAGGGCTCTACAGAAGTGCCTTACAGATTATAAGAGGTGCCCTATAGGGGACCTTATTAGTACTGAGGGCACTGTAGGGAGCCTGATTACCACAGGAGGTACTATTTGAGGTGTAGCTGCCACCTAGCATTGAGCCCGGTGATGTCACTGGCACTAATGGACCTGTTCTAGCGCTGCTCTAGACTGTAAAATGACTAGGGCAGCGGTGAAGCCACCCATCAGTGCTGGTCTGTGTTAGTCCCATGTTCATATATGTATGCATTATTGAGAAAAAAAAAATAATACTTGAATATATGCAAATGATCTTCCAGCAGCAACAGGGGAGTTACCATTACACCTAGAGGCTCTGCTCTCTCTACAACTGCCGCGCCGTCTACTTTGACAAGGCCTGGAAGTGAAAATGACATCACACCTGGCCATGTTAAAGAGGAGAGGGCATGTCAGTTACAGAGAGAGCGGAGCCTCTAGGTGTGATGGTAGCGCCCCCATTGCTCCTAGAGGCTCATTTGCATGTAATAAAACATCACTTTTCTCAGCAATGTAGGCACATATGAACATGGGACCTACACAGATACCTTCAGCTGCCAAGCACACATGCAACAGGTCAGCCCTTTAATTGTCCAAGTGTATGAGGGAGCCCTGAGGGATAGCTGCAGGCTATTACATGTTTTATATTTGCACGTATGTTTATATTTGTATGTGTGGTTTGGGGGTGGGGGGAACCAGGTACATCCATTGCACAGGGGCCATCTGCTGTCTGTGTCCGTCCCTGGTTGAGCGACACTGCCAGTGAGTCAGTCAGACTGTTAGTGTGACAGTACTTATTGTTAGGTATGTTAGTGTTCATGTTATGTGAGGGGTGGCCAGGCGGACAGGCGGTATATGAAGGGGTAATACTGGTGGTAGGCCTGGTATATGGACAGCAGAGTTGGCATCCTCTGGGCAGTACTGTCTCCGATCATCCTTCACCAGCATCACCAGCTGTTTGCAAGAAGGGCTGGAAGGCAGGGGGAGTGATGTATCTTACATGGGACTGTATTCTGGAGGGGCTAAATGCAGGCGGCGAAGAGAAGGAAGGTTATATTATTTACATGGGACTGTATGCAGGAAGGGCTGAAGGAAGAAGAGTTATGAATCCTACATGGAACTGTATGCTGAAGGGGCTGAAGGCAAGGGGAAGGTTGTATCTTACATGGGACTGTATGCTGAAGGGGCTGAAGGCAGGGGGAGTGATGTATTTTACATGGGACTGTATGCTGGAAGGGCTGAAGGCAAGGGGAAGGTTGTATTTTACATGGGACTGTATGCTGGAGGGGGTCGAAGGCAGGGGGAGTGATGTATTTTACATGGGACTGTATGCTGGAAAGGCTGAAGGCAGGGGGGGGTGATGTATTTTACATGGGACTGTATGCTGGAAGGGCTGAAGGCAGGGGGAATAATACTACAGAGCGGGCCATTATATATGATAATTATACAGAGGGCATTATATTTATGGGCACTACGGGGGAGGGGAGATCTGTTATCTGAGGATGATATTAAAGTGAGAAATAAAAAATAAAAAATATTTGAAACTCTGCAGAGATGCGGCTGAAATAAGGTGTCATGGCGGTCTTATCTCTGAATGAAGACGCTGAGGAAAGTCTTCATCACAGGAGACGTCACTGGATGAAACAGGTAGGGTGCTGTATTCACCTGTATTTTTCATAGCAGTGTATGTCCATCCAAATATCTGTTTTGGGGGGTGGATATTGAATTTGGCCCACATTGCTGCATCCTGGCCCTAGACTTCAGGTCACACTGTGCGTATACTGAATTCTGGGGCCTCACAACCATCTACTACATTACCTGTACTCAGAGAGTTATCACTGTGTTATCTGTGGTGTTACATAGGACTGCAGGTAAAATCTCCTACATTATTTGTGGTCGTGGCCACCAGAGTGGGTCCCGAGACCCCTAAACTACCCTACCCCAAGCGGTTTGAGTTGTGCCGTAACCGCGCTGTAGTAGGGACGCCTGAAAGAGGGCATCCCCTTCATGTATGATGTTTGAAAGGGGTGGGTGGGAAAAACGCAGAGCGACGTACCAAGGGGGAGTGGAGCTGTCGTGCTTTATGCAGAAGGCAGCGCCACGCCCACAAACACAGGCCAAATCAATTGGCCTTACACTTGTGGTCGTGGCCACCAGAGTGGGTCCCGAGACCCCTAAAGTACCCTACTCCAAGCGGTTTGAGTTGTGCCGTAACCGCGCCGTAGTAGGGACGCCTGAAAGAGGGCAAAAATCATACTGGTTAGGCAAGGATAGATTATTACAGAAATTAATCACACACCAATGATTCAAAAGCTAATGCCATCTCAACCTTGGGGTGAGGAATGTAGCGGCTGAAACATCACGTGCGCTGGGACCTGATTCTTTGATGCGGCGGACGCAGCCCCTATGCGAAAGGAGTGACCCGAGATTGAGGAAGGGTCCGCGCCCAGACATACGACTATGGATCGGACATGAGTGATGAACTGACGGGTGGTGAGAGGCGACGCACCGAAGGGTAACAGAGGACTATTCTGCCTATGTCCTACTAAGGCTGTCTGTAATTGATGAAGGACCTGAACCGGACACCACCGGTGAGACGTGGGGAAATAAGATATCGCAACCGGGGGACCGGTCTGAGAGGTTTTGGAGGTAGGTAGAAGGAGCGTGAAACCCTCAGGCCCCCGGACCAGCTGACTGATTGTCAGGAACCCAGAGTTATTGGTGGAGCACGTGAACTCGCCGGGTCTTAAGAACCCATAGAAGGCAAGGTATACTGCGGCTTTGAGCACCAAACTGGGCATAACCCCGAAAGGCACCCTGTCTAATGAATCGGACAGGTCACGGAAAAGCTGACCCGAGACGGCTTGCCTGTTACCTCGATTGCTGGGACCGCTTTTACAGAGGCCTCTGAGTGTGGATTTAACCGCGTGAGCTGAAAATAGTGAGACCCGCTCTGGCTGCCTAACCGAGAGGAAATGCTGGACCCTGGACAGATATGTCTTGACCGTGCTGTGAGCCAGCCGGAGTTTCGAGTGGCAGTACCCGATGAAGGCTAATATGTATTCTATGAAAGAGGACTGACCCTGTGGGCACTGCTCCTGAAACTCGCAAAAAGTCCCCCACCCAGTACGGTAGGCCCTAGCCGTGTTGGGAGAAAGGGATTTGTTTAGCAAGGCGTGGGCCACGTCCAGGTACGTATCTAGGCCATTATGAGAGACTCGTGAGGAGGGACAGTGGCGCCCACAACGTCCGCCTCCGGCATCACCTGGAAGAAAAGAGAGAGGATAGCCCTCGATAAGGCATCAGCTGCCACATTCTGAGATCCGGACACATGGGAACTAAGGAAACGGAAGTTGTGAGTAAGTGACAGGTATACTAGCCATCTCATGAGACTCATGACATGCGGAGACTTGGATAGGCCGCCCGTTATGATGTCGACCACTGCGGCATTGTCTGACACGAACAGAACGGTACTGTTCTTCCACCGGCTGCCCAAAACACACGCGGCTGCTACTATGGGATACAACTCAAACAGGGCAGAGGTCTGGAGGAACCCTGGAACCTGCGTGACTTCTACAGGCCACTCACCTGCGACCCAATGGGGGCCAAAAATGGCGGCAAAACCTGTTGTAGCAACCGCATCGGAGAAAACTAAAGGGGATGAGCTAGACAACTCTGGAATAAAAAATGACACCCCATTCCAGTGACCGAGGAAATGATCCCACATATGGAGATCGGCACGAGCCTGACTATCCAGATGGACCGGGCTGTCTAGATTAGGGGCGGAAGCAAGCGGGAAATGAATGACCTGCCCTGCAGGATGATCCGCATGGCGAAGTTAAGCATGCCCAACAACGACTGTAATTCTACCTTGGTGACTACTGGCGTGACGGAGAATCTATGGATGACTTCCTGGATTCAGACTAATTTGTCGGATGTCAACCTGGCTAACATGTGTAGCGCATCTAGCTCTATGCCCAGGAAGGTGATGGTGGTGGATGGGCCCTCAACCTTCTTGGGGTAGACGGGGACTCCTAACTGTGAAAAACAATCTAAGAGTTTCCCTAAACCTAAAGGGGCAGACCCTGGCCTCTCTATGAGCAGGAAATCGTCCAGGTAGTGTATGACGAACTCGCAGTGGACTTTGTTCTCTAGGATCCAGTGGAGGGCCTGGGCCAGCTGATCGAACAGCCACGGGCTACTCTTGGAGCCGAACGTCAGCTTGGTGGAAAAATAGTATTGCTCCCTCCACTTGATACCATGCCACTGCCAGAGCGCCGGCATTATGGGCAGCAAATTGAAAGCGTCAGATATGTCAGCTTTGGACAAAGACGCACCAGGTCCTAAACGGGTGAGGATGGCGATCGCCTGGTCGATGGAGGAGTACCTCATGCTTACCTCCTCAGACGGAATGAGGGAGTTGAGACTGGGTATGGGAGAACCATGTGGACCTGACAGGTCTATTATGAGACGCTCTTTCCCGATAAACTTGCCCGTGACTACCCCTATGAGACTGACACTCCACCGTTGAAAGGGGGGCTCGGAAAACGGACCGATTACAAAACCCTTGTCCAGTTCGATTTTAACTAGCCTATCAACGGTGTCGGGGTTCCTGTCGGCTGACTGCAGGTTCTTACACTCATACGTGCTTTCAGGCGTCGTGATCAGCCCCGTGTGGAACCCTACCTGAAATCCTGAAATTAAAAACTCCACAAACCCTGGGTTGCAGTGACCCTCTAAGTACTTTCTTAGTGATGCAGAATTCACGACACTCATATAAGCTCTCATAGACTTTAATGAGCACATAGTTTTAGGATGAGCCCTAAAACAATTGGTACAGACATGCAGGAGGCGGCACTGACTGAAATTACAGGAACCATAGTTATAGTTATTGCAGAGCTGAGCCCTGCTCAGCTGTACGATGGGTCTGCCTAGTTTGTTGACAGGGTTGGGAGGTTTAAAGGCGTTTAGGGGTGCGGCCGCCGAACCGGAAGGGCTGGACGACACACTGGAGACAGATTTGTAGCACCACTCTGCAGTGTGAAAGATGGAATGGCACAGCGAGCACGCCGGCGCCCTCAGCCCTGCAAAGTGTCTTCAAAACAACTCTGTGTCCAGGTTGGACCAGTTAGTGACAAATTGGAATTGTGTCAAGGCCGCGGCGGCCTTGGCAGAGAAGGAGCAGTGGTAGTCATAAAATGAGCTGCCACCGTACTTATACCCCAACTCGGTTACACGGAAGAGGTAAAGGTCTAGTTCCTCCCTCCTCTCCGGTCTAACTGAACAAATGACGTCCCTGTAGAGGCCGAACGCCAGGACGAATTCTGTTATCGACAACTTGCGGTAAAGCCTGTGGTCGCGGCCCTTCAAAACCACTGATACCTCACCGCAAGCGATCATCTCAACAGGGAAGCAAGATTAACGTCCCTACCCTCTAGGATGTCCTTCCTAACATTAGTAGGGATGAAATGCGAAGGAGAGACGCTAGGTACTGGTGGAGTCTGTTTGAGCGCCTCCCGCAGTGGAGGTAGAGGCGATGGGAACATCAGTCACATGGACCAGGGCGATCGAGCCACGAGCTTCCATGGCCTCCATTCTCGCCTGGAGGCCATTGAGAGATGAAGTCAGACTGTTCAACATGACGTGGAGTTGTGTCAAGGACGTCTGCACAGTGGCCATAGGAACGTCGTCCTGACGCGAGGCCAGAGAGTCTTTCAGTAGCCGATAGAGCTCTGCCTTCCTGGCAGAGGCCGGAAAGGGGATACCCCTCTTATTCAACTCTATGATGAGCCTAGAGATGGTCCACAACCGAAGGGACCGAACGCTGCCCCCTTCTGAGAACCCCGGTACGTCCTCGTCTACGGATGCCTCCACGATGTCAGAAGCACGTGGCATTCTGGCTGAAAAAGACAGAATGTAAACGATTGGCTAAAGTACTCGATCCCTACTCCTGGGGGTAGACACCCTGCCACATGTGCACGAGTAACCCTAACCGCACCATGAACTACAACACGCTAAAATGATGGGAGATAGAGGAGACCGCGAGGTAGTGGAGCAGACACCAACACCGAGGGGGAAAACACGCAGAGCATGGCCACGAGCTTATCAACATCTAAACGTCAACAGATCACGGCTGCAAATTTTTTTAGAAGCTGTTTGTAGTTGGAGTGGTGGAACCTGAACGTAAAATTGTGAACAAGATATAGTAACGCTAAACATCACTCCCCTCACCCCTACATGACAAATACCCTACTACCTGGCTGGTAAGCCAAACTCTGGACGGAACTTGAGAAACAAGCTTGCACCTAGAAGCAAAACAACAGCACTAGTCAATAAACCGAAAACGAAACCTGGACCGTCCTTCATGCACTCGTGAGAACTGACATAAACGGAACATTTCAAAAATAAAAATTATTATTCCTTTTTAAATTTTTTTCTCTTTTTTTCCTCCCCTTTTTTCTTTTCCTTTATTAGTTCCCTACTCACTTCCCCTATATTCCTCTAATAATGTATAAAGACTCCTCTCGCTGTATGCCTCTAAGCATACCCTTTTTATATATATATATTTTTTTGTTTTTCCTCCCTCATCTCCCCCTTTTATATTTATTTATTTTTTTATTTCCATATTTCCCTGTCACTTCCCCTATATACCTTTATTAACATATATGACTCCTCTCACTGTATGCCTCCATCCATACCCTTTTCTCTCGTTCTTTTTTTTTTTTTTTCCTTTTAGAAAAATATTCCAATAGCCCCTCATTGACTTTGCATACCTGCTACCTGTCTTCCTAACTACTATTCAGACCCCAGAGCGACGAGCATGATGTGAGCGTGTGGCCCCGCCCCCTACTCCCTGCCTACCTAGAGGCACGGCGGCCCGTGCCAGACTTTGGGGCTGCTGTGTGGGCCGATGTCGTGGGGATATGCTCTCCCCTGGGGTGCCGCCACATGGGGAGCATGCGCAGCTCCCGGCATGGACTTCAGTGCGGGCTGCTCCCCCCGTGCTGCAGGGGAGCCGAACCCAGCCGGCTGGATTGCCGCGCGCCGGGGAGACTGCGATGCTCCCTGGCTGACCATACCGGTGCGGAGGTGTCCCCCCCTCACCTACGGGACCGACCCCCGCCGGTCGGCGCTGGAGGTGGGCTGCTGGACGTGGCAATGACATACCTCTGAGTGGATGAGACGGTCTTTGGACGCCGCTGTTCTGTTCGCTCGAAGGTACGTGGGCGACGTACCAAGGGGGAGTGGTGCTGTCGTGCTTTATGCGGACGGCAGCGCCACGCCCACAAACACAGGCCAAATCAATTGGCCTTACACCTGTACTCAGAGAGATTTCACTGTGTTATCTGTGGTGTTACACAGGACTGCAGGTGACATACGTCTCCCCTGGCCTTAAAAATTAAGTGTGGAGAGAGTGACCGCAGTCCACGGATATGATGTGGTGCTGTCCGCTGGCGCCAGAGTGCGGCCGGTGGTGGGTCAGGTGAGCGGCAAGCAAGGGGGTCTGCAGCGGCATATACATTACCTGATCCTGCTGCCGCCTGTGTCGGCAATTTTCATAGACATCAGTTCCGCCTTCCATCCTTTCTTCTGGGACAACCGCGGCCATCTACAGCGGTGCTCTCCCCTACGTGACGCTGGTATGTGACGTCACGTCAGTACGTCCATGCCTGCCAGGAGGAAGGGAGAGGCGCCCTGTTATCGCTGCGGCCCGCGACTGGACTCAGAGACAGTGTCAGCCAGGCCATATCGTGTTGATAGAAGGAATATGTACTCGCACTCCGTATATCCGTTACAGGTGCACGTGAATGTAGTAGAAACTGTATAAGGTAGGTTCATGGCACACTGATTTGTATGCAAGTAATCACATTTTATTTGTATTCTTCAGTGTTCAATATAACATTGTTGTATACATCCAGGCTATATGATAAGTATAAGGCCAAAATAATTATTTGTACGGTTCCCGTACGTTTCGGTCTTATATATACCTTCCTCAGTGGGATCTGTAATGGCGCACTGTGTTGGGGCCTTGGATGCCAGGGCAGATCGTGACACAGCTGCATGCATCTCGGTAAGAGAAGACAGATGCATGCAATGCATTGTCACTGTGTCAGAAGGTCTGATTAGGTTACAATGGCGGATCTGGGGCCTGGCCAATAAATTACATTTAACTTGGCCTGCCCACAACTTGATGAGTTGATGTATTTAATTCAGTGTTTTTTTTCTTCTGTATGAACGTCCACAAATAAAATCTCCAGACTGATTGATGAACCACTTACATTTGTTCACAATACGGGACGTTAAAGTCAGCAAGTGTCATGTGGGAGGGGCTTATTGGTTTTCGCCCCAGGGCCCTATTTCACCTAGAACCGGCCCTGCCTGGTGGTGTGTGTGGACACATAATCATTGCCCAGACCTGCCCGCTCGCCACCGCCGCCCAGTAAAGGAAACTATTTCTCACTTACTTGCGTAAGTTGTTGCTCAGGCAGCGCTGCAGCCTGCCTGTGCCGGGCCCGTTTGGCGGCCCTCAGTAATCACCAGCGCACTTCAGCGGCAGCGCATCGCATTGATGGGTGATGGGCCAGTCATGTGACTCACGTCTCACGTGAGGGGGGAGTGACGGGCCAGCCAGTGAAGCAGGGAAGAGTCTGGAGCAGCAGTTTAGTTGAATAGTAGTAAGTGACTGCTCTCTCTGTGCCAAGTTCAGTTGCCAACTGCCAGCTAGAGGGGGAGAATTTTAAATCTGCCGGGGGTGGGGGTTTAGATGGAGGGAGAAAAATGTGCCATGGGGGGGCATTATCACTTCCGGGTGTCATTATGGGGATATATACTATTATCACTGGGGGGTGGGAGAGATTATCACTGCTGGGGCCATTATGGGGATATGTATTATTATAACTGGGGGATTTTCACTGGGGCCATTAATAGGTTATATATTATTATTACTGGGAGGAGGGATTATCACTGCTGGGGACATTATGGGAATATATATATATATATATATATATATATATATATATATAAAAAATGCACTGGATCGCACAGGAAGTTCCACAATACTAAAAATGGAGTGCCAGTGGCTGAGAGGACAATCCCCTAAGTCCACAAAAATATAACATGAAAAATTCCACAGCACTTCCTTGTAAGTGAAAAAAAATTCTTACTTTATTTTCCGGGTAAAAAGCGACGTTTCAGTGCACTCAATGGCACCTTTTTCAAGCAGTGATACAAACTGGTGTAACAATCAGTATATTTATACACTTGTGTTCAATTAATGTGCCAATTCAATTACATCATTAGTGATATGTCAACAAACAAAAAAATATATTATATTTCATGATCAAAACTACAAATTAGTGAAAACTCATACTTAGCAGAAGCTAAATATACAAGTGAACTGTGACCATACATATAAAGTTCATAAAAAGTGTGCTTATGCCTAAAATCACAAAAAGAAAGTGGATTATAATTTAATAAGTGACAGGTGTAACCATTAAAAATCATTAAAAACAATACCGGAGCATGGAGATGTCAGCTGTAATCGGCCTCATGTTTAGGACCCGCGCGTCCACAAACTTGGACTGCGCATGTCCCTGTTGATTTGCATACTACGTTCAACTGAATTGGATCAAGAGTATCTGTGCGTCATGCCGTCTTGACGTCATGGCGCACTGGCGTGCTACGTCACCGGCACTTTCAATTCGCCCTCTTGTTGTATGTTGTCAAGGCAACGAGAGGTAGATCCGATGTAGCACACGCCCACTGATTGTCATGTGATCCCAGCTAAACATAAGCTGAGATGACGTCACTGGGGTTAATCAATCGGCGTCTTGTATTCAAACTAAACAATTGAAATGACAGGTAATGATCTGTGCACAAGAGAAGACCAAACCGACCTAGTAAGACATACTTAAAGAATGTTTGAAAATAAAAATAAAAATTGCATGCATATGATCGGGTGCACCTACTGTCCCACTCCCTTCACTCGGGGCAATTTAACCCTTGGTTATTAAACGTTCAATATACTCCATCTATAGGAGATAAGTAGATACTTGCTCAGCTGCTCAACTCGCTCATATTTGACAGTAGGGAGCCTGGGACTATATGTCTCATGTTGGCACGGCTCAGCGATTCCTCGCTCTGCCCGCCTACAAAGACCATACAGGGGCACACATCGAATCACCGATGTGAAAACCCAGCGCGTCCTATCGGCTCTATCTCTAACTAAAATTAAAGACGTAAACACCATATCGGGTTAATGCCCCAACCGGGGGGAGATCAATGTGTATCACCGTCGCAGCATGCATCACTATCCCCAATAAAGGAGTCCAATGTAGAATTAGAATGTCCAATTGGTCTCATCCCGTGCAGAGATCACACACGTAGGCAAATTGTGGTCTGTTAAAAACTTCCTGTATGTTCAGAACTTATGGGCCCAGCTGAGATCCCCATTTTTTGTCCGGTTAATAAACTGCAAATAGAAAGAAATCACAATGAATATGTGAGAAACGAAAGCATCCATAATATTATTGTTTAACACCATACGATGAAGTAGATACGTAACAAGAGGCACCTAACATGGCGGCTGAATTGGATCAAAAAGATCCCTGGTCTCCCATCTAAACCTATCGGACCATAATGATTTATTCATGTGAAACTGAAAAGCATCATGTCTAAAAAAATCTTTACAAAATCCATGGTCTATAGTCCACATTTAAGCCCCCTGGTTTAAGACTCTTTAATTTAATGATCCATTGCATTTCATATTTCTTGAGGGCTAGATTTCTATTGCCACCTCTGCGTGATACAGGCACTTGGTCAATCAACATGCATTTTAGATCACTTTCTTTATGACCCATGTCCAGAAAATGTCTGGAGACAGGAAGATCCGCTCTTTTCTTTCTGATTGTGTATCTGTGTTGATTACAGCGGGTTCGGAAATCTAGCGATGTCTCCCCCACGTATATTAGTCCACAGGGGCACCAAAGCACGTATATGACATACGATGATGTGCAGGTCAAAAAAAATTTAATTGGATATGTTTTATTGGTTCGTGGATGGGTAAATCCACTACCCTTCATCATGTATTGGCAATTAACGCAATTTGAGCATGGGAAACAACCCTTTCTCTGTATATGCAGGAGCTGTTGACCAAGCTTCTTTTGAGGGCCTATGTCTGTGTGTACTACTTGATCCCTAAGATTTTTTGGGCGTCGGTACGACATCAATGGTAAACATTTGAATTCATGTATTTTGTCATGTCCACTTTGTAAAATTGACCAATGTTTGTATACAATGTCTCGAATCTGATGGCTCTCCTCTGTGTAAGTGGTCACTAGGGGAATACGGTTCATGTGTTTGGAAGATCTAGTTGTATGTTGTTTCTTTTCCAATAATGTCTGTCTAGTAAAAGAATCTACCTTATCCATGTGGCACTTAAGCAAAGAGCTGGGATACCCTCTTTGCTCAAACGCCCCACTCATCTTATTAAAGGAAGTTTGTAATAACGTGTCATCGTTCACAATGCGTTTTACTCGCATGAACTGACTCAGAGGTAACGATTTGACCATGGCTCTTGGATGGGCACTATCGAATTGCAATAAAGTGTTCCTATCCGTGTTTTTAGTATGTACTTCAGTGTGTACACTCCCGTCCTTAATTGAGACGGTAGTGTCCAGGAAATTAATCCTGTCGCGTGAGTAGTCTAAAGTAAATTTGATATCCTCGTTGATAGTGTTTAAAAACTCAAAAAAACTTAAGAGTTCACACTCAGTGCCCAGCCAAATCAAGAAAATATTATCTATGTATCGCCACCACCTCATGACATGTGAGAAGTGGGGCGATACATAGATGTGTGTTTCCTCAAGGAAGGAGACCGCCATGTTTGCGTACGTGGGCGCCACATTTGATCCCATGGCGGTCCCCTTCAACTGTAAATAAAAATAATCCCCAAATAAAAAATAATTTGAAGTAAGAACCAGATGTAACAATTTGAGGATGAAATAATGACAATCATCGGACCATTGCGAGCCATACAAAGCTCCCTTCACCAGCATTGGATCTGATGCTACTTAATATGGAGTTCCTGCAGAAGGATCTAACCATGTATTTGGAGAAAAAAATCGGCACTAGAAATAACCCTGAACACATTGACATCACCTGAGGATTATCTTGACATCACTATTAAATCTCAACCTTTTTATGATAAATTGAAAAAGGACATTCAAGATACTAAACGAAGCAAATGGCAACGTGATTCAAATGACTACCAGAAGGGGACTGTTTATAATTGGAAAAACAATACTCCACAGACAAATTTTACATCACTCAGGAATGAAAAAAGGAATATGCCAAGAAAACCACAAGGGGAGAACAGTAACCAGCTTTTGGCAGCTAATTTTTTAGACGAGCGCCCAGAGTCAATTACAAGAGACCAACACGGCGAGGTGGCCGCAAGAGACACCGATCCACAAAAGACCAAGGGAAAACGACCGCAGAGGAGAAGAAACTAGAGAACAACACAGTGGTAAATATATCTTCACATGTTTTATCCTCTACTCAAATTAGTGTTTTGGGAAAGGGTTTGAGCTTTTGTCCCAACACACACACAGATTGGTTAAAAGTAGAGTCGGATTTGTACCAATTCTTTGGAAGACTCAAACTTAAAGTTTGGTTTTCTACACATGTGAATGATAGGACTAATACAAGATCTTCTGAGATGAATCTCACGGATTTTGAACTATTCCGTACTAGCGATTTTATTCCTCCATCAACCACCGCAATTGATGTTTTCATCCAAGCAGTATTGAGGGACATTGGCACATTGAATGAGTCTGACCATAAGTTTTTTCGCCATCCTAATATGTCTAGATGTGAATGGGATGCCATGAATGCCCTGGTCCATGACCACAGCATCACCATTAAACCCGCCGACAAGGGGGGTGCTGTTGTGGTCATGGACACAGGGCAATACATTTCTGAGGCCATGCGTCAACTCTCTGACAATTCTGTGTATATGAGACTTGGTGGGGACCCCAGGTGGGATATTGAGAGAAAAATTAAGGCCATTTTATCAGAAGGTACTTCTGCTGGTTTGATTGACATTCAAACCAGAGATTTTCTTATAATTGATCACCCTATTACCCCAATGCTGTATCTACTTCCTAAGATACATAAAAACTTAGAACAACCACCTGGGAGACCTATCGTGTCCGGTAAAGGATCACTGTTGAACAACATTTCTATATTTTTGGATAAAGTATTGAGGAAACATGCCACTTCTGCCATTTCCTATATAAAAGACACATCTGACTTCTTGAGAAAAGTATCCAATATATGTATTCCGGAGGGTGCAATCCTGGCCTCCTTTGACATTGTGAGTCTATATACTTCCATTGACCACCGTTTTGGGCTGGAGGTGGTGAAGGGAGCTTTGTATGGCTCGCAATGGTCCGATGATTGTCAGGATTTCATCCTCAAATTGTTACATCTGGTTCTTACTTCAAATTATTTTTTATTTGGGGATTATTTTTATTTACAGTTGAAGGGGACCGCCATGGGATCGAATGTGGCGCCCACGTACGCAAACATGGCGGTCTCCTTCCTTGAGGAAGCACACATCTATGTATCGCCCCACTTCTCACATGTCATGAGGTGGTGGCGATACATAGATAATATTTTCTTGATTTGGCTGGGCACTGAGTGTGAACTCTTAAGTTTTTTTGAGTTTTTAAACACTATCAACGAGGACATTAAATTTACTTTAGACTACTCATGCGACAGGATTAATTTCCTGGACACTACCGTCTCAATTAAGGACGGGAGTGTATACACTGAAGTACATACCAAAAACACGGATAGGAACACTTTATTGCAATTCGATAGTGCCCATCCAAGAGCTATGATCAAATCGTTACCTCTGAGTCAGTTCATGCGAGTAAAACGCATTGTGAACGATGACACGTTATTACAAACTTCCTTTAACAAGATGAGTGGGGCGTTTGAGCAAAGAGGGTATCCCACCTCTTTGCTTAAGTGCCACATGGATAAAGTAGATTCTTTCACCAGACAGACATTATTAGAAAAAAAACAACATACAAACAGATCTTCCAAACATATGAATCGTATCCCTTTAGTGACTACTTACACAGAGGAGAGCCATCATATTCGAGACATTATATACAAACATTGGTCAATTTTACAAAGTGGACATGACAAAATAAATGAATTCAAATGTTTACCATTGATGTCGTACCGACGCCCTAAAAATCTTAGGGATCAAGTAGTACACACAGACATAGGTCCTCAAAAGAAGCTTGGTCAACAGCTCCTGCATGCACAGAGAAAGGGTTGTTTCCCATGCTCAAATTGCATTAACTGCCAATACATGATAAAGGGTAGTGGATTTACCCATCCACGAACCAATAAAACATATCCAATTAAATTTTTCCTGACCTGCACATCATCGTATGTCATATACGTGCTTTGGTGCCTCTGTGGACTAATATACATGGGGGAGACATCGCTAGATTTCCGAACCCGCTGTAATCAACACAGATACACAATCAGAAAGAAAAGAGCGGATCTTCCTGTCTCCAGACATTTTCTGGACATGGGTCATAAAGAAAGTGATCTAAAATGCATGTTGATTGACCAAGTGCCTGTATCACGCAGAGGTGGCAATAGAAATCTAGCCCTAAAGAAATGTGAAATGCAATGGATTATCAAATTAAAGAGTCTTAAACCAGGGGGCTTAAATGTGGACTATAGACCATGGATTTTGTAAAGATTTTTTTTAGACATGATGCTTTTCAGTTTCACATGAATAAATCATTATGGTCCGATAGGTTTAGATGGGAAACCAGGGATCTTTTTGATCCAATTCTGCCGCCATGTTAGGTGCCTTTTGTTGCGTATCTACTTCATCGTATGGTGTTAAACAATAATATTATGGATGCTTTCTTTTGTCACATACTTATTGTGATTTTTTTCTATTTGCAGTTTACTGACCGGATGAAAAATGGGGATCTCAGCTGGGCCCATATGTTTTGAACTAACAGGAAGTTTTTAACAGACCATAATTTGCCTACGTGTGTGATCTCTGCACGGGATGAGACCAATTGGACACTCTAATTCTACATTTGATTCCTTTATTGGGGATAGTCATGCATGCTGCGACGGTGACACACATTGATCTCCTCCGGTTGGGGCATTAACCCGATATGGTGCTTACGTCTTTAATTTTAGTTAGAGATAGAGCCGATAGGACGCGCCGGGGTTTTCACATCGGTGATTCGATGTGTGCCCCTGTATGGTCATTGTAGGCGGGCACAGCGAGGAATCGCTGAGCCGTGCCAACATGAGACATATAGTCCCAGGCTCCCTACTGTCAAATATGAGCGAGTTGAGCAGCTGAGCAAGTATCTACTTATCTCCTATAGATGGAGTATATTGAACGTTTAATAACCAAGGGTTAAATTGCCCCGAGTGAAGGGAATGGGACAGTAGGTGCACCCGATCATATGCATGCAATTTATTATTTTTATTTTCAAACATTCTTGAAGTATGTCTTACTAGGTCGGTTTGGTCTTCTCTTGTGCACAGATCATTACCTGTCATTTCAATTGTTTAGTTTGAATACAAGACGCCGATTGATTAACCCCAGTGACGTCATCTCAGCTTATGTTTAGCTGGGATCACATGACAATCAGTGGGCGTGTGCTACATCGGATCTACCTCTCGTTGCCTTGACAACATACAACAAGAGGGCGAATTGAAAGTGCCGGTGACGTAGCACGCCAGTGCGCCATGACGTCAAGACGGCATGACGCACAGATACTCTTGATCCAATTCAGTTGAACGTAGTATGCAAATCCACAGGGACATGCGCAGTCCAAGTTTGTGGACGCGCGGGTCCTAAACATGAGGCCGATTACAGCTGACATCTCCATGCTCCGGTATTGTTTTTAATGATTTTTAATGGTTACACCTGTCACTTATTAAATTATAATAGAAAAAAGATTCAAGCAGCACTCCACATACCCTTTCATAGGTAACGTCTCTCTGTTAGGTACCGGAGCTTCGGTCCTAGGTTGGTGCAAGCAGATAGGGACTCAGACCAAGGTCCCAAACAACTGTAGAAAAGGAAATCCGCAGCACTCCTCAAATTCCTTATCATCCAAAGGTTTATTCACAGGCAGCAAGTACAGGCGACGTTTCGACCCGTAAGTCTTTATCAAGCCATAACACATACAACAATGACACCCTTTAAATATCCCCCAGTGCAATTTGATTGGTGTAGACATACATAATTAAAAGCAATCGCCAATTGAATACGTGTACCTGGTTCCACATGTTTCTCCGGTCAGGTGTGGGCTTGGTCGTGGCGTATCGGAAGTGACACTGCGCAGGTGTCACTATATTTTAAGATAGGTGACGCCCCAAGGGCCGTCCCATCCAATCAGGAGGAGAGCATGTCCGTAGCGCCATCTGTTGCTATAATGGTGGAAAGACTGATACCCTCCAATGGAAAAAACCAACTAGTGACGTCACTGGTTGCCGGGTAAAAGGGGGAAATAATCATCCTAGCCATCCGGCTGGATTCCCACAGTTTTGCGCTAAACATACCTATATTGCCTTACTCCAGAATCAGTCGGGATTCAACTCGGATCCTTCTCAATATTTATCAAGTGTATCGCAAAATTAGAGTGCGATCATGTGACTTAGTCACATGACCTATCACCAGGCAACCAAACTGTTTATACATGCGTCACAGAGGTCCTAGACCAAAAGAGGGGAAAAGAATACACCACCAAAATAGTTCTCCCAATACTTCCAATTGTATTTTATTCATATTAATTAATAAATCACCACGGTAGACAAAGAAGTTGTTCATTCTTGCATACTTTCTGTCTAGGTATCGCCACGTAATACCCACACTTGAACACCAGATCCACATAGGACACGCACGATCTCTACAATTCAAGAGAGACAAAACAAAAAATTAGCGAATGCAGATAAAACCAAATCACAACACAATAAATGTTGGGCACATTTCTTATATGAAGTTATACAACGGATGACGAAAGATCGCAATAAGTAGCTCAAAGAAAAATATGTAATCCAAAGTCCCTATTTAATCCCCTAGGCTCTAAAGTGTCCAGCCTGTGGATCCATTTCAATTCCAGTTTTTGAGCATAGTCGCACGGTCACCACTCCCTACGGGGTTGTGGTACCCCATCAATGATGCGAAATTTCAACTGTGACACACTATGTCTAAACTTAAAGAAGTGCTCAGGAACAGGGAGTTCAAGGGCCTCGCAGCGTATTTTAGATTTATGTTGAGTAAGCCTCCTTTTGACCTCCTGTGTGGTCTCACCCACATACAGGAGGCCACAGGGACATTGGAGAACATATATCACATAGGAGGAACAACAAGTGTAGTTACTCCCAATGCGATACCGCACCCCTGTACGTGGGTGAGTGAAGGAGTCCCCTTTGATCATACTATTACAGTGGCAACAATTAAGGCATGGGTAACACCCTGAGCGTGTAGTTATCCCCTGTCTAACATTCTGATCGGCATGGACCAATCTATCTTTCAAATTCGATGTTCTTTTATATGACAGGAGTGGCGGTAGCTGGAATTCGGGCACATTCGGAAACGCTTGTTTAAGTAAGCCCCAATTTTTCGTACAATAGTGGCAATTTTATTGCTATAACCAGTATAGCTCGTGACTAAGGGAATTCTTTTCTGAACCCTTTTAGCACCCCTGGGTCCCAATAGATCCTGTCGTTCCAGTCTTTTAGTATGTTCAAGATGCCTCTCAACTAAGGAAGATGGATAACCCCTTTGTATGAACTTTTGTCCCATCGTGACCAGTCCACTTTCAACATAAGTGTCCTCACTAACTATCCTACGTACCCTCAGGAGCTGACTAAATGGCAAGGATTCAACCATTCGTCTAGGGTGGAAACTTTATTAAATTATAATCCACTTTCTTTTTGTGATTTTAGGCATAAGCACACTTTTTATGAACTTTATATGTATGGTCACAGTTCACTTGTATATTTAGCTTCTGCTAAGTATGAGTTTTCACTAATTTGTAGTTTTGATCATGAAATATAATATATTTTTTTGTTTGTTGACATATCACTAATGATGTAATTGAATTGGCACATTAATTGAACACAAGTGTATAAATATACTGATTGTTACACCAGTTTGTATCACTGCTTGAAAAAGGTGCCATTGAGTGCACTGAAACATCGCTTTTTACCCGGAAAATAAAGTAAGAATTTTTTTTCACTTACAAGGAAGTGCTGTGGAATTTTTCATGTTATATATATATATATATATATATATGTTTGGCAGTCTGTTTAGACTGCATTTGTGGGAGGGGCGGAGGATCTACTTAAACCAGGCACAGCCCCACCTAGGGGCGGGCGTTTTCTCAGTTGCACAGGGGATGCTGGTGTGTCAGCAGGGTGCACTTTCCTCTGCTAGGAAGTTTCTTTCGCTACAGTATGGACCTGGAATGGAGCTTTTCTTCTGCCCGTGTCTACCGTAGGGACGCGTGCGCCATGTATGTAAGTTAATTGAGCCGTGTCCATCGCTCCGGCCAGCTGGAATCTGACCTTTCTTGCGAGCGGGAGGCATCGCCTCAAAATCGTCTGCCTCAGCTTCTTAGGTTTGTTTTGTCGGAGTTAAACAATTCCTTTCACTTTGTTCGTTTAGGTAATCTGATTTAGTTCCCCTTCTATCTCATGTGTTTTACATTCACGTTGTTTCGCTTTAAAAAGTTACTTCAGCCTGCGTGCGGTAGGGAAGGTTTACCTGGGCTGCATGTGATGGAGATTGGATGCAGCTGTTGCTTGTTACGGCTCTTGCTATAGCATATACTTCCCATGTGACCCGCCCCTTCCCCGCAATCAGGGCTGCGTGTATGCTTCAACTCTTTACGCCAGGTTTTGCCCTGTCAATTGAGACGCTGCCTTCTCATGTCTGCTCTTTCAACATGCTCATTTCTGAGCGGTGCTCTCGCCCGCCTCGCATCACGTTTACGCTCCACGCATGGTCACAACAGTGGGTAAATCTGTCTTATTCCCTGTGCATTAATTTATTTTTCTGTCATCCTGTTTTTTGCATTCATACCGCTTTTGCTTTCATATGTTTGCTTGCACTACACTCAGACTGGTGTTACACGTCCACTGTTGCTTAGGCCCATTGCATAAGCGCTGCTCATGTCACCGTTACAGTTTGTTTATGCCTCGTTCACTGCAGGCTGCGGTCATACCAAATTTTACGCTTGGCCTATTGCCAGAGTTGGGGTTCACACTACCGCTGTGACTCCGGGTTTCACTTTCACGCTTACGCCTCAATGTTCCCGCCCATCCACGGCCGCATCTCACGCCTGCTGTTACAGCAAGTTAATACTCCTTTCACGCTCTAGCTGAGTTCCCCCGCTTGCTGTTACATCTAGTACTACACTCCATTCCCTGCCAGAACTGCGTCCATGCGTTCGCTGTCGCGACGCTATCTTACTCCGCTCACATTCAGGTCTGCATTTTGGTTATACCATGTTTTTAGGTTTTACTCATTCCAGGTCCACAGTTCACCCATTTGCTGGCACACCATGCTCCCATTCTAGCCACATTCTCCCGTCAGTTTCTACGTCACGGTTGTTTTATTCGATTGTCACACTGAGGCAGCTGGTGGCTCCGGTGCCACTCTCCCGTCAAACATGACGGGCATCAATGGTCATTTCCTTTACATCTGGTTTTTCTGCGCGTATACATCAAGTGGGTCTTTGCTCTAGTTGCAAGCAAAAAAAAAAAAAACTGTCTGCTCCCTTTACTTCTGGTTTGTATTCACTAAGATTGTTCCCACTGCCCCAGTTCAATAAACAGCCTCTCAGCTGGGGCCAGTGGGTCATTAGGGTTTGAGCTCGACTCACTACTGTTTCTTTCAAGTTTTTCAGTTCTTTGTCGCGACAAGGGACTTCGCAAATCGCAATGCATCAGGTTTTGGTTGTACTCTCTCTCTCAGTTTCATATTCCACGCTTGCATTTTTAAGTTATATGGCTGGTTTTAGTTTTATGCTTATGCCCGTTGTTCGGATTACTAATGTCCATACCTGTCAGTAGTCTCGTTCCTTTCCAGGCTACTTTAGACGTCCCAATCATCCTAGTAGTTGCTTTTTCCATTATGTTGGGCTCACTCTTACTTACCTTTACTCATCACGTACATCTCGGACGGCCTCATGGCCGCAGGGGCCCCTTGATTGCTTTGCCCGCAAGGCCGCAGGGGCCCCTTAATTGCTTGGGCCGCCAGGCAGTGGCGACCCTTGATTGCTTTGGCCTCATGGCCGCGGAGGCCCCATAACGGCTGGCCTCAGGGAGTAGGGATTCCATGACCGCTTCGACCCCATGGTGTCGGGGCATGATGACCGCTCGCCCCTGGCATCGGGGTCCCGAGGACTACCTTGGTCTCACGGCTTGGGGACCTCATGACTGCTTTGGTCTCATGGCTCTGGGGGTCCCATGATTGCCTTGGGCTCATGGCGCTAGGGTCCGCATGTCTGCATGGCCGCATGCCTTGTGGGCCCCATGGCTGCTTGGCCTCATGACTTGAGGTCCTCGCGATTTCTGTGGCCTCATTGCTTCGGGGCCCATGTTTGCTTTGGCCTCATGGCTGTGGGGGCCCCTACGGTGGCTTGGCCTCATGGCTTGGGGGCCCTATGATTACTTGGCCTTAGGATTTGGGGGCCCCATGTTCGCTTTGCTTCATGGCTTGGGGGCCCCTGACTGTTTCGGCCCCATGGCTTCGAGGGCTCGCTGACTGTTTCGGCCCCATGGCTTTGAGGGCTCGCTGACTGCCCGGCCCCATGGCTTCGGGGCATGATGATTGCTTCGGCCCCATGGCTTTGGGGGAACGACGACTGCTACGGCTCCATGGCTTCAGGGGCACGATGACTGCTTCGGCCCATGGCTTCGGGGCACAATGATTGCTATGGTTTCGGGGCACGATGACTGTTTCGGCCCGGGGCACAACGACTGCTTCGGCTCCATGACTTCAGGGGCACGATGACTGCTTCGGCCCCATGGCTTCAGGGGCACGATGACTGCTTCGGCCCCATGGCTTCAGGGGCACGATGACTGCTTCGCTCCATGGCTTCGGGGCACAATGATTGCTATGGTTTCGGGGCACGATGACTGTTTCGGCTCCATGGCTCCGGGGCACAACGACTGCTTCGCTCCATGGCTTCAGGGGCACGATGACTGCTTCGCTCCATGGCTTTGGGGGCACGATGACTGCTTCGGCTCCATGGCTTCAGGGGCACGATGACTGCTTCGGCTCCATGGCTTCGGGGCACGATGACTACTTCGGCCCCATGGCTTCGGGGCACAATGACTGCTATGGTTTCGGGGCACGATGACTGTTATGGCTCCGGGGCACAACGACTGCTTCGCTCCATGGCTTCGGGGCACGATGACTGCTTCGGCTCTATGGCTTCGGAGGCTCGATGACTGCTATGGCTCCGGGGCACGATGATTGTTATGGCTCCGGGGCACAATGACTGCTTCGGCCCCATCGCTCGGGGCACGATGACTGCTTCGGCTCCATGGCTTCGGGAGCACGATGACCGCTCGCTCCATGGCTTCGGGGCAAGATGACTGCTTCGCTCCATGGCTTCGGGGCACGATGACCGCTTCGCTCCATGGCTTCGGGGCACGATGACTGCTTCGGCTCCATGGCTTCGGGGCACGATGACCGCTCGGCTCCATGGCTTCGGGGCACCATGACCACTTCGCCCCATGGCTTCGGGGCACCATGACCGCTTCGGCCCCATGGCTTCGGGGCACCATGACCGCTTCGGCCCATGGCTTCGGGGCACCATGACCACTTCGGCCCCATGGCTTCGGGGCACCATGACCACTTCGGCCCCATGGCTTCGGGGCACCATGACCACTTCGGCCCCATGGCTTCGGGGCACCATGACCACTTCGGCCCCATGGCTTCGGGGCACCATGACTGCTTCGACCCCATGGCTTCGGGGACCGACGACTGTTTTTTCGTCCTGCCTGGCGATTTACCCGGTGGGTTGAACTTCCGTGAATCCAGGTTGATTTGTCCCATATGTCGCACACCCATATCTGCTTCTTTGTTCATCCGGGCGCAGGCCACTTTTCCAAAGTCTGTCGGTGGTGCATCCATTGTCTGCCACGCTTCCCCAGGTGTACTCTTCCACAACGGAGCTCAGCCTGGCAAGGGTCACCTGCCATGCGGGTCAGGCGACTTTTTAGTAACATTAGCCTGTCAGGTATTCAGGCTAGACCCTCGGTTTCAATTAGTACGCATATTATCAAGGCCATTTGTCATAGTTATAACTTCCTGCGGTCTGCCGGTTCAGGTATCATATGTACATATGCATTCGTTCTGCATGCCACAGGCGGTATCGCTGTGCGGCTCCTCCCCCAGGCAGTCCTTGCATTGCGCCCTCCTGTTCTTTTAGTCCCCTCGGCAAACATCATTTATTATTCACCATTTTGTTCTGCTTCAGTCGTCATTTCCTTGGCTGGTCTCTCCTTATCACCACCTAGCTTTCCTCCAGACTCTCCTCTTATGGCACCACTCTCCCTGCTGGTTCCACTGCCGCTTGCTCCCTCTGACGGGCACTCTGCTTTACTGCACTGCTCCCTCGGCTGGAGAATCTTTTGCTGCACGGCTACCTTCACCGGATAGTCGGTTATGCTTACTCTCCGGGTTTAGTCTTTACTACACTGTCCCTCTTCTGGACAGGCTTCTCTACAACACGGCTACTTCTGGCGGACTTTGGGTGCCGCATGGATTATTTCCGTTTGCTTCTTCATTTCTGCATTGCTTCCTTTGCTGGTCACTCCTCGTTACCATTCCGTTCCCTCTGCGGACAATTTAGTGCTTGGCAGGAATTGTGGTAGGTCATTTGCTATGCTCTGCTCACAGGGAGCTGATTCCAGAAACATGCTAATAGCCTTATTTGTGGTACATGCAGGATGGGCAGCGGCGCCACTGCTGCCACATATAACATATCGTTATTGTCATTAGGAGCATGGGCCACCCCCGGGTGTCATAGCTCTTGTTCATTTTGTTAGGCCCTTGTTCTCTAACTCAACGTTCTTAGCCCGTTACATTCCAATCATACACAGTCAATTATTTATGTCACTCTTAGGCTACCGTTTTAAACCTGTTGTCTGTTCTGGTTGCATTCTTCATCCTAAGTTTTCAATCACCATAGTTGGTTGCCCGCTTATGTTTTTCTTCACGCTCAATAATCAATGTGGCCAGCTCACGAACTCCTGCCTGGTCGACAGATCACCTGTCTGGCTATGCTCCCCCCCAGGACCAGACTTTAATTTCCAGAGTTCAAGTCATGGGTGTCATCGGCCACCTTCAGGTTCTCGTACCGAATGACACTCGTCATTAGGTGTCACCGGCCACGTTGGTCTGGTCTCGTGTTCACGATATTCGCCTGTCAGGTTTTTCAGGAAATATAGTTATTTTAAGTATCGCCTATCACATCGGTCAGGCCCATGATGTAATCCCGCCTGTACTTTCTTCAGGCCACTTTTTAGTTTATTTTCTTGTTTACCCTCATATTTGTCATTTGTATTTCCATGCCGGTTACGTTTTCAATCAGCTAGGTCTGCGAACTAAATCGCCAGCAGCTTATCGCAATCGCACTCCTTCACTCACGTGAGGGCATCGACAGGATTCCATATACTACGTTGTTAGCTTATTGCTTTACATCCTTTCCTGGCCTACATGGTATTCTTCGGGCCCTTCTTTCCATAGTCTAGACAGTTAGGCTCTCAGTTCTCCAGTCTCATAAGGCTAGGGGATTTTGTCAGTGCTCGCACCACAACCAAGTCTTCAGGTTTAGTTAGTACCGTCCACGCTTCCTTCTGAAGCGTTTCCAGTTCCTCCCTCGTGCATTGGGGCAGTATCTGCGACATTCAGCATTCTGTCCTGGCTCTACCCACAGGACGGATGCAGGCGTCATTATGGTTGACTTATGTATCCGAACTCTGTGGGAGATATTGCTTCGCAGTTTGGATCAGGGGTTTCTTTGCACAGGCCATTCAAGTCTCTTTTCACCCTACATGGCTGGTTTTTGCCCCCTTTTATAGGCCTACCCACGGACATGGCTACCGGCACACCACTAGCCATTTAGTTAGGTAAGATGCGTCTTGCAGTTACGGTGGGTCTCGGTGTTTAGCCCACTAGGGCTCTTCGGCTTTCGTGTCCGTAGCCCTGACCACAAGTTTGGCAGTCTGTTTAGACTGCATTTGTGGGAGGGGCGGAGGCTCTACTTAAACCAGGCACAGCCCCACCTAGGGGCGGGCGTTTTCTCAGTTGCCCCACCCTCCCTCCCTTTCTATTTTCACTTCTACAGGGTATGCCCCCTTTATAGGCCTACCCACGGACATGTCTACCGGCACACCACTAGCCATTTAGTTAGGTAAGATGCGTCTTGCAGTTACGGTGGGTCTCGGTGTTTAGCCCACTAGGGCTCTTCGGCTTTCGTGTCCGTAGCCCTGACCACAAATATATATATATATATATATATATATATATATATATATATTATTATCACTGGCGGGGGAGAAATATATTATCCCTACTATTGAGGACATTATGGGCTTCTATGGGGGTATTATTACTGCTGGGGCCACTATGGGGAAATTATCACTGCTGGGGACTAGAGATGAGCGAACACCTGGATGTTCGGGTTCGAGAGGTTCGGCCGAACTTCCGGAAAATGTCCGGGTTCGTGATCCGAACTGAACCCGAACTTCATCCCGAACCCGAACCCCATAGAAGTCAATGGGGACCCGAACTTTTGGGTACTAAAAAGGCTGTAAAAGACACCCAGAGGGATAATATACCGCAATAAACGCATTGCGATTACAACTTTGAGCTAACGATCACCATGGGAACGCTTCCTCCAGTAGAATGTACTGTCGGATCTGAGAATTAAGTTGAAATCGCAATGCGATTCTTATATATTTGCTTAATTGCATTGCGATTTCAACTTAGCATTGCTAAATAATTCCATCCATATCGTTAACTTACTGAGTCAGTAAGTTAACGAATATGGATGGTATTATTTAGCAATGCTAAGTTGAAACGGCAATGCGATTAAGCAGATATATAATAATCGCATTGCGATTCCAACTTTTTAGTAGTCAACTTTTAAAATCGTACACCACTTTAAGTTCCAAAGTTGCAATCGCGTTCGAATAGAACTTAAAGCTGTCTCTTAGTCAGTTTTAGTATTGGTGTGCTGTAAAAGAAGTTACATTCGTACGCGAATATAACTTAGAGCAATACAGTCAACTTTACACAGTTAGTTTTATTATCGCGATAATACAACTATTCAAGAATCGTGTACGTGCGTCTGTACGTGTGTGCGTTACCTCGGACACTATTCTATTTTGCCAGCCACAGCTGAAACCACTGATTTATGGTATTGCTATTTTGGCAATTGAATTTAACCCCAGAAAATAATCTATCCTTTGCCAGACAGCAGACAGTATTATACTTGTCTAACCAAAGCTGGAACACCAGATTTAGGGGATTGGTATTTGGGCAATTGTATTTAACCCCTTAATAAAATATAGAAATTTCTTTCCTGAGTTTCTAGGGGTGACAATTAGCACAGCCAAGCCCCTGATGTAGGATATAGCAAAAAAAAAAACTAGTATTGATGGATTGATGGACTTGGTGGCAGCTTCTTCTGGCGCACCACAAGTCACAAAATGGCCGCCGATCAACCCAGAAAATAAGTGACAGAAAACGCTCTGTGCAGCCTAAAAACCAGCGAGCAAGTAACTAGCAGAAGTTCAATGATTCTCAGCTGTAAATTGATCCGTTCATTAGGTGCTGTTGCTGACTTTAACCTGCCTAATCTCGCCCTGACAGAAGCTGCGTCCTCTCCCTACACTAATCAGAGCAGTGTGACGTGCGGCGCTACGTGACTCCAGCTTAAATAGAGGCTGGGTCACATGTTGCACTTGGCCAATCACAGCCATGCCATTAGTAGGCATGGCTGTGATGGGCTCTTAGGGCAAGAAGTAAAACGCTAGCTGATTGGCTGCTGTGCAGCCCTTCAGAAAGCGGGAAGTAATCGATGAACACCGAACCCGAACTTTTTTGAAAATGTCCGGGTTCGGGTCCGGGTCCCGGACACCCCAAAATTCGGTACGAACCCGAACTATTCTCGAACTGTTCGCTCAACACTACTGGGGACCACTATGGAGGACATTATGGGCTACTGTGGGTGACATTATTACTGCTGGGGCCACTACGCTGACCCAAGCCAAATAAAACCCAATTCAAAAAAATTAAATGTGGCAGAACCCAAAAGGCAACACTTCCCAGAAAGTAACTCAAGAGCAAGGTCTGTATAGATGCTACACCAGCAGGGAATCTTGGGAGATGTGCTGCCATGTGGGGGGAAATGTGACATGAAGGGGGTCATGTAAAAAGGAGGGGGTGATGTGACATGGATGGAGGGGGGGGGGGTAACATAGAGGGGGAGAAATGTGACATGGAGGGGGAGAAATGTGACATGGAGGGCTGTTGTGACATAGGCGATTTGACATGGAGGGGAGAAATGTGACATTGAGGCCGGGAAGCATCATTGGGGGCACTTTTTATTGGCACATTATTAGGTTGCACTATAGGGGCATTTCTTGTCGGCACATTATTGGTGGGCACTATCGGGGCATCTACTGAGGCCATAAAGAAGGGGTATGTTATATGGGGGGCTCTGTACAATGGTATTTTATACTGGGACACATTATGGTGGGTACTATGGGGAAGAGGGGGGGGAGTATTATGGGTTCATCTACAGGGGCACTAAGAAGGGGTATTTTATGGTTTTAAATTAGGGGGGACACTGAGGGCATCTACTGGGGCACTATATAGGGGCATTTTATACTGGTACATTATGGGGGCACTAGGAGGAGGGGAGAGGAGCACTATGGGGCATTTATTAGGGGCACTATATAGGGGTATTTTATACTGGCATATTATGGGGGGCACTATGGGAACATTAGCTGAACTGGGGGCATTACAAGGGAGTCTTTTTTGCACGGTCTATTATAAGGAGAATTATTACTACTGGGGGGATTATGGTGGGCTTTATCACTCCCCCATGGTATGACCCCCCCCCCCCAGTAGCAGTACCAGTCTCTCTCTGCTCTGCTATCCCTCTGCCCTTTCTCCAAATCCTTATTATAAAATATTTCTTATTAGGATAAAGCAAAAAATCAGCTCCACCGACCCCCCAGCCAAAGTGGTGTCCGAGAACCCCAGGGGCCAAGCCATGTAATTGTAAGTTTTCATGTGAAATATGTTTGTTATACATATATAGCATACACTGTGCCGCACAATATACAGTATACCTCTACACTGTGCCACACAATATACAGTATACCGCTACACTGTGTAGTCTGTTCTATAACCACCAAATTATATTCTGTCCGCCGCCACAAAATATTCTGGAAGTGGCCCTCCCAACTCCAGAGAGTTGCAGTAAAAAAAAAAAAGCTAAAATTTGTATCTTGTGTTTTTTTTGTTTTCTTTAAAAATTACAGTAGGATGTTATTGTTTTAGGTATTATTTTTTATAGGAATACAATAAATATATATTTTTTATACTGAGTACAAGTACTTCAGGTGCTCGCCGATAGCGATACTATCGGGTCATGCCATGTGACAAAGAGAAGGGGACTTACCTCTGACACAGCCAGTAGATGCTGGAATTGGAGTAATTCCAGCATGCCCAGGCAGCTAGGAAATGGGACTTTTCTTCCCTGTTGTGGTTTTAGATATTGGGTAAAGTTTTGCAGCATTTCTAAGCATACTTGTGTAAATGTATCGTTGTTAAAGCTGCCCCCCCTACTTTTGTCCTGGCCCCCAGTGTACCCCCCTAAAATTTGAAAGCTAGAGACGCCACTGAAGCCAGGGGAAAATGACAGCGGGCAGTTTTGAAACTCATCTGTTTGGGGGACCAACCCCACACCGCGCAGGTGCTGTGGACGGGCATGGAACAACAGACCGATGAGTGGTTGGTGCCACTGAGCCTCAAGCCCGGCCTGATGTCGTGCGATAATGGGCGAAATCTCGTAGCAGCTCTGGGCCTAGCCCGTTTGACGCACATCCCTTGCCTAGCACATGTGCTGAATTTGGTGGTGCAAAAATTCCTGAAAAACTACCCCGATATGTCAGAGCTGCTGCAGAAAGTGCGGCCCATCTGTGCACTCTTTCGGCATTCTCACTCTGCTGCTGCTCGCCGGTCTGTGCTGCAGCGTAACTTCGGCCTGCCCACTCACCGCCTCATATGCGACGTGCCCACAAGGTGGAACTCCACCTTGCACATGTTGGAGAGACTGTGCAAGCAGCAGCAGATGATAGTGGAGTTTCAGCTGGAGCACGCTGGTGAGTCGCTCTGCGGAACAGCACCACCTCACCGTCACTGAGTGGGCCTTCATGCGAGACCTGTGTGCCTTATTGCGCTGTTTTGACTATTCAACCAACATGGCCAGTGCCGATGACGCCATTCTCAGCGTTACTATCCCACTTCTATGTCTCCTTGAAAAAACACTTCGGGCAATTGTCCACCCAGGGCACAGTTCTGGAGGATGAGGAGGAACCGTGTTGACAGCAGGGCAGCAGCCAAAGAAGCTCAGGGCCATCACTGCAGCGTGGCTGGGGGGATATCGAGGACACAGACAATAAACCCCCCACAGAGGACAGCTTGTCCTTGCCCCTGGGCAGCCTGGCACACATGATCGACTACATGCTGCAGTGCCTGAGCAACGACCGCTGAGTTGCCACATTCTAACTTGTGCTGATTACTGGGTGGCCACCCTGCTGGATCCCCGTTACAAGTACAACGTGCCGTCCTTAATTCCCTCACTGGAGCATGATGGGAAGATACACGACTATAAGCACATGCTGGTAGACGCGCTGCTGATGGCATTCCCACCTGACAGCATGGGCTCAGTGGAAGCACAAGACAAAGGAAGAGGAGGAGGAAAAGGTCACCAACGCAGCCAGGGCAGTGTCAGCACCTCAGAAGGCAGGGTTAGCATGGCCGAAATGTGGAAAAGCTTTGTCACCACGCCACAACAACCAGCATCACCAGCTGATATACAATGTCTTAGCAGGAGGCAGTATTTCAGCAACATGGTGGAGCAGTATGTGTGCACACGTCTGCATGTACTGACCAGTGGCATATCGTTAATGTAGGCAGACCATGCAGCCGTTATGGGGCCCATGTCTGGGGTTGGCCCGGAGCGCATGGAAGGCCCCCACCCCCTATTTTATGATCGCTAGTTATCGGGCATTGACACAGGCAGCCCACTCTTCCAAGTCCCGGGCCCTGCTTCCCCTCTGCTCAGGGCCTCCTTCCCCCATTGTCACGCGCCGATGTCCCTCCCTGACTGACTCACCAGTGACATCCAGGCTCCAGCATAGCGATGTGTCTTCTGTCTGCTGGGCACTGCACACTGGCCAATCAGCATTTAGCAGTGTAAAGCTCCTGCTGCTGATTGGCCAGTGTATCGCTCGCAGGCTCAGCAGACAGAACTGTGCAGGCGGGTGCAGACGTCAGTTGTATACCGCACAAGCGCTGCCGTCCTCAGCAACCCAGACCGGAGAAGGGAGTCCAACAGCCCCAGCATCACTTCTGCTGGCCCAGCAAAACACTTGCCCCTGTTTTGTGCCACCTGACCACAGTCGGCTCAGCAGTGAGTAAAAAAAAGTTAATGGGGGTAATGGATTCTTGGTGGGAGGAAGACAGAAGGCAGCAGTAAGCAGACTTCCTGTGGGGTTTAGGGACACTGTGGTCTCATTATTATATAGAGGACTCAGGGCAGTGTGCTCCAGCCCCCCCCCCCCCCCCATGAACTCTGCTTGCTGTTGAATTGCTCATATAGATAACAGTGTGCCCAGCAGGTCATTCCAACTCCATGGTGTGTGTATGTGCGCCCCCAAAATGCCTAGGCACCATATACAGATAATATACTGCTACCTGGCACCAGTGTTGCTCCTGATGCCCACGCGGCCGTCGCTGCATCTCCCCATCGTAAAACATCCGATGACTGAGGGATAGCGAATATCAGGCTGCAAGGGGAACGAGCCTCCTTGACTCACTGTTGAGCTCTTTCACAGTAGTTATGCCCATCTTCGTGCCCGTTCACAGTAGTTATGCACACCTTTCTGCCTTTTCACAGTAGTTATGTCCTCCTTGTGGCCCTTCACTGTAGTTATGCCCACATTTGTGCCCTTGAATGGGTAGTGGGTGGAGTTAGGCGGGCCCAATTCAGATTCTTGCTATGGGGCCCAATGATTTCTATGTACGCCCCTGGTAATGACTGATGGGTCTGTCCCATGTAACTTCTGGGTCTCCAAATTGGGCACATGGCCTGAGGTTGCCCTTTACGCCTTGGAGGTGCTGGCCTGCCCTGCAGCCAATGTATTGTCTGTGTGTATTCAGCACGGCAGGGGGCATTATCACAGACAAGCACAGCGGCCTGTCCACAGCCAATGAACCAGTCATAGATCCCACAGGACTTGTCCATACCTTGCGCAGAATAGACATGTATACCAGCCTCACACAGCCATTGTTATACTCCAGCGCACTCTTTGTTTTATTTTATATATTCCACAATGTTTTGGGATCTACCCAAATTTAATAAAATAAATAAATAAATAAAAAAGTGTTGGCTACCTCCTCCACTGCTATGTCCACCGCCTCCTTAACCTCCTACTCCATATGGACCACCTCCTTTAATTATTATTTATTTTAAGTAGGGTTGAGCGTTTTTGAAGGGCTGCACAGCCAATCAGCAAGCATTTTACATATTTGCCCTAAGAAGCCATCACAGCCATGCCTACTAATGGCATGGCTGTGATTGGCTGAGTGCAGCATGTGACTCCGCCTCTTTATAAGCTGGTGTCACGTAGTGCCACACGTCACTCTGTTGGTGTTAGTCTAGGGAAAGGTTGCTGCCTGTGATCCCAGGGAGAGATTAGTGAAGATTAGAAATCTGTAGAACCTGTTGTTGTGCAATCCTCAAGCAAATATTGAGGGAGGACGCTTCTGCAATCCTACATTAATGTACCCATGCGCCCATTGCGTACCCATGCGCCCATTTTAGCCACTGCAGTGTCCTTGGAACTGCATGTGACCTACATTTGTGCCAGCCTGCCAGGGACATCAGTCTAATCCTTTTTGGTGAAGGAAAAAATGCTTTTTTTTCTGGCAGGTCAAGTCTCCTACATTTCCTTTTGTATAATTAAGGGGTGACATAGTCCATTTCTGTAGTCTGGGACTTGTGGTGCTATAGATCACTTGTGCATACAATGCACAAAACCGTATATTGAATTTCACAGTCATATAGTGCATCAGTGTAGTTTTGTGAAAAATAGTGGTAATCCTGATCCACAAAGCAGTTTTAAATACACCGCCTAAATACATATTTGACATTTCTGCAGTGACATAGAGAATCAGTGTATTTTTGGGGAAAAAAGCAGTATTCCTGATCCACAAAACAGTTATGCATACAGCGTACAAATACATATTTTATACTTCTGCAGGGAAGTGCATCAGTGTGTTTTAGGGAAAAAAAGCCGTGTTCTAGGCCCACAAAGCAGTTGTGCATACAAATTCCTACGTTTAATTTCCAGCGTTTAAATACTGCATTTGTGTGTTTGTGAAAAAAAACGTGTTCTGGGTCCACAAAGCAGTTGTGCATACAGCGTGCAAATACCAATTTTAAATTGCAACACTGAAATAGTGTATTAGTGTGTCTTAGGGGAAAAAAAAGCTGTGTTCTTGGTTCACAAAGCAGTTGTGCATACAGCGTAAAAATACCTACGTTAAATTTCCAGCCATTAAATAGTGCATTTGTGAATTTTAGGGAAAAAGAGCTGTATTCTTGCTTCACAGAGCAGTTGTGCATACAAATACCTATTTTAAATCTCAGCACTGAAATAGTGCATTTTGTGGGAAATAAACCCGTATTGTTGTTACACAGAGTAGTTTGGCAGACAACGCACAAAAACGTATTTTAAAATTTAGCAATGACACTGCATTTCTGTAGTTTGTTGCAATAAACACTGGTTTTGGGATACATAGCAGATCTGAGGCCTACCCTATATTTCAGTTATTTAAAGTTACCTTTTGAACTCCGCATTTGCATACTGTAGTTGGTTGCAAACATACTGGTTTTGTGGTAGATAGCACATTTGTGGTGTACGCTGCATTTATAAAACCGTTAACTTCTGTTTTTACATTGTTGGTTTGAAAAATCAAATTTTTGGTGACAGTGAAGTAATTGTATTGAATTGTTCCGTTACACTGTCTTGTGACCTAAAGAAATTTATTCTGTTTATGACACTGACACTGCCTTACTGTATAGTGAACTTAATTATTGACTATTGGAAGTTAAATGCAGCAGTCTCTTATGCTTCTTTATGACTCTGATGGCATGGTTTCCCAGGGCCATAACCATAGTCCTGCCCCAGAAGTGGAAGAGATTGAGTGCACGGATGCCCAACCACTTAGGTTTGAGGATGGGGACAGGGGAAGACCACGGCAGCACATCTCTGATGATGACGAAACACAGGTGCAAACCGCTGCGGCTTTCTGCGGTGTGCAGACCGACAAAGAGGGCAGGGGTGAAGACTGGGTGGAAGATGATGTTGAGAACAATGAGGTCCTACATGGGTGACAGTGTCAGTGACCGAAATTGTGAATAATCCTCTTTTAAATTGTTGGGTTAAATATTACCATTTTTGCCAGGTACAAACCACTGCACTCCCTAACTTTCAGGGAACTTACAATTGGCGGTTACATTCTTCTATGACATAAAGCCTTTTTGGGCTGTGAAGCCAAAGGTACTAGTCGCCAACAACATGTTTTTTATTTTTTAAAATAAATTGATGTAGACCCCATAAAATTGGGAAAATATAAAAAAAATAAAACATAGTGTAAGTGCACGGTAGTATAACAGTGGTTGGGTGAGGCCGGTATACATGTCTATTCTGCATAAGGTACAAACAAGTCTTGTGGGATCCATGCCTGGTTCTTTTTAATAAACGAAAGCTCGCCCACATTGTCTGCGGACAGGCGGCTGGGCTTGTCTGTGATAATGCCCCCAGCCATGCTAAACACACATTCAGACAATACAGTGGCTGCAGGGTAGGCCAGCACCTCCAAGAGGTAAAGGGCAACCTCAGGACATGTGCCCAATTTGAAGACCCAGAAGTTGAATGGGGCAGACCCAGTGGTGTAGCTAGAAATGACAACCAGCAAATATTTGACTGGGGCCCCACCTCCCACAGTAATTTTTGCGCAACCCCTTCCTTTCATGCCGCTATTCCTGGGGCTACTAAAGATCGCTCTCTCAGACCAGGCCCAGCAGCTGTTCCATCTGCTTTCTACACTGTCTGTACTGCCACTGTAAATAATTTCATTGAATAATACTGTTGAGGGGGCCCTGACAAAGTCTTTTAGTCCTCCTCCTCCTCCCGGATGGGCCCCTTCTAGGTCAGGGCCCCAAAGCAGTAGCTTCCTCTGCTTCCCCTGTAGCTATGCCCCTGGGCAGACCCATCAGTCAGTATGTGTACTGTTCCACCATGTTGCTGAAATGCTGCCTATTGCTAAGACGTTCCAGATCTGCTGGTGGTGCAGGTTGTTGTGGCGTGATGACAAAGCTTTTACACATTTTGCCCATGCTAACCCTCCCTTCTGAGGTGTTGCTGGTGACCCAGCTGCATTGGCAAATTCTTCCTCCTCCTCCTCTGCCTTCACCTTGTGCTTCCACTGAGTCCCCGGTGTCAGGTGTGAATGCCATAAGCAGCGTGTCTACTGGCGGGTGCATCTTCCTATCACACTCCAGTGAGGGATTTAAGGATGGCACGTTGTCCTTGTAACGGGGATTCAGCAGGGTGGCCACCCAGTAATCAGCACAAGTTAGAATGTGGCAGTAATTCGGCGGTCATTGCGCATGCACTGCAGCATGTAGTCGTTGATGTCTGCCAGGCTGCCCAGAGGCAAGGACAAGCTATCCTCTTTGAGGGAGGTGTATCATCCGTGTCCTCTGTATCCCCCAGCGTTCCTCCTACTCCTCCAGGGCTGGTGCAAAATTCTACTTTATAAGACGCACGGCCATTCCCCCCACACACTTTTTTTTTTTGGGGGGGAAAGTGTGTCTTATAAGGAAAAAAATACAGTAAATAATAAACATATTGCACATTGTCTACTGACTACTTACTACCAGGACAATAAGATGAGCTGGTCTCTGGCTGCAGTCTGGCTCTTGGTCTGGCTTTGGGGACTGGAGACAAACACGGTACGTACACCATTTACCAATGTCGCCCTGTGGTCCTGGGGAAGAAGAAAGCAGCTGCGCCTGCAGGCTGCACTCCAATACAGGTAGGAGCCCACTTCTGTTCTGTCCCAGAAGGAGAAGGCACTGCCGCTGCTGCCGCACTGGGGTTCGAGGGGGGGGGAATTGGTGGACTGTGGTGGCCGTGGCTGGCTGCTTGGCTGCCTCCACTCCCCACCCTCAGCAGCCAGGTAAGCTAGCGGCAGTTATAGTCACTTACACCAGAGAGACAGACAGCACAGCGGTGTCAGACTGTCATTGTAAGTGTCAGTGACAGTCTGACAGACTGTCTCTCTGGTCCGCCTGCTGCGTCGGTGCGCCCCCGCCCCTCCCCCATGGCTCAGCCTCTGCACTGATTCTCCTCCGATATGTCAGACAGCACAGAGCAGACACAGACAGCAGGCGCAGACAGGCTGCGTAGCACTGAGCAGCATGAGGGATTCCGCCGGCTGGCCGCCACTTAAGTTAGCTTATATAACCAACGTTTTTGTTTTTTTTAAACCGCAACTGGCGCCCCCTGCTAAATGGCGCCCTAGGCGACTGCCTAGGTCGCCTTACTGGTGGCGCCGGCCCTGCCTGGCTGGACAATTGTTTTCCAGGCCAGGGCCTATGTTGGTGCAGGAACCCACCCTCCGAGCCACTTGAAATTGACTGGCCTTAAGTTAAGGATAAGGCGTGTATATAGTTTTGTTTGTTTATATAGTTAGTTTAGCTGCATTATAGTTATTTTACTATGTTTTTAAGTAAATTTGTAAATAGTTTGTTAATGGTTGAAATGGTAATGAGTGAAAGGGCGGGTGGGGGTGTCTGGTGTTTAGGAATTTCTGCACCCCAAATTCAGCACATGTGGCAGGCAGGGGATGTGCGTCAAACTAGCGAGGCCCAGACCTGCTATTATATTTCACCCATTAGCGCACAACACCAGGCTGCACTGAAGGCTCAGTGGCACCAACCAATGATCGGTCTGTTGTTCCATGCCTGTCCACAGCTCCTGCGCGGTGCGGGGTTTGTCCCACAAACACACAAGTTTTAAAACTGCCTGCTGTCGTTTCCCCCTGGCTGTGTTGCTGTGGGTGGTGAAGGTGTTACGCTGAGCGGATGAGGGGGTGGTAGAGGAGGAGGAGGAAGCTGAGTAGGAGGAGGTAACAGGAGACAAAGAGAAATGCTCTGCAATCCTCTGGGGCAGAAGGACATTCACAAAAATGCTATGCGCCTCAAGTCCAGCCGCCACTGCACATACCCAGTGTGCTGTTAAGAGAGATATAACGTCCCTGCCCGTGCTCACTGATCCATGTATCGATTGTTATGTGGATCTTGCCACAGATGGCGTTGCTCAGTGCACACCTGATTTTGTCTGCCACTTGGTTGTGCAGGAAAGGAATGTCTGATGTGTCAAATCGGATGCAGGACTGCCAGGGGCGCACTCAGAGGATGATTCGTATAATTCAGTAGATTTTATTAGGTTAGACAACGTGTTTCGGTGTAATGTAACCCCAGACGTTCCTTTCCTATTACATTGAGCCGACCGGCGGACTGGCTACCGCCCAAAGCCACCTGGACAAGCCCCCCCGGCTGCACCTATACCCCTTGATATCTCTACCTTCTCATTTCGCCTTCATTGTGGTTGTGCCCTATTTTGGTACAACCAAAATAGGTGAGCAAAATATACTCAACCATATGCATTTGATTCTTTCTGACGTTATTACCCTATGAGCGCTCTTCTCTCCCTCTAAACGCCACTACTTGGTTGTGCAGGGAAGGGATGGCTCGCCTGCAAAAGTAGTGGTGGCTGGGATCCACATACTTTGGGAAAGCCACCGCCATAAGGTTTTTAAAACTGTCCAGAGAGAATGACAGTATTTGAAAGGACCAGGAATTTTGAAATCAGGGCATTTAGAGCCAGGGATTGAGGGTGGGTAGGGGGGTACTTCCTCTTTTTATTTCTCTTTTTCTCCAGTGTTTGGGAGATGGACAGCTGGAATTCAGTGGAGATGCTTGGTGATGTGCGTTGCCGCCACATCCTCTGTTTGCTGGGTGGCAGGTGCCACTCACTTGGGCTCAGGTTTAGAACGTTTATTTATTATTTTTCTGTATTTTATTTTATTTTAAGTCACTTCCTTATCCACATTTGTTTGCAGGGCACTTGCCATGCTCTTGTCCCACATTTTGCTGCCTTTTGCAGCCTTCTAGCACTTTCCATGACTCTTTTAGAGCCATTTTAGTGCCCCAAAGTTCGGGTCCCCATTGACTTCAATGGGGTTCGGGGTCAATTTCGGCTCCTGAACTCGAACTTTGCAACAATGTTCGGCTGAACACGAACTTCCAGGTGTTCGCTCAACTCTAGTCTCAACTGCAAAGGGGAGAAAAATTCCTCAACGTGCTGCATCACTTTATTGGCCAGTTTGTAGAAAATCTAGAGACAATGCTCTGCTGGATCTAGTACTGTGATTTCTAAAAATTCAGAGCTTGTTGGGAATGTCACTGTCTCTCCTTACTTTATGTGTGGCAGGGAGGTCCTTCCTCATCAATGTCCATGCTCAGAATGACAAAGTTGTCTTGTTTGGGATCATAGTGCCTATGACATATATTTATATCATCCATCCTGATTGGCTGAGGCTGATTGGAAGCATAACGTGCAGGCTTTTGGCCAGGGGCCTAGGGTCATGCAATCCTCTGTCTTTATCTTCATGGCCTACTGTGTTCACTACTGTACTGGGATACTGTATGTAAAAGGATGTCATTTTGAACAAATTGAATCACAAAATTTCAGCTTTGTTTGGAGGACAGTTTTTGGGGAATTCTAAATAAATTTGATTAATATAGAATCAATTCACTCATCCCTTATAATTAAAAAAGAAATTGTAACCTTCTCTGGCACCCTAGGCAATCACTTCTTCACCCTGTCCTTTGTCCTGACCCTGCAGAGCATTTAAAAGCTCTTTAGCACTGATTTAACAGTTATGTGATTGAGTAAATAATGCACTTTTATAGGTTATATGGAACATGTCAGCAGGTTCCTGCTGTCCTAACCATGGGAAACCTGAAATAGCATCAGGCTCTACAATGAACGGTTTTAGGCTAGTTTCACATCTCCAGCACTGTCACCTGGAAGCCAGTTCCAGCAGAGAATCCTGGGAATCGGCCAGACACAAACAGCAGCTTGCAGCAGTTTCTGTCCAACCAATACTCTGCGTATTTGCTGAGAATTCCGGAGGGCTGTTATCTGCTGGAACAGCCTGCCGGAATTGCTGCTGGAGATGTGAAGCTACTTCACTCTGGCTAGGCTTTACCTGTAATGCCAGGTCATTCTATTTCTATATAGAAAAAGATATCTTAATCTCTTCAGGCCTGCCAACTTACATGTATTGCAAAAGTCTGTAAGACTTTTTTGTCTAAAAAAGGCCACCGGTTTCAAACAGCAGAAACCTGGGGCTATTGACTGTGATTAGTGATAAATATCTATGATCTGCGTTAACCCCTCAGATGCCATGGCCAATTTTGACCTTCACAGCAATTTGGAAAGTTTTTCCTTTGCTGTGTTAGAGCTCTTTCACACAAGCGGATCCCGTACATGGAATCCAGTGCATGAAAGAGAGCCAAGCCCCATTCCAGACAGAAGAGACACAGAGCATTAACATGATTGATAATGCTCTGTGCCTCTCTGTGACCTTTAGAGCATTATTAATCATGTTACTACTCAGTGTCTCTGCTGTCTGGAACGGGGCTTGGCTCGTGTGAAAGAGCCATAAGGCTGGGTCCCACTAATGAATCCCAGCCTGCCACTGCTGTAGTTCCTTTGGAGGCTTGTAGGTGGCAGGGCTCCATAGGAACACACTGAATATTCTATACACTGCAGTTTTACATTACTGCAGTCTATAGGAAAAGGAATCTAACACTTGTTTGTTAAAAATAAAGTTTTAAAAAATTAAAACCAAATATATATATATATATATATATATATATATATATACACAAATGAAAAAAGTGAAAAGCAGCACACTTTAAAATTGTGGGTGCAAAGCTCGCCGATGACCAGCAACTAGGTCCTCAATGTAGTAATTCAAAAATGCACAGCAGCACTCCACTCTTCAAACGAACAGGCCAAGGCTTGAGAAAGATTGTAATGAACAATTGAAACGTTGCTGCACTGGGCTGAATAAACACCTGTTCGCTTGAAGAGTGGAGTGCTGCTGTGCATTTTTGAATTACTATATATATATATATATATATATATATATATATATATATATATCGTATTTTCGCCATATAAGACACACTTTTCCCCAAAGTGGGGGAAAATGGCAGTGCGCCTTATATGGCGAATGCTACCATTTTCCTATAGTTAAGCTTCGATACATCGCACAGCCTGCGATGTATCAGCATAGAAGGAGAGGGCGGAGCCTGGCAACACATGGCGGGCGGCCCGTCGCTACAGCGTGACTGCTTTCATAACATTTACAATCTTAATCATGTCCCCTTATTCCCTATAAGCCCAATACAGTAGCGCTCTGTTAACCTGCTATACCGATCCTCTAGCAGGCAGAGCGGTGCTGTGTAACGTCCTCACTGACGCCATCTGCCTGCTCCTTTCACTTTATGAATGAAGCAGGAGGAGCAGGCAGATGACGCCAGTGAGGACGTTACACAGCAGCTCTGCCGCCGCACTGCTCTGCCTGCTAGAGGATCGGTATAGCAGGTTAGCAGAGCGCTACTGTACTGGGCTTATAGGGAATAAGGGGACATGATTAAAGATTATAAATGTTATGAAAGCAGTCACACTTTTAGCGGCGGGCCGCCCGCCGCAGGTTGCCAGGCCCCGCCCCTAAGCAGTCATGGGCCAGATGTTTTAGAAAAGGGGGCACTTGTGGATGACACTGTAGTTGAGTGATCTGTGGATGACACATATAGCATAAGATGCTATATATGTGTCATCCACAGATCCAATCCATTACAGTGTCATTCATAAATGGCCCCATCACAGTGCTATCCACAGATCCCCCATCACAGTGCTATCCACAGATCCCCCATCACAGTGCTATCCACAGATCCCCCATCACAGTGGTATCCACAGATCCCCCATCACAGTGCTATCCACAGATCCCCCATCACAGTGCCATCCACATCTCCCCCACATAACAGTGCCACCCACAGATCCCCCCCCATAATACTGTCATGCACAGACCACCATTACTTCAAAAGCACACCTTTTGGTTAAAAATATTTTTTTTCTTATTTTTCTCCTCAAAAACCCAGGTGCATCTTATAGGCCGGTGCGTCTTATAGGGCGAAAAATAAGGTATATATATATATATATATATATATATATATATATATAGTCGGGGCTACATGACACGTAACTGTCTACCTGCTGTGGGGAGTCGCTCTGGTAGACAGCGGTGCGGGTGCAGTTTAGAGGCAAAACAAGGAGTCCAGATTGTGCAACAAACAGTGTTTTATTCACACTTGCACACCATAAATGAAAAAACAGTCTCTTTGGTGACAGTTCACACACAACGGAAATAACGTGGCAAAACAAAAACAGGCCAACACAGGTTCAGTCACCTGGGAGGTGTAGGTGCAGGTTCGCACCACGCTGTCGGCCCAGCCGCAGGAGAATCCAGCTTCAGGTAGCCAGGAACAAAACACCTCCTTGCTGAGCTCTTTCCTCCAGGACAGAGAACTCCTCAGCCCTGTTAGCAGCTCCAGGATAATCACCACCTCCAGCTGCTGAGCTGGCTGAGCTTTTAAACCCAGCCCAAAACCAGGACTGGGTCGTGGGGAGCAGCCACCCACCCTACACTTTAGCTGCTCCCGGTAAGAGCCGGCCCGGATCGGCTTTGCAGCCATGCTATTTAAACTCTGTCAGTAGCACTAGCTGCTGCTGACATCAACAAAAACGGGTTCTTACCTCACCGAGGCTATGAACCTCGGTGACACATACCTGCCATCCACGACGGCACCCTGCACCTTACCACACACCCCCCTTTGTTCAACCCTGAGGGGTGGACACATGTGAGGCAGTGGACGCGGGAAAGGGCATCTGCATTTCCCTGCAAGCGACCTGCCCTATGTTCCACGGAGAACTTGAAATTTTGAAGGGATAGGAACCACCTGGTGACCCGAGCATTCCTCTCCTTGGCCTGACTCATCCATTTGAGGGGGAATGGTCGGTCACCAGACGGAACCTCCTCCCTAACAGGTAGTAGCGGAGAGATTCGAGTGCCCACTTGATAGCCAGGCACTCCCTCTCCACTATACTATATCTGGACTCGGCGGGACTGAGCTTACGGCTCAGGAAGACAACGGGATGTTCTTCCCCGTTGACCTCCTGCGACAGTACCGCACCGAGGCCTACCTCCGAGGCGCCGGTCTGTACGACAAACTCCTTGTTGAAGTCGGGTGTCACCAAAACCGGGACCCACACAGGGCCGACTTCAACGCGGAGAAAGCCTCCTCCGCCTTCTCACTCCAGCTAACCCTCCCAGACTTTCGCCCCTTCAACAGGTCTGTCAATGGCGCTGCTATTGTGGCAAAGTGGGGCACAAACCTCATGTAGTATCCTACAATCCCCAGGAACGACTTTACCTGCCTGGTGGTGACCGGTCGGGGCCAGCTACGAATGGCCTCTACCTTAGTTACCTGAGGTTTGATGACTCCCCGCCCAATTACATATCCCAGATATTTGGTCTCTTCCAACCCAATCGCACACTTTTTGGATTGGCGGTTAGTCCAGCTTTCCTCAGGGCATCCACTACCGCCTGCACCTTGGGTAAATGGCTTTCCCAGTCGGTGCTGTGGATGACTACATCATCTAAGTAGGCCGAGGCGCACCGACGATGTGGTCGCAGCACTATGTCCATTAACCTCTGGAAAGTGGCGGGGGCGCCATGCAGGCCAAAGGGTAACACCTTGTAGTGATACAGGCCCTGCGGGGTAACAAACGCGGTTTTTCCTTAGCCGCCTCCGTTAAGGGTACCTGCCAGTACCCTTTAGTGAGGTCCAGCACAGAAAATAACGGGCTTGTCCTAAATTTTCAACAAGCTCGTCTACTCGGGGCATGGGATACGCGACAAACTTGGATACTTCATTTAATCTTGCGAAAGTCGTTGCAGAACCGCAACGTCCCATCCGGCTTGGGTATTAGGACTATGGGACTGGCCCACTCACTTTTCGACTCCTCAATGACATCGAAGCTTCAACATTAACTGCACTTCCTCCGCGATGGCCCGCCGCCGAGCCTCGGGTACCCGGTATGGTTTTAACCGACCTTGGCCTGAGGCTCAGTGACGATGTCATGTCGGATGAGAGACGTGCGGCCAGGAGGTCCGAGAACACATCCGTGTTCCGACTGAGGAACTCCCTGACTTCCTGAACTTGTTTGGAAGACAGGCTGTCTGCAATTTTTACCGTGGTTACGGCTTCACAGGCCTCGAACTGTGGGGCTGGACCCTTTCACCTAGAAGCCCTGGCCGGGGCTGTGGCCGCCGGCCGCGTCCCTATCTTTCCACGGCTTAAGTAAATTCACGTGGTACACCTGCTCTGGCTTGCGCCGCCCTGGCTGGTGTACCTTGTAATTCACTTCCCTACCTTCTCGATCACCTCATAGGGGCCCTGCCACCTAGCTAGGAATTTGTTGTCAAGGGTGGGTACCAGAACCAAAACCCGATCTCCCGGATTGAAGTCCCGCACCCGAGCCTGACGGTTGTACACCCTACTCTGGGCTTGTTGCGCTGCCTCCATATGCTCCCGGACCAAGGGCAACACCCTTTCCATCCGTTCCTGCATCTGGGCGACATACTCAATGACACTTTTGTGGGGGACAGGCTGTTGTTCCCATGCTTCCTTGGCGATATCCAACAGGCCCCGAGGGTGTCTGCCATAAAGCAGTTCGAAGGGCGAGAACCCAGTAGAGGCCTGGGGTACCTCTCGCACTGCGAACATGAGATAGGGCAGAAGCAGGTCCCAGTCCTTCCCATCTCTAGACACCACCCTTTTAACATATTTTTTAGAGTTTGGTTAAACCTCTCAACAAGACCGTCTGTTTGCGGATGGTAAACGGACGTCCGTGAACTGCTTTATACGCAACAATTTACACAGTTCCTTCATTACTTTGGACATAAAAGGGGTCCCTTGGTCTGTCAGAACCTCTTTTGGCAGGCCCACACGGGAAAACATCTCCATTAACTCTTTGGCAATGAGCTTAGCTGAGGTATGTCGCAGAGGCACCGCCTCCGGATACCGAGTGGCATAGTCGAGAACTACCAGAATGTGTTGGTGGCCCCTAGCAGACTTTGGTACAGGCCCAATTAAATCCATAGCAATTCGCTCAAACGGTACTTCAATAATTGGCAGAGGTACCAGAGGACTACGGAAATGTGGCTGGGGGCTAGTTACCTGACAGGTTGGACAGGACTTACAATAATTTTCTACTTCCTTGAACACACTGGGCCAATAAAACCGCTGCAGTATGCGGTCCTGGGTTTTCTGCCACCCCAGGTGTCCCCAAGAACATGCTGGTGGGCAAGCTCCATGACAAGCTTGCGATACGCTGTGGGCACCACCAACTGTTCAACAGGTTCACCTCGGATTTGGTTCACCCGATACAACATATCCTGCAGAACAATAAATCGTGGGAACATTAATTCAGCCCCTGGTTTCTGGGGTTTACCATCAATTTCCAGCACATTCTCCCAGGCCCTGGTTAGGGTTTGGTCCCGGTGTTGTGCGGTCCCAAAATTTTCCCCGGAGACATTGAGGTCTGCCAACTCAGGTCCCGGTGGCAAGTCCTCCGTGTCTCCCACCATTACACTCAGTGGGGTTGTCTCCCCACTACCGCTGCAGCAGTGGTCACCCCTACCGCTGGCCCTTCAGACTCGGGCTCCCAGGGTTCTGGCCTTCCAGGGGTATCAGGCCACTCTGCTAGGGTTACCCCTGTCTCAGGGCTATTAGTCACTTTCATCTCAGGCCACAGTGACGGAAAACCAGGGAAGTCTCTCCCAATTATTAGTTCATAGGGCAGCTTTGTGGAGATCGCCACTTCACAAGTCCAGGTGCCGACCGCCGTGGACAGAGACATTACAGCAGTGGGATAGTCCTTTAAGTCTCCGTGTATGCACACCACACCCACTGTCCGGCCCGTATACTGGGTGGGCTGTACCAGGGCAGCACTTACCAGGGTTACCAGGCTCCCTGAGTCCAACAGCGCCACTGCCAGGTTATCCCCGACTTGCACCTGGCACAGATGACGATTGTCTATTGTCCCGGGATGCCGGTCGCACACAGTCTCCGGGCATACATGGAAGCCCGGTACCCATAATTAGTCTCCATGGGTTCCCCCACTGTGGACAGTTGGCCCTTATGTGTCCAGGCTCCCGACACTGCCAACAGACCACTGGGGACGGATCTGCAAGAGGTACATCCCGGGCGGGTTTGGCCGGCCGCCGGACTGGGGTGGAGATTTCCGGGTTTGACTGGCCCTCCCAAAAGAACCCCCTGCAGGTTTCTGGTGGCCTCATATCGCTCCACCAGGTCGACCATCTCAAGGGCATCGGTGGGGATACCTGGCCAATCCAGTGTTGAAGGGGGTAAGGCAAGGCCCTCCAAAACATGTCAGCCAGCAGCCGGTCCAGCATAGCAGTCGGACTTAGAACCTCAGGCTGCAGCCATTTTTGCAACCTGTGCAGCAACTCATAGTACTGCGGCCTGGCGGGTTCAGCCACTTTGAAGTCCCACTGGTGGACCCGCTGAGCCCGGACCAACACGCTTACTCCCCAGTCTGGCCAGGATCTCCCCTTCACCGTGGAATAGTCAGCAGCCTGGTCGTCTGCCAAATCAAAAAACTTGCTGGGGTCCGGATGCCAGGAACGGAGCAACCACCTCGGCCCACTGGTCACGGGTAGCTTTTCCTCACGGCGACCTTCTCAAAACCGCCAGGTACGCCTCAACGCCGTCTGCGGGGGTCATTTTTGGGATCGCCGCACGGACCGCTTCCGGGCATCATGGACGTGGTGGGACGCTCCTGCCGCCTGTAACGCCATCACATGTTGTAGCAGTAGTTGGTTGGTCTCCCGCTGCTGCACGTTAGCCTCTATGAGAGCCTTCACAGCAGCCTCCATGTTGCCAGAAACTCCTGCTTGCAGCTTTGCTGGCTTAATATATTCCATGCACTTTAGAAAAACAAAACTTCGGCGCTCACGCCAGCCTCACTGCGCATGCCCGCATCCGACACCAAATGTGGGGAGTCGCTCTGGTAGACAGCGGTGCGGGTGCAGTTTAGAGGCAAAACAAGGAGTCCAGATTGTGCAACAAACAGTGTTTTATTCACACTTGCACACCATAAATGAAAAACAGTCTCTTTGGTGACAGTTCACACACAACGGAAATAACGTGGCAAAACAAAAACAGGCCAACACAGGTTCAGTCACCTGGGAGGTGTAGGTGCAGGTTCGCACCACGCTGTCGGCCCAGCCGCAGGAGAATCCAGCTTCAGGTAGCCAGGAACAAAACACCTCCTTGCTGAGTTCTTTCCTCCAGGACAGAGAACTCCTCAGCCCTGTTAGCAGCTCCAGGATAATCACCACCTCCAGCTGCTGAGCTGGCTGAGCTTTTAAACCCAGCCCAAAACCAGGACTGGGTCGTGGGGAGCAGCCACCCACCCTACACTTTAGCTGCTCCCGGTAAGAGCCGGCCCGGATCGGCTTTGCAGCCATGCTATTTAAACTCTGTCAGTAGCACTAGCTGCTGCTGACATCAACAAAAACGGGCTCTTACCTCACCGAGGCTATGAACCTCGGTGACACATACCTGCCATCCACGACGGCACCCTGCACCTTACCACACTGCCTACCAAACTAAGCTAAGCGGCTTGAGTTGTGCCGTAACCACTGCGTAGGAGGAATGCCTGAAGGTGGCCAAAAACCGAGAACTAAATGATACACAATAGTACGTAACAACAACACTAACATGACCAACCTCTGGATTGCAAGAACATCTCTCAACTAGGCTGAGGAATGAACCTGCTTAACATGCAGAGCGCCTAATTTCCGGATAACATGAGCCATAATTTTTGTTCCCAGAGGCAGCCTATGCTGCACCTGACCTGAAGGAAAGGCCCGATAGCTGTCGGATTGGACACCAGCATAGGACATGCCACATAACTGAGAGGTGATGAGTGGTGCCGTGAGGACCGCAACAGGGTACTCTTAGGTCTTGGTCTGTTACTGCTGAAAGACATGAAGCCAGGCACCCTGAAAGGAATGTCTGAAAGAGAATGATTATATTGGGGCCAAAATTGGCAACGAAACCAGTAAAAACACTATGAAGACCAACCTGGAATGCAAGAACATCACTCAACTAAATTGAGGTATGAACCTAATGAACATGCAGAGCGCCACTGACCTAGCTTCCGGAACTTTTGTTCTTAGAGAAAGCATATGCCGCACCTCACATAAAGGAAAGTCCCGATAGCTGTCGTTTACAACCCTAATTTGGATACCGGCATGCGGACATGCCGCACGACTGAGAGGTGTTGAGTAGTGATAAGCACAAAGACCCACATTCGACCTCGCAATGTCCGACGAACAACCCGCATCACATTCATCGCTCATTCGCGTTTTAGCAATATTCGTTATTTTGCATGCAATATCATGACTAGCGATTAATTCTTTTAAGTAATATTCACGTGCGCATAAAACTGTTTGTTATTAATAATGTTTAAACAGCTTTATACGTATAGAAAGCTTGAAATGGCGGAAGTCATTTGAGTGAATGTAAGGGGGCGAAAAGACATGTATGGATTTCCACAATACAATCAGCGTACTGGAGTCTGACATGACCTGTTAACGCTAGGTAGGTAAGGGAATGCAAACCGCGAATAGATTAATGCGATTATTCAAGTGACGAACAGGACAATTTTACCTATTAAGTCTTTACTCTGACGGGAATAGCGGAAACTGTAAAAGAAGCAACCAAGGTTGGAAAAATGATGTCTGAATAATTTTTTATTTTTTTTCCAAGATACAGTTTCCCTATCACTCACTATCCATCTCAAGAGCGAATATATGTAATTGCGAATATGGGGTCAAGTATTCGCAAATCTCAAAATCACGATATTCGAGATCAAACTCGCCTTGCGAATACTCGCGCCCAACACCAGTGGCGAGTGGGCCGTGGGACTGCAACAGAGTACTTGCAAGGCCTTGGTTTGATACTTCTGCCAGTAATTGCTGAAAGACACGAACCGGGCACCCTGAATGGAAAGTCGGAAAGAAAATTATTATGAAGGGGCCGAACAAAATAGTTGAAACCACCGTGACCTGAGCGACATGTACAGTTTGACTTTGTGATACCGCAAACTGATGAAAATGTGACTTACCCAACCTATAGCAGTCTTTGAAGAAACGTCAAGTAGCGAGTTTGTAAGCTGATAAATTTTCACATATACTTTATTTTCCATCTAATTTTAGTTGAATTTTTTTTTTTTCCCTCTTAACGCCCCTTTTTATTTTTTTCACCTGCTACCTTAGCAACAGATGTAATAGACCACACCAACTGAGAATGGCGAGCTGTGACGCGACCTGAAAAAGCAAATGACATGCAATGATGCTCCTGGCTGTGGTAGTATGCCGACATTGACATGGCATGAGGCCTGCAGGAATCAGAACCAACAAAATGGTTGAAACCGCCGAGGCCTGAGTGACGGGCCAGGTCTGATGTTGTGAGACCGAAAACTGATAAAAAAGTGACTTACCCAACATTCAGAACCTATAACAACCTAAAATAAAACGTCAAGTAGCAAAGCCCATAACCTTTTTTACCTTTCTACTACCTAAGCACGAGATGTAATTGACCACATCAATTGAGAATGGTGAGCTGTGACGTGACCTGAAAAGCAACAAATGACATGTAAAGACAATCCTCGCTGTGGTAGTATGTTGACACTAACACAAGGCATGCAGTAATATAAACCACCTGCACCACACCACTCCGCTATAGGTGAGTACATGCAAACCTTGCCACCATCAACACATGCGCCCAGAAGAGGGTGTATATGCCTTAAAAAACAAACTAAACTCGGTTCTCGGCGAAAGGCACGCTCCTATCTATTTTTAGCACAAATAAAGCAACAAAACGAGGCAAAATAACAGGTCCACATGGGTCTTTGCAATTACCTTTGTAGCAAGTAGCTCCCCCAGTGTCCAGCTAACACTCTGAACTGAAGATGGATCCCCAGCACCTTGCACAGATACTCATTAAGTATACAAACTGAGGTTTACATCCCTAAAATGGCACACACACATTTTACATTTCCAAAACAGATGAAACAAGACAAATGAAATATACCTCAACACAGAGGAGCTTACCGTCTACTTAATATACATATCACAAAATAGCATTTATACTAAAGAAACAATAACACTTTGTAAACAGCAACTCTGCTCCATCTGGATTAATCAGCTGCCTCACCCTCTATAAATGCAAGTAAAGGAATAATGCTGGATGTCAGTGTGAACAAGGCTTTAGTATGTCTGCAGAAATAATAGCGGATAGCGAGAGAGGTTTGCTGGGAAGATACCTCAACATAGAGGAGCTTACCGTCTATTTAATATACATATCGCAAAATAGCATTTATACTAAAAAAACAATAACACTTTGTAAACAGCAACTCTGCTCCACCTGGAGTAATCAGCTGCCTCACCTTCTATAATGCAAGTAAGGGGATAATGCTGGATGTCAGTGTGAACAAGGCTTAAGTCTGTCTGCAGAAATAATAGCGGATAGCGAGAGAGGTTTGCTGGCGAGCAGCAAAGTGAAAAGCAGACAAGAAAGACATACAGATATACACAGACAGACTAAGCAAGGTGACCTGTGCAAGACATAGAAGCCTGCGAGAAAACGAGACGGAGTCACACTGACCGCTGCTGCCTAAACGTGCTGCCGCGTGGGTGCCAAGCGTGGGCTGCCAGGCGCGAGAAAATGAGACGGAGTCACGCTGATCCCTGCTACCTAACCGTACTGCAGCGTGGGCGCCAAACGTGGGGGTGCCAGGCAGAATCGCTCCGGTGCAGTGCTGCTCCTCCTCACCAAAGGAGCCAACACACTGCCTGTCGGACTAACCGTGCTGCCACGTGGGTGCCAAACGTGGGCTGCCAGGCAGATAACTCTGGGTAATGCTGCTCCTCCTCACCAAAGGAGCCGACATATTGCCAGCCGGACTGTAACAACCTCAACTGGGATCCTGGACGCTGACTGGGTATGGAAGCTGCAGATTCAGCCCATGTGCTGCTCAGACTGCACACAACTATGCAACACCGCCGACACACCCAAGGGAGGTGCCTGCCTGGTATAAATGTGCTACTTACACCCCTCACACAAATACAGGCCAATAAACCGGCCTTCTAACATATATATATTGTGAGACGGGACCACTCAAACAGTCTCTTTTCAGGGTTTATTAGGCACACAGTACAGTACAGGCTTGCTTTCTTCAAATAACAGAACAGTCCAAATGAAATAATAACACAGTGATACAGGTTTCTCACCAGCTGCAGTTTTTCTCCCAGCAAATCCTCACTGCCAAGAGGTTTGGTTCAGTAGTCTTCCTCTCAGACCACCATCCACACACACTGCTCTCTGGCAGTGTCTTTTTAAAATCACCCTCGCACCTGTGTGTGTGGCGGTAACACCCGAGATGGAGTATGGGAGTGACCTTCCCACCCAAGCTCTTCAATCACTCCTAAATCCCGGACCCAAATTCCAGCTACCACCAACTCAGTGATCTACCACCACTGGTCACTACTTACCTCTGGGATTTACATCACTGAGCGTAGCAGCCTCAGTGACACATACCTACCATCTATGATGTCACCCACTGCATGCTTACAATATATATATATATATATATATATATATATTCAAATCACCCCTCCTGGCCCAAGAGTAAACATCATAGGCACTGCCACATCCCAAAACACCTCAATTATTTAAATATAAATGTATTTATGCTGTTGTCAATATAATATCTTGCCACTAGAAAGTAAGACTTATCCCGCAAAAAAATTAAATAAAATCACTCATATGGCTATGTGAACAGTAAAAAAGTTATGGGTTCTGGAAAGCCATGAGTAAAAAATGAAAATGCAAAAATGGAAAATGGCCAGGTCCTGATATGCTTAATCAAGCTAAGCCAGGCAGGAATAAGTCAGAGGTGACTTGAATCAATTATGATTAATAAAATATTTTGATATTGTTATAAAATTAAAGAGGTTATCCAAGTTCTCAAACAGCCCCTCACAGGTAATATACTTACCCCACTCCCGGCACTACTCCTGGTTTTCTTCCGTGTACAGGGAGAAGCAGCAGTGGTGGTGCGGGGACTAGGAGCAGCGCCAGGAGCAGAGTAAGTATATTACTTGTGAGGGGCCAGGCACATGGGGGAGGGGGGCTGTTCGAGAACTTGGATAACCCCTTTAAAGCCACATACTTGCAGAATTGCAATCCTCTGTAGCAATCCAGTTGTGAATAAGGCTAATTTCTCTATGTGTACACTTCTTGCGATTTACCTGATTGTCCAGAACTTTCACCTTTTTCTCCTTTCGGACCTGGCTGTCCTAGATTAAAAAATAACAATTTTAAAAAATATCTACATAATTACTTTAATTAATAGTTTTTATGGACAAATTGTGGAATAAATACCAGCCAATACCTTTTGTGGCCTATGGATGCATTAATTTGCACAAAATCGTGCAGTCATTGGCTGCCGGACTGAGGATAGGTCCTCAATATATAGAAACCAGAAAAATACTTTAGGGCTTTGAGGTTATGCTTTATTTTGCTTGTGATTGGGTTAGCTGATAACCCTCTGCTGTGCCGCTCTGGTCCTTAGTACAATATATGCACAGTATTTTCTATAATTGTTTTGTTTCCACCACCTTTATATGTGCTACCTTGATGGGCTATCACCTGACTATTTGGCAAACTTTTATTCTTTTGTTAAGGACTGACTGTTTATCGCTCATTATTATTCTCATTTATTTATGATTTTTGATGTCCATGCCTTCAGTACGTTCTGAGCTAAATGTGTTGTAATGGCAACCTCTACCCACACGTTGTCTAACTAGTGCTTTATATAATCTGTGGATAAACTCCCCATGGTTCATGACACTGTTTTCATTAGTTATGTATGTTATCATCTGGATATGGTACGCACTTTACTGTTTTGATAGATATACCGTATATCACATCCTGCAGTTACCAGACTTTCTCCCTGCTAACCTACTGTAAGTTAGGGCCATTTTACAAAATTCAATGATTTGCTGGACAAACATTCTTACAAATATTTTTTTCAGATCATTGCCGTATATAAACATCCACCTGATAAGCCAAGAAATTAGCTCATTTGTAGGCTGATCAGATGCAAGCATAAAAACTCTTATTTATTGGCAGCATTTCTCCTTGTCACCACAAGATACAGCGAAATGTGCAAGTAGCATGTCAAAGCAGAAAGCGCTAAGCAGATTGATATATAGTTTTGTGGAAAAAGATTCCTTATAACTTGTAACTTTATGCATTTATCTCACTATACTTTCTGAGTTCATCTGTTCACTGGGGCCGTCTTATCAGTGACTGACAGCTATCTCTGCATATACACACACACAGAATATTGTTGAGAGTGATTGATAAGGCCCTGCAAGTGCACAATTGAACTCAGAGCAGTTTATATATACTAATCATAAGTATAATTTTCACCCTATAAGATGCACCAGCACATAAGACACACCTAGGTTTTAGAGGAGGACAATAAGAAAAAAATATTTTTCATTAGACCTCAGATCAGACCAGCTATCAGACCCCCATTGTTAATCACACCTCAACTCACAGCCCCAATCAGACCCACAATGTTAATAAGACCCTCAATCAGACTTCAGATCAGACTTCCAATGTTAACCTCTTGCCGACCGCCTCACGCAGGATTGCGTCCTGCGGGCGGTCGGTCTGTTCCTCCTTGACGCGCCCGCGCGTCATCTCGCGAGAGGCGAGATTTCCTGTGAACGCGCGCGCGTGCGCGCGTTCACAGGATCACGTCGGGGACAAGGTAAGCTACAGCCTGCCAGCGCTGATCGTGCGCTGGCAGGCTGTAGAAGTTAAAAAAATGGCATATCAGACGCTGTTTTGTTAACAGCGTCTGATATGCTTGCTGATCGTTCCTTTGGTGGTCCCTTTGCTTGGGACCACCAAAGAAACTTTATAAGTGCACCAAAACACCACACAGACGCCACCCCACCCATCCACCCCACCCCCCACCTCCACCCCACCCCCCACCCCGTCACTGATTAACCCCAGATTAACCCTCGATCACCCCATGTCACCCCTGACACTAATTACCCCACTGTAAGGCTCATTCAGACGTCCGTATGTGTTTTGCGGATCCATGGATCCACGGATCCATAAAACACGGACACCAGCAATGTGCTTTCCGCATTTGCGGATCCGCACATTGCCAGAACTATAGAAAATGCCTTTTCTTGTCCGCAGTTGCGGACAAGAATAGGACATGCTCTATCTTTTGCGGAGCTGCGGCCGGATGCTTGGGGGCGAAACCCGGAAGTTTGCGGCCGCAGCTCCGCAAATGCTGATGCGGCGGCGCATAGTGTGCTCTCCGCATCACTGCCAGCCCCATTCACACTGAATGGGTCCGCATCTATTCCGCAGAATTGCGGAATAGATGCTGATTATTTTTGCGGACGTGTGAATGGGGCCTTACTACTTTTTTGCACATTTTTGGCAGAGATTTATTCATCCACATTGATCGATGCGAATGAGGAAATCTGTGCCGTTTGTTTTTTGCACATTTTTGGGCAGAGATTTTTCATCCACATTGATTGATGCGAATGAAAAAATCTGTGCCATTCATTTTTCTTTTCAGCGCAGAGACTGAACGGGAAAAAAAATCTCATTACCCGTATGCTCAATATACGGAGAATCGCAGAAACTCCTAATGCTGGCCATACGTGTAATGATTGCGGAGACCCTAAAATGCCAGGGCAGTACAAAACCCCACATGTGACCCCATTTTAGAAGAAGACACCTCAAGGTATTCCGTGAGGGGTATGGTGAGTTCATGCAAAATTTTATTTTTTGTCACAAGTTAGTGAAATATGAGACTGTAAAAAAAAAAAAAAAATCAATTTCCGCTAACTTGTGCCAAATTTTGTGAACTCGCCATGCCCCTCACAGAATACCTTGGGGTGTCTTCTTTCCACAATGGGGTCACTTGTGGGGTATTTATACTGCCCTGGCATTTTAGGGGTCCTAAAGTGTGAGAATCCAAATGCGTAAAAATGGCCTGTGAAATCCTAAGGCTGCATTCACACGAGCGTGATTTCCGCGCGGGTGCAATGCGTGATGTGAACGCATTGCACCCGCACTGAATCCTGACCCATTCATTTCTATGGGGCTGTGTACATGAGCGTTTTTTTTCACGCATCACTTCTGCAACGCGTGTAAATCGCAGCATGCTCTATATTCTGCGTTTTTCACGCATCCGCAGCCCCATAGAAGTGAATGGGGCTGCGTTAAAAACGCATTGCATCCGCAAGCAGCGTGCGGGTGCGTTGCGTTTTCACTGATGGTTGCTAGGAGATGTTGTTTGTAAACCTTCAGTTTTTTATCACGCGCGTGAAAAACGCATCAAAACGCATTGCACCCGCGCGGAAAAAACTGAACAACTGAACGCAATCGCAGGCAAAACTGAATGGCTTTGCCTGTGAAAACGCTCAGTTTTCACTGAACGCATCCGCAACGCATCCGCAACGCATCCGGACACGCTCGTGTGAACCCAGCCTAAAGGTACTCATTGGTTTTAGGGCCCCTTTGCGCATCTTGGCTGCAAAAAAGTGTCACTCATGTGGTATCGCCGTACTCAGGAGAAGTAGGGCAATGTGTTTTGGGGTGTATTTTTACATATACCCATGCTGCGTGTGAGAAATATCACTGTAAACGACAACTTTTTACATTTTTTTATTCAAAGTTGTCAATTTACAGAGATATTTCTCACACAAAGTATGGGTATATGTAAATACACCTAAACACATCGCTCTACTTCTCCTGAGTACGGCGATACCACATGAGTGACACTTTGCAGCCCGAGTGCAAAGGGGCCCAAATTCCAACGAGTACCTTTAGGTTTTATATGGCTGCTCACAATTTAGCCCCGCCAAAATGCCAGAACAGTACAAACACCCACAAATGACCCCATTTTGGAAGAAGACACCCCAAGGTATTCGCTGAGGGGCATAGTGAGTCCATGAAAAATTTAACTTTTGTCAAAAGTTAGCAGAAAGGTAGACTTTATGAGAAAAACAATAAAAAATCAATTTCCGCTAACTTGTGCCAAAAAAAAAATCTTCTATGAACTCGACATGCCCCTCACAGAATACCTTGGGGTGGCTTCTTTCCAAAATGGGGTCACATGTGGGGTATTTATACTGCCCTGGCATTTTAGGGGCCCTAAAGCGTGAGAAGAAAAATGCGTAAAAATGCCCTCCTAAAAGGTACTCATTGGTTTTAGGGCCCCTTTGCGCATCTTGGCTGCAAAAAAGTGGCACACATGTGGTATCGCCGTACTCAGGAGAAGTCGGGCAATGTGTTTTGGGGTGTATTTTTACATATACCCATACTTTGTGTGAGAAATATCTCTGTAAATTGACAACTTTGAATAAAAAAATGTAAAAAGTTGTCGTTTACAGCAATATTTCTCACACACAGCATGGGTATATGTAAATACACCCCAAAACAAATTGCCCTACTTCTCCTGAGTGCGGCGATACCGCATGTGTGGCACTTTTTGCAGCCAAAGTGCAAGGGACCTAAAACCAATGAGTACCTTTAGGTTTCACAGGCCATTTTTACGCATTTGGATTCTCACGCTTTAGAGCCCCTAAAATGCCAGGTCAGTATAAATACCCCACATGTGACCCCATTTTGGAAAGAAGACACCCCAAGGTATTCCGTGAGGGGCATGGCGAGTTCACAGAATTTTTATTTTTGGCACAAGTTAGCGGAAATTGATATATATATTTTTTTATTTTGTTTTTACAAAGTCTCATATTCCACTAACTTGTGACAAAAATAAAATTTTACATGAACTCGCCATGCCCCTCACGGAATACCTTGGGGTGTCTTCTTTCAAAATGGGGTCACATGTGGGGTATTTATACTGTCCTGGCATTTTAGAGGCCCTAAAGCGTGAGAAGAAGTCTGGAATCCAAATGCGTAAAAATGCCCTGTGAAATCCTAAAGGTACTCATTGGTTTTAGGGCCCTTTGCGCTCAGGCTGCAAAAAGTGGCACACATGTGGTATCGCCGTACTCAGGAGAAGTAGGGCAATGTGCTTTGGGGTGTATTTTTATATATACCTATACTGTGTGTGAAAATATCTCTGTAAACGACAACTTTTAAAAATTTTTATACAAAGTTGTCAGTTTACAGAGATATTTCTCTCACCCAACATGGGTATATGTAAAAATACACCCAAACCGTGCCCTACTTCTCCTGAATACGGCGATATCACATAAGTGACACTTTTTGCAGCCTGGATGTACAAAGGGCCCAAATTCAACGAGTACCTTTAGGTTTTACATGGCGGCTCACAATTTAGCCCGCCTAAAATGCCAGAACAGTACAAACACCCCACAAATGACCCCTTTTGGAAAGTAGACACCCCAAGGTATTCACTGAGGGGCATAGTGAGTCCGTCTGAGATTTCTTTTTTTGCCAGAAGTTAGCAGAAATTGAAACTTTTTTTTTTTTTTTCAGAAAGTGTCATTTTCCGCTAACTTGTGAAAAAAAATGAAATGATACATGAACTCACCATGCCCCTCCGCGAATACTTTGTGGTGTCTTCTTTCTAAAATGGTTTGATTTGGGGGGTATTTATACTTTCCTGACATTCTAGCACCTGAAGAAACATGACAGGTGCTCAGAAAGTCAGAGCTGCTTCAAAATGCCGAAATTCACTTTTTGCACCATAGTTTGTAAACGCTATAACTTTTACCCAAACCAATAAATATACACTTATTGGACTTTTTTTTATCAAAGACATGTAGAACAATAAATTTAGAGAAAAATTTATATAGAAATGTAGTTTTTTTTGAAAAATTTTACAACAGAAAGTGAAAAATGTCATTTTTTTGCAAAAATTTCGTTAAATTTGTATTAATAGCAAAAAAAGTAAAAATGTCAGCAACAATGAAATACCACCAAATGAAAGCTCTATTAGTGAGAAGAAAAGGAGGTAAAATTCATTTGGGTGGTAAGTTGCATGACGGAACAATAAACGGTGAAAGTAGTGAAGTGCGGAATTGTAAAAAGTGGCCTGGTCATTAAGGGTGTTTAAGCTAGGGGGGCTTAAGTGGTTAATAAGACCCCAATAAGACCTCACATCAGACCCACAATCAGACCTTAAGTCAGACCCCAATGTGAATGACCCCCAATCAGACCTCAGATAAGAGCCCCAATATAAATAAGACCCCCCCATTCAGACCTCAGATGAGACCTCCATACCTCAGATTAGACCTCCATACCTCATATCACCCCCCATGCCTCATTTGATCAGCCCCCTTGCCTCAGATCAGCCCCCATTCCTTGTTTGATTAAACCCATGCCTCATTTTATCAGCATCCAGCCTCAGATCAGCCCCCATATCTTATTTGATCAGCCCACATGCCTCATTTGATCAGCCCAGATGTTCATTTTATTAGCTCCCATACCTCATTTGATCAGCTCCCATGCCTCATTTGATCAGCCCACATGATTCATTTCATTAGCTCGCATACCTCATTTGATCAGTTCCCATGCCTCATTTGATCAGCTCCCATGCCTCATTTGATCAGCCCCCAGCCTCATATCAACCACAATGCCTCATTTGATCAGCCCATATGCCTCATTTGATCAGCCCATATGCCTCATTTCATCTGCCCCTATGCCTCATTTGATCAGCCCCAGCCTCGTATCAGCCCCCAGCCCTAGATAAGATAAAATAAAAAATCCACTTACCTCTCATGCTCCCGCCGCCGCCACTCCTCTCCTCCAGCACTCTGTCTTCTTCTTCCAGCTGTTGGCTGTATGTGCCGTCACACTGTGCGCAGCAACAGCACAGACGACAGCCCAGGACCAGGAAATGGTGAGTACAGAGCCTTTGCCGCTTCCCGGTCCTCTGGTATTAATGAGCGTTTCCATAATGGAAGTGCTCATTAATATTTACCCCATAAAGCACAGGGACATTTTTCCCCTACTCCGTCTTATGGCAAAAAATATGGTAATTATAACATGCTGCTTGCATGCACTACATTTCGAGTTGACAGGTTCTCTTTAATGATCATTTATCCCAATGTAATGCAATGATTGCTGCATATAAATGCAGGTAACAATAATAATCTTTATTTTTCCATCAATTGACCTGTGTAAGGGCTTGTTTTTGGTTTAGTTTTGTTTCTGTTTCTTGTGGAGTGTGCTGTATTTTTATTTGGTACCATTTGGCTCACTTTCACCATACAAGATATAGATCAGACTTTTATACATAAGATGTAAAATGTGCTAAATGAGAATGTCTCTACCCACTGTACAATTCATTCTGCCACCTACAAGCAGTATAATTAATGCTAAAACCAACACACTTTACAATTTATTTTCAGTTATAACCTGATTAATGGTAGAAACCACTGTCTGAAAACATACTAGGCAGATATACTGTAATTACAATCTGTGTGCAATGCAGCATAATAAATAAATATAAGAAAATATGTCTTAAATATTGCCCCTAAAGAGGACCTGTCACCTCCCCTGACATATCTGTTTCAGTTATTACTTGCATCTGTTTTAGTAGCTACTTGCATGCTGTAAGAAGTCTTCAAAAAAGGTTCAACTGGGCGTTAACAGTTGAGGGGGGGGGGGTGTCCTTGTGCACTCTGACGCTAATCAGTTCTGTTAGTGTTAAACTGTACAGTTATATATTCCCAACTGGTAACATCCAGTTGGACTTTACTTGTAGACTGCTGGAAATTCATTCATAACCTAGTATTAACAATAGAGGAATGGAACAACATAGAGTCATAAGAATAGATGCTTTAGAAATGCTATTACAAAAAAGGCATGTCACTACTCAGGAGATGGACATGCCATCTTTAAGCCCTTCTCGATCAGCTCTGTACATGTATTGTGCTTCTCAGGTCTTAAACCCTTTCAGGACCAGAGTTTTTTTTTTTTTTTTTTTTGGGGGCGTTTTCATTTTGTGCTCCATGCCTTCCAAGAGCCATAACTTTTTTATTTTTCCATTTACATGGCCATATGAGGGCTTGTTTTTGCGGGACAAGTTGTACTTTCCAACGCCACCATTTAATTGCATATGATGTAGTGGGAAGCAGGAAAAAAAATCCAAATGGGGTGAAATTGCAAAAAAAAAGCGATTCCACCACAGTTTTACAGGTTTTTTAATTACAGATCAGTACGAATCTGGCAATACCTTATATGTATAGTTTTTCTTGCATTTTGATAGCGATAAAAAAATTAAAAAGTGGGAAAAAAATCAGTTTTATTTTTTTGTAGCCATACAGTATTTTGACCCTATAACTGTTTTGCATTTATGTGTACGTAGCTGTATTGGTGCTCATTTTTTGTGGGGCGATCTGAACTTTTCATTGATACCATTCTGGGGTGTATGATTTTTTGATCACTTTTTATTAAATTTATTGCATTTCGGCCATTTGGACGCTTTTTTTCCATTTTGCTGTTTGCCGTATGTGGAATATATGTTTATACTATGGCCGTTTTCGCACATTGCAACACCCATGATGTGTATTTTTTTTATTTATTTTTTATTTTTTTTTTATTTTCACATAGGAAACTATAACAATCAATCATCTGATTGCTATTATCATATATTCCAATGCACTTGCATTGGAATATATGTTGATTTTACTGCTTTCCTATGGAGCCCTATTATAGGCAAGGGCTCCATAGGAAATACTATGCAACAACCTTGTTTCATTCATAAAAAAACGAGGCTGCTGCTTACAGGCTCCGACTCCTCCGATCGCCACACGGGGGAGTTGGAGCACAACAGAAAGTTTTACTTTCAGTTTGGATCGTGCACAGATGCCGTGGTCAGGATTGACCACGGCAACTGAGGGGTTAAATGTCTGCGATCGGCATCACTGCCAGTTGCGGACATTAGCCGCGGGTGTCTGCTATAGGAAACAGGCGGCCACCCGCGGCTATGGCGCCCGCAGCGTGCAGGAGCGGGCGCCACCTTTAAACACCCGGCTTGTATGGCGCTGGGAGTGAAGAGGCTAAAAATGGAGCCCCTTCTTGAGTGGGTGACATAGCTGTGGGGTTTCTGCTGTTTCACACAGCAGATAGCTGGGGCTAATGTCTGCGATTGGCGATAATAGCAATCACAGACATTTGACCCCTCAGTAAATTGTGACAACGGCGGCAGCTGAGGCTTCTCTCCCAGTGGTCTGAATGGCTTCCCCACTCTGCACTCTTAGGGCCCAAATGTCAAAATGTTCCATACACTACTGTATTAAATCACAGTAGTGCATAGGAGAAGCAATCTAATGATCACATGTTCCTCTCCTGGTGGGAGAGGAATTTAAAATAGTACAAAAAAAAGTGAAAAAAAGTTTCTAAAAAAATATAAAATAAATATTTACCCCCCTTTGCCCATATTAAAAGTAAAAAAAAAAACATAACAAAGATCATTTGCACTGCCATTTCCCAAAAAGCCTGTACTATTAAAATACAAATGTATTTATCCAATACAGCAAGGCCCCTTGCAGACGAGCGTGACGGGTTAGGTCCAGATGCATTCCGGATGCATTCAGTGAAAATTTCGCAAGCAAGTTCAGTCAGTTTTGTCTGCAATTACATTCAGTTGTTTTTGCACGGGTGCAATGCGCATTGATGCGTTTTTCACGCGTGTGATAAAAAACTGAAGGTTTACAAACAACATCTCTTAGAAACCATCAGTGAAAAATGCATCGGATCCGCATTTGCTTGCAGTTGCAATGCGATTTTCACGCAGCCCCATTCACTTCTATGGGGCCAGGGCTGTGTGAAAAAAGCTAAATATAGAACATGCTGTGAGTTTCACGAAACGCACAAGTGACGTGTGAAAAACAACGCTCATGTACACAGACCCATTGAAATAAATGGTCTGGATTCAGTGTGAGTGCATTGCGTTCACATTAAGCATTGCACCCACGCGGAAAACTCGCTCGTGTGAAAGGGGCCTAAATGCTGTAGCACAAACAAAAATCGAATTGACCAATTTGTTGCTTTTCTTTCGTCTCTTCACCCCCCACTAATTAAATGAGAAAGTACAGATCAGCTCATAAAAATAAACCCTAACACAAAACCATATATGTAGCAATAAAAAAAAAAGCTATGGAGGTCAGAATGTGACAATGCAAAGAAAATATACATTTTTTCCAAAGTTGTCTTCAGTATTAAAACACAAGAAAAACTGTGTAAATGTTGTATCTGTGCAATTGTGCTGACCTCTAGAATAAAGGTAGTAGATCACTTTTATCGCACAGAGAATATTGTAAAAAATTTAAAAATAAAACCCATAAAACTGTGGCGGAATTGTATGTGAACAGAAAAATACTAAAAGTGATGGCTCTGGGAAGGCAGGGAGTAAAAAACGGAAAAAATGGAAAAGTGCCCAGGGCAGAAGGGGTTAATTGCAAGACCAATTATGACTTTAAAAGTGCACAGTTAAGTGCATATTATAATTTGATAACTGTTGCATTATACTTTTATTATTACTTTAATGAATTGGCTATACATACCAGGTGATCCAGTATTTCCCCTTTCACCTTTATGCCCAGGTAATCCTATGCAGATATAAAAGGAAAATAATTTGGAAATGTAAATATAATTAAGCATAAGTGGACTGATTCTACAGATTTAGGATTGCAGCCAGCCTTTAAAAAAGTTAAGATTTAATCAAGCCCAAAGTTTTAGTGATGAGAGAGTGCATAGTACGTAAATGTTTCTCGACAATATATATACAGTGTATATAAAAAATGAGACAAAGATACATCATTTCAGAACTTTTTCCACCTTTAATGTGACCTATAAACTGTACCACTCAAACAAACTGAAATATTTTAGGTGTGCACCACTCAAACAAACTGAAATATTTTAGGTGTGCACAACCTCTTATAACAGAGGATGTAGCTGTGTTCAGAATTAAGCAATCACATCATGTTAAATAGGAGTCAGCATTCGTCCAACTGGACGTCCCTCCAAAATTGATGAAAAGACGAGAAGAAAACTGGTCTGGGGGCTACCAAGAGGCCTACAGCAACATTAAAGGAGCTGCAGGAATATCTGGCAAGTACTGGCTGTGTGGTACATGTGACAACAATATCCCGTATTCTTCATATGTCTGGGCTATGGGGTACAGTGCAAGACGAAAGCCTTTTTTTATGAAGAAAAACATCCAAGCCAGGCTACATTTTGCAAAAACACATCTGAAGTCTCCCAAAAGCATGTAGCAAAAGGTGTTATGGTCTGATCAAACCAAGGTTAAACTTTTTGGCCATAATTCCAGAAGTTATGTTTGCCACTAAAACAACACTGCACATCACCAAAAGAACACCATACCCACAGTGAAGCATGGTGGTGGCAGCATCCTGCTTTGAGGCTGTTTTTCTTCAGCTGGAACTGGGGCCTTTGTTAAGATAGATGGAATTATGAACTGTTTTAAATACCAGTCAATATTGGCACAAAACCTTCAGGCTTCTGCTAGAAAGCTGAACAAACATGAAGAGGAAGTTCATCTTTTAGCATGACAACGACCCAAAGCATACATCCAAATCAACAAAGGAATGGCTTCACCAGAAGAAGATTAAAGTTTTGGAATGCCCCAGCCAAAGCCCAGACCTGAATCCGATTGAAAATCTTTGGGGTGATCTGAAGAGGGCTGTGCAAAGGAGATGCCCTCGCAATCTGACAGATTTGGAGTGTTTTTGCAAAGAAGAGTGGGTAAATCTTGCCAAGTCAAAATGTGCCATGCTGATAGACTAATACCAAAAAAGACTGAGTGCTGTAATAAAATCAAAAGGTGCTTCAATAAAGTATTAGTTTATGCAACCATATTATTTTATTTTTATATTTTTTCGTCCATCCACCTAAATGATTTCAGTTTGTTTTTCAATGGAGTTGTACAGTTTATAGGACACATTAAAGGTGGAAAAAGTTCTGAAATTATTTATTTTTGTCTCAGTTTTTAACAGCACAGAAAACTGACATTTTAACAGGGGTGTGTAGACTTTTTATATCCACTGTATCTAAGTGGTACTCTTTCTAATTATGAAGAGCCCATGGTACATACACATTATTGCAGGTCAAACGATGCCCCTACTATGCCAAGTACATGTGCGCACTATTGTAGGCCAGGCAATGCGCCTAGTACGCTGAGTACTTGTGTGCAGTATTGTGTACCAGGCGATGCCCCTCTGGGTTTCTGGGAAAGCTATTTATATTAGCTTTCCTAAACCTATCTGAAGCCAACATATGTTAGACATGAAAATTGTCATATATTTTTACCCAGAAAGCCAGGGGAGCATTGTCTAGCATACATTACGCGTCAGGTACATCATCTGGTCTCCATAATAAAAATATTACCCACCAATAGGTTCCCCCTAAGGCGTTGCAACTAGAAATGTCCTTCTTATCTCCTTTACTCTGATTAAGGGCTTTTGTCATGACTATACTATTTGCAGATGTGAGGCTGGCTTAGCTGTTTATCTAGCTTTGCTACATAAGCCTGTTTAAAATGCAGTATAACATCTCTGCCAATCAGCTGCATGAAAAGATTGCAATGCTCATTGCTGATGTGTTCTATTTACTGTTTATCTACTTCCTGTGCAGCAGCAAATAGGTATAATTTTAGCTCTCTGCTGTTCTATTTCAATGGGATAGCTCCTTCCTATTCACCTGAGAATACATCATCAGTAGTGTTGAGTGAATCAAAGTATCCCAAGTGGCTTTCGATCTGAATTACAGGGAAGATTTGATTTGCACGAAGCCGAATTTCCTGGTACATCGTGGTAGAGAATACATGTTCCCTGATATGGCATTAAAAAAAAAACATACTTACCTCATCCATTTTAGCCTGAAGAGGCCGCAGTGGCCATCTTGATTGAAGACGTACAAATTCTTGTGCGGGTTGACATATGACATCACCACACCAGCAACTGTGAAGACGTCATCGCGCAGTGCGCAAGATTTCGCTTGGTATCTTCAATCAAGATGGCTGCAATGGTCTTTTCACGCTCAAACGGATGAAGTGAGTGTTATTATTATTATTATCATTTTGATCTCAGATGCTGCTAACAGTGATGAATATGGCATCTGAGAGGTTAAATGACCGGGGGGGGGGGGATGCAATCACCGTTCTCCGTCAATGCACCCGCTAATTACAAACATATACGCTTCGTGACAAAGTCAATTATCACAAAGAGAATTTCTTTGTGATATTCGGTGAAGCAACCAAATCAAAGTTTTCATAACTTTGCTCATCTCTAATCATCAGTATAGCAAAGTCAGACAACACTAAAGTCAGCAACTTTATTCCCTTATCTTGGATCAACTTCAGACAAAGTAACCAGGGGTGAGCGACTCGAACTTCGGATTCAAGATCCGAAGTTGATTAGTTCCTAAATTAAATTTTAATGGTGTACGGAGAAGTTGTAGACGTTGTGGAATCGAAGCCCAAAGTTATTCACCGAAGTCTTGCACAACTGTCTCATGCTGCGTGCCACAGAAAAAAAGATGCACTATGTTGTGGTCTATTGCAGGCCGTCTCCATAAGCAAAGGGTCTCCCTTAAACCATTCCCGGTCCCTCCGAGCCAGAAGGCTCCTGCAAGGGTCAAGTGGCTAACCCTCAGGCAAAGCCAAGGATACACCGGTTGATGCTCCGGCTTCCACCTGGCTGCCACCCCAGATGTTGACACATAGCCTCTGTCGAGGTCTGGTCTCTCCCCGGAGGGAATTCTCTAGAGGGCAGATAATTGTGCACAATAGTGATGAGCGAGCATCAAAGTGCTCGTGTGCTTGGGTGCTCTGGCCGAACACATTGTGATGCTCATGTGTTCTACCTAGAACCCTAGCACAATGTAAGTCAACTGGAGAACCCCAGGCACCCCCTGCTCGGAAGAGGAGAGGGTGTCTGGTTCCCAAAAAAACAGCAAGCATTTTCAGATCTGAGTTTTCACGATCGGGAAAACTCAGATCCGATGGTATATTCTAACACAGAGGCATTCCCACGGTGATGGGGACGCTTGAAGTTAAAATATACCATTGCATCGGAATATTCTCTAATCTGATGGTATATTCTAACTCGAGGTGTTCCCATGGTGATGGGGATGCTTGAATTTAGAATATACCAACAGGCACGTACATACTGGCCCCCTGCTTCCCGGCAGCACCCGACCTCTGACAGGACCTGTGATCTGCGCAATTAACCCCTCAGGTGCCGCACCTGAGGGGTTAATTGCACAGATCACAGCGCCCTGTCAGAGGTTGGGTGCCACCGGGCAGCAGTACGCACTCCCCACTATTAAAATCATTGGTGGCCAGGGCGTCTCCCCTCCCAGTATTAAAATCATTGGTGGCAAGTGCGCCTAAACCCCCCCAGGTATTAAAATCATTGGTGGCCAGTGCGCCCTCCCCCCCTCCCCAGTATTAAAATCATTGGTGGCAGTGGCCACAGGCTCCCCCTCCCCCATCATTGGTGGCAGCAGCAGTTCTGATCGGAGTCCCAGTGTAATCAGCTTGCATGTAAGGCAGCAGTGGAGTCAGCAAGTTGGTAGCAAGGCCGGGAGTCAGTAGGGTGACATCAGTGGGATGTCGGGAGCCAAATGTGCTGGGGTAGACCACCCGCTACCAGCCCGGAAAGTAGTGTTACAGGGGTTCACGGAGGCAGTGGCAGAAGTAGTCAGAGTGTTGGAGGTAATATCACTTACTCGGCGGTGTGACAGTTTTTTGTTACGCCGCCGGGGAGGTGAACATGGCCATTTGTGGGCAGAAGGTGAATGTTGGCACCACGGCCCTACGTCAACATATGCAGCTTCACCATGAAATTGGCCGGGAGAACCGTGGCTCCAATGTGGTGGTCCAGCCTGCCGCAGCAACCACTGAATCACCCATTGGCACGCCGCACCCCATTTCAGGGAGTCAAGGCTCCACCAACTCAGCCGAAGGAAGCTGTCTGTCCTTCCCATCATCTGCTGGTCCTGATGCTCCTCCTCCTCCTAGTCAGTCCTTCCATCAGCAATCGATCATCGAAGCGATTGCCAAGAGACAACAGTATGCATGCACTCATCCAACGGCGCAGGAGCTGAACGTGCTCCTGGCCATGTTGCTGGCACTGCAGTCCCTCCCTTTCCAAGTGGTGGACTCTGCACCTTTCATTCAGGGAACTGATGGCTTGTGCTGAGCCAAGGTGGAGAGTGCCAAGCAGTTATTTCTTTGCCAAAAAGGCAGTACCAGTACTGCACACATATGTATAACAGAAGGTGGGCCAGTCATTGAACCTGTCGGTGTCTGTCAAAGTGCATATATGTCCTTTACGGCCCACTGGTTAAATGTGGTTCCTGCCCAGCCAAACCAGCAACTTGGCCAGGTGATGCCGCCTCCGCCTCCACCTTCTTATGCTGTTGGTCCTGTGACAATATCCCCCTCTGCCTCCTCATCCTCCACCTTGTCTTCAGCCTCCACTGCAGGGACAATTCACAGTGCCCCACCAACATCCCACATGTGCAGGGCAAGGTGGTGTCACAGTGTTCTGCACCTAGTTTGCTTGAGCGAACAGAGTCACACAGCGGAGGAACTGCTCCGTGTCTTTTATCGAGAAACCAAATCCTGGCTTTCTCCGCGACAACTCAAAATCGGAACCATGGTATCGGCGCTGGGTCAAGGAGGGCTGAGCCATGCGCTCTGCATGGCGCACGGGTACAGTCTGGTTGCCAAGCGTTTCCTGAAGTCTTCCACTTATCTGCAAGACATCCTAAAAATGTCCAAGAAACTTTGCATGCACTTCAGCCACTCGTAGACCGCCAAGCACATCCTCCTTGAGCTACAGCGGCAGAACAGCATCCCCCAACATAGGCTGATATGCAATGTTTCCAACCTTGATATGTTGGACCGACTTACAAGCAGAGAATGACCATAAACGATTTCTTGATGATACTGGCGGACAGAGATACTACCCTGTGTAACTTGGATGTTAGCCAGTAGCAGCTCATGCGTGACACCTGCCAATTGCTCAGGCCCTTTGAGGAGTCTCTTTTATTTGTCAGTTGCCAGGACTACGGGATGAACAATGTCATTCCACTGATTCATATCCTGGAAAAGATGCTGGTAAATCTGGCTGGTCAGGGACAGGAGACGTGGCACCTACATCTCACAGCCACATGAGCCCTGTGGAGGCTGAATTGTAGGAGGAGGAGGAATACATTGGAGCACAAGGAATGTGTAGCAAAATGGGTGGTTTTTCTACACAGGTGACAAGAGAGGAGGAGCAGGAGCAGCCGGAGGAGCAAGAGAGAGATGAGGAAGACGAGGCAGATGACCCAGACACACAATGGCAGTATGCAGTGTAGATGGAGGCAGGAACTCCCTCCGAGTCACTTGCACAAATGGGCAGAGGCATGCTCTCTTGCTTGCGTAGTGACAGCCGAATAGGCAGCATTCGGCAGAGCGATGACTTCTGGCCCTCCACCTTGTTGTACCCTTGCTACTGCCCCAAAATCAGGGCCTTTTTTACACCCGCTAAGAGGGAGGACAAACTGAACTACTATAGAGACATCCTATGTAGTCAGTTATCGTCAATCCTCTTGCAGGTCTGACCGGGCGCCCTCTGCGCTCACATTTCACTGCTGTGGCAGTGTGGGGGGTAGGAGCAGTGTCAGCTCAATTAGCAGCAACTTAAGTCTAGAGTCGCTGATGAGCAGCTTTTTTCACCCGCCTAGTGAAGAAACTACTCACCAGCAGCAAGTAGACCTGGAGCAGGACCTGAACTAGCAGGTAGTGGCATACTTGGACAGCACCCTGCCACCCCACATTGAAGATCCACTAAATTACTGGGCAGACAAACTGGATTTGTGGCCCCAACTGGCAGCGTTTGCCCTAGAAAAGCTGCCCGTAAAGTAGTGTGGCATCAGAGCGGGTGTTTAGTGCGGCAGGGGCCATAGTTACCGCAAGAAGAACTCGCCTGTCCACCCAAAATGTGGAGAGACTGACCTTGAATCAGGCGTGGATCAGCCAGGCTTTCCACCCACCAATGCCTGATGCATCAGACTACTGTAGACCATCCATAGTGCCACACCAACACTTTGGCAAAAGAGACTGCTTTCTTCTGGCTACCTGCCTCAATTACTATTCTTATGCTGCCACCCGCCTGATGCCACATATCTGATGCCAAGTGCTCCTTTTTACACCCAACACCGTCAGCAGATACTGTTATTGCCATCCATCTCCCCAGTCTGTCACTCAGTCAGTATGCTGCTGCCACCTCCACGCTATGTCACCTTGCCATTCTGTGGTCTCCTCATGCTGTTGCCTCCTCCACGCTATGTCACCTTGCCACTCTGTGGCCTTCTGATGCTGCTGCCATCTCCACACTATGTCACCTTGCCACTCTGTGGTCTTCTCATGCTGCTGCCACCTCCACACTATGTCACCTTGCCACTCTGTGGTCTCCTCATGCTGTTGCCTCCTCCACACTATGTCACCTTGCCACTCTGTGGTCTCCTCAAGCTGCCTCCACCTCCACACTGTCACTGTGCCATTCTGTGGCCTCCTGATGCTACTGCCACCTCCACACTATGTCATCTTGCCACTCTGTGGTCTCCACATGCTGCCACCACCTCCACACTGTCATTGTGCCACTCTGTGGCCTCCTCCTGATGCTTCTGCTGCCGCCACCTCCACATTCTGTCATTGTGCCACTCTATGGCCTTCTGATGCTGCTGCCACCTCGACACTGTCATTGTGCCACTCTTTGGCCTCCTCTTCCACACCCCCCTGCATAACTGAGATGGGATGGATCCCTTTTGCAGCCCATAGACTTCTATTAAGATGTATTAAATAACTGAATGCCTCTTAAGTTGCGTTATGATCTGTGGTAACGGAATCCATAATGTAAATCTGCTTTTACCTGCAAATGAAGCGTGAACGAATTTCAAAATATAAAATTCGCTCATCTCTAATTAGGATCTATCCAGTCAAAGTCAGTGTGACAATCTAATCTAACTAAAATGGCTCTAAAAAAGTCCTGGAAAAGGCTAGAGGGCTGGAAATTGAAGCAAAATAGGGGTAAGAGTAGGACAAGTGCCCTGCAAACAAATTTGGATAGAGAAATAACTTAAAATAACATAAAATAACATAAAATACATAAAAATTTAAAATAAACCTGAGCACAAGTTAGTGACAGTGGCACCTGCCAACCCGCAAACAGAGGATGTAGCAGCAACACCACCACATCTTTCACCGACATGAAGCATCTCCACCCTATCCCATGGAAGCGTTCAGCTGTCCATCTCCCAATTAGAAAAAGAAATATAAAGAGGAAGTACCCCCCTTCCCACCCTCGATCCCTGGCCCTGAATGCCAGGATTTCAAAATTCCTGATTCCTTCCAAGTACAACCAAGTGGCAGACAAAATCAGGTATGCATTGCGCAACACCATCGGTTGCAAGGTCCACATAACCACCAATATGTGGACCGGTAAGCACGGGCAGGGAAGTTATATCTCCCTATCAGCACACTGGGTAAATGTAGTGGCAGCTGGGCCTGAGGCGGATAGCAGTTTGGCGCATGTCCTTCTGACCCAGAGGATTGCAGGGCATTTCTATTTGCCTCCTGTTGCCTCCTACTCCGCTTCTGCCTCCTCTACCACCCCCTCATCCTTTCAGCGTAACACCTTCAGCACCAACATCAGCACAGCCAGGGGGAAATGACAGCAGGCTGTTCTGAAACTCATCTGTTTGGGGGACAAACCCCACACCACACAGGAGCTGTGGATGGGCATGGAACAACAGACCGATGAGTGGTTGGTGTCACTGAGCCTCAAGCCCAGTCTGGTGGTGTGCGATAATGGACGAAATCTCGTAGGAGCTCAGGGCCAAGCCGGTTTGACACACATCCCTTGCCTGGCGCATGTGCTGAATTTGGTGGTGCAGAAATTCCTGAACACTAGTGATGTCGCAAACATAAAATTTTCCATTCGCGAATGGCGAACGCGAACTTCCACAAATGTTGGCGAACCGCCATAGACTTCAATAGGCAGGCGAATTTTAAAACCCACAGGGACTCTTTCTGGCCACAATAGTGATGGAAAAGTTGTTTCAAGGGGACTAACACCTGGACTGTGGCATGCCGTAGGTGAATCCATGGCAAAACTCCCATCGGGAGTCGGGTTTTAATCTTTAAAGGGCATAAATCAACTAACATTCCTAAATTGTTTGGAATAACATGCTTTAAAACATCCAGTGAGTGTATGCGATCAGGTATGATGTTGTATCGATCAGGTAGTGTAAGGGTTACGCCCGCTTCACAGACATTGACAGACCAAACTCCCCTTTTAATGCACCGCAAACAGTCCATTTGCACAACCGCAAACTCCCCATTTGCACAAGGTTGGATACCAAGCTAGCCACGTTCCGGTGATGTCATTGAAGGTTTCTTCCTCCACCCAGCCACGTAGAACACCAAGGGTCCCCGAAAGGTGAATTGAATTGATTTTTCGAACAGGGAGATGGTTAAAAAAACGCTGGCTCCCTCCCCTTTGTTTTAATCCACGGTCACTGCGTCTGTGCCGTGCAATTTACTCTCATACTGTCACGACTGTGACTGATCCAGATAGGTAGAGAAGGTCGCAGCGACTTGCTACTCGCGATAGCTTGTGAGTTTGCTCCGTGGGAGTTTGTAGGCATTCTTCTCAGGTGAGTGCTGTCTGCCACTCCCAGCTACTATATTAGTTTCAGTTTCACTTGCAGTCATTGCCAGATATAGTCCTTACTTCCAGTGCTATTCTGACCTTTGAAGGAGATCGTTTGACGGTATTGCTGTGGAGCTCTTGTCTGGCGTGGACTGTCATTATTGGGATCATCTTCGCTGCTCGTGACTGGATAAGTCTATCTCTGCTGGAGATTGTTTGTTTGTTGCTGTCTTCCCCTGTTGTTCTCCTAGACATGAGTGATGGTGACTAGTGCTCCCATCTGCCTTTCCCCAGTCTAGTCTTCTGAGGGTGACTCAGGGTTTAGGCATCCTCCTCGCCGCACGGGTTCACACCCCGTTAAGGGTATCAGGCCAGACAGGTGCCAGCTTAGGGTTTGTCAGGGGTGGCCGTTCTATTTCCCATCCGTAGATAAGGGTCCCCCTTCCCCTCCGTCTGGTGCGACACGACCGCTGCTGGGATAGCGGTCGTGACACATACCCGATATGAGTGTTATTTTCTGTAGTTCTCTTCTCATCAGTTTCATTCCCTGTTACGTCCCCAATCTGGGGTCCATTTATTGAATTGATTTTTCGAACGTTGAGATGGTTATAAAAACGAGGCTCTCTCCCTTTTGTTTTAATCCACGGGCACTGCGTCTGCGGCGTGCAATTTACTGTCACACCCGATATGAGTGGTATTTTCTGTAGTACTATTCTCATCAGTTTAATCCCTCTAACGTCCCCAATCTGGAGTCCATTTATTGAATTGATTTTTCGAACGGGGAGATGGTTAAAAATCGCGGGCTTCCTCCCCTTTGTTTTAATCCACGGTCACTGCGTCTGCGCCATGCAATTTACTGTCACACCCGATATGAGTGGTATTTTCTGTAGTACTATTCTCATCAGTTTAATCCCTGTTACGTCCTCAATCTGGGGTCCATTTATTGAATTGATTTTTCGAACGGGGAGATGGTTAAAAAAACGCTGGCTCCCTCCCCTTTGTTTTAATCATGGTCACTGCGTCTGCGCCGTGCAATTTACTGTCACACACGATATGAGTGGTATTTTCTGTAGTACTATTCTCATCAGTTTAATCCCTGTTACGTCCTCAATCTGGGGTCCATTTATTGAATTGATTTTTCGAACGGGGAGATGGCTAAAAAAACGCTGGCTCCCTCCCCTTTGTTTTAATCCATGGTCACTGCGTCTGCGCCGTGCAATTTACTGTCACACCCGATATGAGTGGTATTTTCTGTAGTACTATTCTCATCAGTTTAATCCCTGTTACGTCCCCAATCTGGGGTCCATTTATTGAATTGGTTTTTCGAACGGGGAGATGGTTAAAAAAAAGCTGGCTCCCTCCCCTTTGTTTTAATCCACGGTCACTGCGTCTGCGCCGTGCAATTTACTGTCACACCCGAGATGAGTGGTGTCTTAACTAGTACTATTCCTATCAGTTTAATCCCTGTTACGTCCCATATCAGGGATTGCCTTTTGTGAAAAAATTTTTTGTCCGGGTACCTTCGACTGCCTTCACAGTGACAGACCAAATTCTCATACACCAAACTGAATTGATTTTAGGAACCGGGAGATGGAAAAAGCAGCTTGTTCGGTCCTTTTACTCCCAAATTGGGGCACTGCGCGTGCACAGAGCAATGTGCTGTGACACCCTATATGAGTGGTGTCTTAACTAGTACTATTCCTTTCAGTTTAATCCCTGTTACGTACCCTATCTGGGGACGTGTGTCGAATTGATTAACCATTGTCAAATTAACGAACCATTACGGCATCATGAAATAATTTAGTTCTGAGCTCTGTACTTGCTTTGTATTGGAATTGATGGGGATTTTTTTAATATTCTGCATTATTTCTAATAAACTATTAAGAGACTTTATTATGATTTTTTATTTTATGTATTAAAAACCCATACAACTTAAAAAAAAAAGAAAGGTAAATTAATAAAATACTCACAACAATTGATCGATTCAAGGGGCACACTCCAACATCAGGATCATACGTTTTATTAAACTCAATATAAAACCACAATATAGGACACTATTAAAATAGGACACTATTAAAATCGCAGCTCACTTGAAAGCCCACACTTAAAATAGCTTGCTACCATATATCTTCATATCAGTGCAAATATACGTAAACCTGTGCAAAAAATGTTAGGTCAGTGACGCCTAACTGACAGTGAAATGTGCAAAATATGCAAATTAAAAACTTGCTAAAACCTTGATAAAAACTTGCCAAAAGAGGATTAGTAGTTCAAACGTCTGTTAATAAGGATCGCTTGTATAGTCCGACCAAGTTGTAGATGCGGGGTGATAACAGTTGCACCAGGTAGTAGGATAAAGATAAAGATAAAGTTCCAATATTAGTCCAATAGTCCGTGCTACTAAGGACACTTTGCTTACCTCCCTCTAGAAGAAGGAATCCATGCAGCCTTCCCCGCGCGTGCGTTTTCCCCAACACCACTGGCATCCCACGTGGTGTAGGTCTTCCCGTGGCGTCCCACGTGACCGGAAGGGGAGCGGGTTAGAGCGCTTCAGGGAGGATCGCTGCTTTCAGGTCCTAGTGCCCTCGGCTTCTATGTTATCTATAGGCACCGGCCGCTATAATGGAGGGAGGCTTTATAAATGATCCAAGTTCCTCATACACTTGGTCACCAATAGTTTCACAACACTGCTCGGTAATCCCAAACGCGTTTCGGGGAGACCCCCTTCTTCAGTGAATACTGTCAGTGTGTGCTTTACTTCTTTATATAGCCGGACAACAATCACCAATCTGGGCGTCAATCAATTGTCAGTCATTCTTAAAACCTGACATGGAATACTTTTTACATCCTTTTAACTTCTGCTGAATAGTGCATTTCTTAGTATACCCATATTGAGCCTTCTTACTTTATATAAATAATGAGCTTTCTAAAAATATATATTGTGCATATCAAAATTGAAATTAAAATCACAAATATAATCACCAATACTTCATTCCATACCGGTCCAGATGTGGAGATAGGTGGCTAGAATGGATATAACGATGAGCTAAGGGAGGGGGGCTGCAGGGAAGGGAGATCATGGTGTCGATACACGACCAGACCACGAAGTCCCATCCCCATCAGACCACCTCCCTTTACAGAAAGCCAAAAACTTCCATCTCCGCATTGAGACCCTTGGGCATTAAGGTTTCAAATTCAAAAATTTTTCTGGATTCATGTCTGGACATGTTTGAAATGTGGTTGCCTCCTCTCCATGGTTTCTTCACTTTTTCTATTGCTGCAAATGTCAGTCCTGCAGGATTGCTATTATGTTTCAATTTAAAATGTTTAGACAGAGGATGTGCCTCATGCCCTTTTTTAATATTTAAAATGTGTTCTGATAACCTCTTTTTTAAAGTGCGCTTAGTTCTGCCAATGTATTGTTTCTTGCAACTACATTGAATAATGTAGATGACATTGGTAGAGTTGCATGTCAAGCAATCCTTAATTTTCATACTAAATGAGTTTGTGGACGACTGGACTGACTCCGTCTTTCTCGGAAACGATGTAACTCTGCAGTTAGAACATCGTCCACACCTAAAAAAGCCATTGGGGGCTAACCAGTTATTCCCTTTCTTTTTTGTACCTCTCTGGACTGTGGGGGCTACTATATTGGCTAAATTATCCGCCTTAGTGAATACTACATTTGGTTTCTCATCTAGTAGTTCCCCAATCCATTTATCCTTCCGAAGGATGCCCCAGTGTTTACTTATTATTTTTTCAATTTGTTTGAACTGTGAGCAAAAGGGAATAATTATTCGAGGGCTATCTGTATTTATAGCATTTTCCTTTTCTTTTTTCTTTAGAAAGAAATCCTTCCTGTCCATTTTCCTTACTTTATTCGAAGCAGAGTCCAGAACTTTTTGGGGATATTCCTTTTCCAGGAATTGTTCCTTCATCAATGCCGCCTCTGTTTCAAAATTTTCCTCTAGCGTACAGTTTCGCTTGATACGTCTGAATTGGCTAACTGGGACATTTGTTAGCCATCTTGGAAGATGGCAGCTGTCAAATTTTATATAGCTGTTTTTAGCCACTTCTTTAAAATGTGTACTGCAAATTAATTTTGCTCCTTTCACTTTTATATCCAGGTCTAAAAATTCTATATTTTGCTGACTTATAGTGGGGGTAAAAACTAAATTTCTATTATTACTGTTGATTTCAGCTAGAAAACTGTTTAACGCAGCTAGAGAGTCTTGCCAAATAAAAATAATATCATCGATATAGCGCCGCCAGACCACCAGACTCGCCCCCATCCTGGGTAGGATGGTTTCACATTCCCATTGTGCCAAAAATAAATTTGCATAGCTGGGGGCGAATCTGGTGCCCATGGCGGTGCCAGTCCTCTGCAAATAGAAGACATCATCAAACGAAAAATAATTATGCGTTAGGATATACCTAACTCCCTCCAAAATAAAAAGTAGTTGTTCCTCATCCATCCTTTTTCTTTCACTAAGTTGTTTTTGTAGGGCCTCAATTCCTGCGTTGTGGTCAATAATTGTATAAAGCGACCCCACATCCAGGGTCCCTAAAAACCAATTTTCATTCCAATCGATCATTTCCAGAACTTTAACTATATCCGTAGTGTCCCGTATATATGATGGGACCTCTTTTACATAGGGCTGTAACAACTTATCAATATAAAAGGAAAGGTTGCTGGAAATGGAACCGATTCCAGAAACAATAGGGCGACCGGGGGGTGAGCGTATATCTTTATGTATTTTGGGAATACAATAGAACATTGGTATTCTCTTGTCAGTCCCCAAAATAAATTTCGCTTCTCTATCTAATAAGAACTCTTCCTTCACTCCTCTCTGACAGTATTGATTCAAAGTGTTCATAAACTCGTTTGTGGGATCCCATTTAAGTTTTTCATATGTGTCATGATCGTTTAATAATCTCAAACATTCCTTTTTATAGTCCTTAGTGTTCCAAATTACAACTGCCCCCCCTTTATCCGCCGGCCTAATTGTAATTTCTTCCATTGTCCGTAATTTTTCTAACGCCTCCATCTCTGTTCTTGAGACATTGTTATTTACCCGCCGACTCCTAATGTGTCTTAAATCATTTTCTATGTTTTTCTTAAATACTGTCATCTCATCACTTGTTTCCTGCCTCGGATATTTTTTAGATTTCATTTTTAAATTTGTATAACAGTATTTCTTAGTGCTCTCCTTCGTTTCAATTTCCTGTGTGGTTAAATTTTTTAAAAAATATTTTTTTAAACATAATGTCCTAATGAATTTTTCAATGCCCATGTATGTGGAAAATTTATCTAATGGCTTAGAAGGGGCAAATTTCAGACCCTTATTTAATAAGCCTATTTGTGACTCTGTCAACACGACCCCACTTATGTTTACAATATTAGACTTTACCGATATTGATTGTACCTCCTTTCTCTTGTGCGCATGTCTTCCTCTCCTAATCTTCCTTGGTTGTGTAGTGATTTCCGTGGAGTGTAATGAGACTTTGTCTGATCCCTGTATTTGTGACCGTGTTGTTGTCTTGTGTTTTCCCTGTTGTAATGGTCCATCTGTCGTGTTCGTAAATTGTACTCGTGATGTTGATTCTGTGTCCTGTGACCGTAATTGTGAGTTGATTTGTCCATTGGGGGTGGTGGTGTTGGGGTACGTGCTCTCTTCGTCTTTGGACGGCGGTGTGGGGGTGTATAGTCTAAAAAACGAGGAGAGGTTAATGTTTCAAACCTATTAAATGTAGTGATATTATATTGATTACTGTGATCTTGTGTTTTGCTATTTGTTGCTTCAACTGTGACTAAACCATTTATATCTTGTGTATTATTTTCTTGTATTTCACGTGGGGTATACTAAAAAATGCACTATTCAGCAGAAGTTAAAAGGATGTAAAAAGTATTCCATGTCAGGTTTTAAGAATGACTGACAATTGATTGACGCCCAGATTGGTGATTGTTGTCCGGCTATATAAAGAAGTAAAGCACACACTGACAGTATTCACTGAAGAAGGGGGTCTCCCCGAAACGCGTTTGGGATTACCGAGCAGTGTTGTGAAACTATTGGTGACCAAGTGTATGAGGAACTTGGATCATTTATAAAGCCTCCCTCCATTATAGCGGCCGGTGCCTACAGATAACATAGAAGCCGAGGGCACTAGGACCTGGAAGCAGCGATCCTCCCTGAAGCGCTCTAACCCGCTCCCCTTCCGGTCACGTGGGACGCCACGGGAAGACCTACACCACGTGGGACGCCAGTGGTGTTGGGGAAAACGCACGCGCGGGGAAGGCTGCATGGATTCCTTCTTCTAGAGGGAGGTAAGCAAAGTGTCCTTAGTAGCACGGACTATTGGACTAATATTGGAACTTTATCTTTATCCTACTACCTGGTGCAACTGTTATCACCCCGCATCTACAACTTGGTCGGACTATACAAGCGATCCTTATTAACAGACGTTTGAACTACTAATCCTCTTTTGGCAAGTTTTTATCAAGGTTTTAGCAAGTTTTTAATTTGCATATTTTGCACATTTCACTGTCAGTTAGGTGTCACTGACCTAACATTTTTTGCATAGGTTTACTAATATTTTTTGCACAGGTTTACGTATATTTGCACTGATATGAAGATATATGGTAGCAAGCTATTTTAAGTGTGGGCTTTCAAGTGAGCTGCGATTTTAATAGTGTCCTATTTTAATAGTGTTCTATATTGTGGTTTTATATTGAGTTTAATAAAACGTATGATCCTGATGTTGGAGTGTGCCCCTTGAATCGATCAATTGTTGTGAGTATTTTATTTATTTGTACGCCTTGGGGTGAAGGCAACTAGGTGAGCACCTCCATTCCATTAGTCCTCTGCTGGGTGAAGCCGCTTCTCCAAATATATATTTTTTCTAAAGGTAAATTAATGTTTTTTCTATTAAATATTATCCAGCTGTCCGATCGCTTTTGGTCTCACCATAATGAAGAAACGGCCTTATCATCTGGGGTGTGGCAACATTGCCAACACACTCATAGAGGAGATGATTGCTTCATTGTGATACGCAAGCCCCTTCACCACAACAAGGTAACAATCACGAAGGGGAATTGACACTTGTATGTTTTTTTTTTTTTCTTTTCTGTTTTTTTTTTTGCTGCCACAGTGCTGCACCATAGGACAGAAAAATTAGGCATGTACACATGCCTGAAAAATAATGGCATTGTTGCAGCCGCTATTGTAGCAGCGGCCGGAAAAATTTATGTTTTCCAGGCAGAAAAGTGACTAAAACATTGCGGCTTGAACCCTAGTTGGTGGCGGAGAATTCACGAAAATCATCCGGTATGCAGTCATTAACCACTTCAGCCCCCCTAGCTTAAACACCCTTAATGACCAGGCCACTTTTTACAATTCTGCACTACACTACTTTCACCGTTTATTGCTCCGTCATACAACTTACCACCCAAATGAATTTTACCTCCTTTTTTTCTCACTAATAGAGCTTTCATTTGGTGGTATTTCATTGCTGCTGACATTTTTAATTTTTTTGCTATTAATCAAAAATGACCGAATTACATTTTTCACTTTCTGTTGTAATTTTTTTTTTTTTAAAACTACATTTCTATATACATTTTTCACAAAATTTATTGTTCTACATGTCTTTGATAAAAAAAAAAATCCAATAAGTGTATATTTATTGGTTTGGGTAAAAGTTATAGCATTTACAAACTATGGTGCAAAAAAGTGAATTTCCGCATTTTAAAGCAGCTCTGACTTTCTGAGCACCTGTCATGTTTCTTCAGGTGCTAGAATGCCAGGAAAGTATAAATACCCCCCAAATGACACCATTTTAGAAAGAAGACACCCCAAAGTATTCGCGGAGGGGCATGGTGAGTTCATGTATGATTTCATTTTTTTTCACAAGTTAGCGGAAAATGACACTTTCTGAGGAAAAAAATCAAAATAATAAAGTTTCCATTTCTGCTAACTTCTGGCAAAAAAAAATTAAATCTCCCACGGACTCATTATGCCCCTCATGGAATACCTTGGGGTGTTTTCTTTCCAAAATGGGGTCACATGTGGGGTATTTATACTGCCCTGGCATTTTAGGGGCCCTAAAGCGTGAGAATCCAAAATGCGTAAAAATGCCCTGTGAAATCCTAAAGGTACTCATTGGATTTAGGGCCCCTTTGCGCATCATGGCTGCAAAAAAGTGTCACTCATGTGGTATCACCATACTCAGGAGAAGTAGGGCAATGTGTTTTGGGGTGTATTTTTACATATACCCATGCCGGGTGTGAGAAATATCTCTGTAAATGTCAACTTTTTTTTAAAAATGTATACAAAGTTGTCGTTTACAGCGATATTTCTCACACAAAGTATGGGTATATGTTAAAATACACACCAAAACACATTGCCCTACTTTTCCTTAGTTCGGCGATACCACATGTGTGACATTTTTTTGCAGCCAAAATGTGCAAAGGGGCCCTAAAACCAATGAGTACCTTTAGGATTTCACAGGACATTTTTACGCATTTTGGATTCTCACGCTTTAGGACCCCTAAAATGCCAGGGCAGTATAAATGCCCCACTTGTGACCCTATTTTGGAAATAAGACACCCTAAGGTATTCTGTTAGGGGCATGGCGAGTTCACAGAAAAAAAAAAAAATTGGCACAAGTTAGCGGTAATTGATATTTCTTTCTTTTTTTTTTTTTACAAAGTCTCATATTCCACTAACTTGTGAGAAAAAATAAAATTTTACATGAACTCACCATACCCCTCACGGAATACCTTGGGATGTCTTCTTTCTAAAATGGGGTCACATGTGAGGTGTTTGTACTCCCTGGCATTTGAGGGTCTCCGCAATCATTACACGTATGGCCAGCATTAGGAGTTTCTGCGATTCTCCTTATATTGAGCATACGGGTAATGAGATTTTTTTTTTCTGGGCTGAAAAAAGAAAAAAAATGAACGGCACAGATTTCTTCATTCGCATCGATCAATGTGGATGGAAAAAATCTCTGTCAAAATCAGTGACTGCGGTGGGCTGGGCGCTAGCTACCTAACAAGTAGCTAACTGGCGGTGATAAGGGACCCTTATGCCCCATTCACACGTCCGCAATTCTGTTTGCGGAACGGAATTGCGGACCCATTCATTTCTATGGGGACAGACTTTGTCCCGCTCGGATCCGGAATTGCGGATCCGCACTTACGGGTCTGCATTTCCGTTCCGCAAAAATATAGAACATGTCCTTTTCTTGTCCGCAATTGCGGACTTGTTCTGGCAATGTGCGGATCTACAAAATGCGGAAAGCACATTGACGGTGTCCGTGTTTTGCGGATCCGCAGCGCCGCAGATCCGCAAAACACATATGGACATGTAAATGGAGCCTTACAGGGGGGTGATCAGTGACAGGGGGGTGATCAGGGAGTCTATATGGGGTGATCAGGGGTTAACAAGGGGTTAATAAGTGAGGGGGGGGGGGTTAGTGTAGTGTTTGGTGCAACTTTACATAGCTACCTGGTCCTCTGGTGGTCGATCCCAGTAAATGGGACCACCAGAGGAACAGGTAGCAGGTATATCAGACGCTGTTAACAAAACAGCGTTTGATATACTTGTTTGATTTAATTTATTTTACATCTACAGCCTGCCAGTGATTGATCATCGCTGGCATTCTGTAGTATCACTGCCGAGCTGTGCTCTGCTGTGAACACGCGCGCGCATCTCACCTCTCGCGAGATGACGCACGGATGCGTCCAGGAGGAACAAACCTGCCGCCTGGACGCATCCGTGCGTTAGGCGGTCGGTGAGCGGTTAAATACAGCAGCGTGTGGACCATTTTGAGGCCAAGGCATGTCATCAGGCCATTTGTTAGTCAAACATATCGCCCACTGTCAGTCCCTTCGGGATCCATGCCTCATTCATCTTTATGAAGGTGATGTAATCAACACTTTTTTTACCGAGGCGACTTCTCTTGTCAGTGACAATGCCTCCTGCTGCACTGAAGGTTCTTTCTGACAGGACACTTGAAGCAGGGCAGGCCAGAAGTTCTATCGCAAACTGGGATAGCTCAGGCCACAGTTCAAGCCTGCACACCAAGTAGTGAAGGGGTTCATCGCTCCTCAGAGTGTCGATATCTGCTGTTAAGGCGAGGTAGTCTGCTACCTGTCGGTTAAGTCGTTCTCTAAGGCTGGATCCCGAAGGGCTGTGGCGATGTGTAGGACTGAAAAAGCTCCGCATGTCCTCTATCACCAACACATCTGTAAATCGTCCAGTCCTTGCCGCCGTGGTAGGAGGAGGATTACATTCACCTCTTCCTCTATTAGATTCCCGTTGTGCTGTGACATCTCTCTTATAAGCTGTGTAAAGCATATTTTTTAGTTTGGTTTTGAACTGCTGCATCCTTTCCGACTTTCGGTAATTTGGTAACATTTCTGCCACTTTCTGCTTATACCGGGGTCTAGTAGCGGGACCACCCAGTACAGGTCGTTCTCCTTCATCCTTTTTATACGAGTGTCCTTCAACAGACATGACAGTATGAAAGACCCCATTTGCACAAGGTTGGATGCAGAGCTACTCATTTCCCGTTCCTCGTCGTCACTGATGTCATTGAAGGTCTGTTCTTCCCCCCCAGCCACGTACAACACCATGGGTCCCAGATAGGTGACAACAACGAGCACCCTGGGGTGCCTGCTGTGGTTGGTATTCCTCCTCCTCAAAGCCACTTTCCTCCTCTGACTCCTCTTCCTCATACTCCTCTTCCAGCGTTGCCGCAGGTCCAGCAAGCGATGTTGACAAGGCTGTTTCTGGTGGTGATGGTGACCACAACTCTTCCTCTTCACGCTCATCTACACCCTGATCCAGCACTATTTGCAGGGCACGCTCCAGGAAGAAAACAAATGGGATGAGGTCACTGATGGTGCCTTCGGTGCGACTGACTAGGTTTGTCACCTCCTCAAAAGGACGCATGAGCCTACAGGCATTGTGCATGAGCGTCCAATAACGTGGCAAAAAAATTCCCAGCTCCGTAGAGGCTGTCCTAGCACCCCGGTCATACAAATACTCATTGACGGCTTTTTCTTGTTGGAGCAGGCGGTCGAACATTAGGAGTGTTGAATTCCAACGCATCGGGCTGTCCCAAATCAAGCGCTTCACTGGCATGTTGTTTCGCCGGAAAAGTGCTCCATGGCCGTGTAGGAACACCTGAAATGGCCACACACCTTCCTGGCCTGCTTGAGGACTTCCTGTAAGCCTGGGTACTTAGAGACAAAGCGTTGTACGATGAGATTCAACACATGTGCCATGCACGGCACCTGTGACAACTTGCCCAAATTCAATGCCGACAACAAATTTGTTCCATTGTCACACACCACTTTGCCGATCTCCAGTTGGTGCGGGGTCAGCCATTGATCCACCTGTGCGTTTAGAGCGGACAGGAGTGCTGGTCCTTTTGGCTCTCTGCTTTCAGGCTAGTCAACCCCCTAGACAGCGTGATATGGAATAGCCCCTGGGGAGCTGGGGGGATTCAGTTGATGTGCAGCCAGACGCCGCAGCAGAAGAGGACTCAGCCAAGGAGGATATCAAAGAGGATGGAGTAGGAATAGTAGAGAAGGTGGCAGTAGGTCTGCCTGCAAGTCGTGGCGGTGTCACCAACTCCGCTGCGGAGCCACGCATTCCATGCTTGTCAGCCGTCAGCAGGTTGACCCAATGCGCATTGTTCATGATATACCTGCCCTGACAGTGCTTTGCAAACCAGGTATTAGTGGTCAGATGGACCCTTGCCCCAACACTGTATGTCAGAGATTCCATGACTTCCTTTTCAATAACATAGTAGAGGTTTGGGATTGCCTTTTTTGAAAAAAAAATTCGGCCGGGTACCTTCCACTGTGGTGTCCCCAATTTTTTTTGAAGGCCTCAAACTCCACCAGCTGGTATGGTAAAAGCTGCCGGGCTAAGAGTTCCGTCCAGCCAGCTGTCAGTTGCCAGGCAAGGGGGTGACTCTGTGACATTGGCTTCTTACGCTCAAACATTTCCTTAACAGACACCTGACTGTGGGCAGATGAGATGGAACTGCTGAAGGTGAGAGGGGGAGTGGCGGGTGGTTGAGAGGGGGCAAGGAGGACAGCAGTGGTTGACGTGGCTGAAGATGCTGGACCAGGAGGAGGATGGTGGCTTTGACTTTGTGTGCTGCTTGTACGCATGTGTTGATCCCATTGGCGTTTGTGATGTGAGATCATGTGCCTTCGCAAAGCAGTTGTACCGAGGTGGGTGTTGGACTTCCCACGACTCAGTTTCTTTTGGCACAGGTTGCAAATGGCATTGCTGTTATCAGAGGCAGACACACAAAAAAATGCCACACTGCTGAGCTTTGCAATGACGGCATTCTGGTGGTGGCAACAGCATGCGTTGACTGGCGTGCTGTCTGGCTGACCCCGGGTGCCGATACATGCTGTCTGACTGTGCCACTAACTCCTTGCGACGATTTCCCCCTGCTTCCAACTTGTCTTCTCCTTCTCTCTGTCTCCCCTTCTGAACTTTCCCCCTCTTCTTCTCTTCGAGCAGGCACCCACGTGGCATCCGTGAACACATCGTCATCATCAACCGCTTCACTTTTATCTGACACCTCAGCAAAGGAAGCAGCAGCGGGTACAACATCATAATCATCATCATCACACTGTACGTCCATGTGTGTAATCCTGCCTGACTGAGACATATCCCTGTAATCTACATCATCTGGCAATAATGGTTGTGCATCACTAATTGCATCCAACTGATGTGTAAATAACTCCTCTGATGGATCAAGTGAAGCGGCTGTGGTGGTAGTGGTGGTCGTGGTGGCGGGCGGGAGCGTGGTAACTTGAGAGCAGGTGACCGAAGCTGAGCTGCAGGAGGATGGTGCGTCAAGGTTCTTAGCGGAAGCTGTTGAAGATTGGGTGTCCTGTCTAAACCAGTCAACTACTGTATGTCCTCAGAATTTTTCGGGTTCAGGGTACGTGGCCTCTAAACACTGGGCATTATTCCAGGGCCAGTGGAAATCACAGCACCACGACGGCCCCTGCGAGGTGGCCTGCCTCTGCCTGTCATTTTTTTTTAGATGAGTGGTACTACGCGTGCTAGGTACTGTGCCACCCGGTATGAGTGGTGGGCACTGGCAGTGGGCACACTACAGTCTGTAGAAGTCAGCCTGACACACACTGGCAGCAGGCAAGCAACTGAAATTAGACTAAAGTGTAAAAGGTAATTGCCTTATTTATCGGCAAGCTACTGTGCCACCCGGTATGAGTGGTGGGCACTGGCAGTGGGCACACTACAGTCTGTAGAAGTCGGCCTGACACACACTGGCAGCAGGCAAGCAACTGAACTTAGACTAAAGTGTAAAAGGTAATTGCCTTATTTATCGGCAAGCTACTGTGCCACCCGGTATGAGTGGTGGGCACTGGCAGTGGGCACATTACAGTCTGTAGAAGTCAGCCTGACACACACTGGCAGCAGGCAAGCAACTGAAATTAGACTAAAGTGTAAAAGGTAATTGCCTTATTTATCGGCAAGCTACTGTGCCACCCGGTATGAGTGGTGGGCACTGGCAGTGGGCACACTACAGTCTGTAGAACTCGGCCTCAGGGGCGTACCTAGAAGTGACTGGGCCCCAAAGCAAATTTTTGTATGGCCCCCCCCCCCCAACTCCCTCCTCCTGTGTAAACCCCACTCCTTTGGCTAGACAAAATCTAAACCAGACTAGGCTGCCACACCATCCTTTTCCTATATAATACATATATATATATAGATGCGAGAAACGGACGGCGGCACTCCACTCCAGTGGAGTGCTGCCGTCGGTTTCTAGCATCTACTACAGCGGACTTGAGTTGTCGGTCTTTGGCTGGATTTTTGCATCCACCTAGAAACAGTGTGTTGTTCCTTAATTTTCTCTTTTCTATATACATATATATACACACACACACTGTCTGTCATGTAGTGTCATTGTATAATACTGTTGTGGGGGCCCTGTCATCTGAATTTTGGGTACAGAAATGAGGACATGGGCTGCTAGATCGCCGCTAGCACATCCGCAATATCCAGTCCCCATAGCTCTCTGTTCTTTTATTGTGCCAAAAAAAGGATTTTAAAGATATGCAAATTAACCTGCAAAAGCCCAGCACCGCCCCACATCCTCCGAATCTCCTCCTTGCTTCCCGACGCCACGAAGCTAGAGCGCCATAATCTCGCAATGCACGAGCCAGCGCATGCGCAGTTCGTTCCCTGAGGCTGATGCCAGCACAGGGAAGAAACACCATGCCGAGCTAGCACACGGACATCGCGAGATTAAGGAGCTCTAGCTTTGTGATGTCGGGAAGCAAGGAGGAGATTCGGAGGATGGGGGCGGTGCTGGGCTCCTTCGCTGGACTTCTCTCTCAAGCAGGACTCATCTAAGGTTAATTTGCATATCTTTAAAATCCTTTTTTGGCACATGGGGACTGGATATTGCGGATGTGCTAGCGGTGATCTAGCAGCCCATGTCCTCATCTCTGTACCCAAAATCCAGGGTGAAATCCAGGGGAAGGGGGGTGATACTGTCTATAGCTACATGACAGCCTCCCCTATCTGCCCGCTGTTCCGCCATGTACTAGTGCTTATTATGGCACACTCTCTGCATATATGAGTAACAAAACAAGCAGTAGTAGATGGCAGAACAGCAACCAGAGGGGGCTCAAACAAGGGCTGGGGGGGGCAGGCGTAGACAAGGGGCGGGGGCGCGCAGACAAAGGCCAGGGGGATGCAGATGCAGATAAGGACAAGGGGCTGCACTGAAAGGACCAGGGTGGCACACACAGGGGCCAAGGGAGCACAGACAAGGGTCAGGGAGGTGCACACAGGGGAGCAGACAAAGGCCAAGGGGGGCACAGATAAGGGCCAGGGGAGCAGACAAGGGTCATGGAGGGGACAGAAATAAGGGCCAGGGCCCAGGGGCGCAGACAGGGGCCAGGGGGGGCACAGGCCAGGGCACAGAGACAAGGTCCAGGGAGGCGCATACAGGGGCCAGGGGTATTTATCAGACTGGTGTGAGTCTGGTACACTCTATGAGGGAGAGGTCACGGAGAAAGGGAACTGCAGTTGTGGAGAATGATGGAGCCCAGCACAGAAGGGTCACACAGGAGTCAGGGAGGACTCCGCTAGGACATAGTAATGGCACACATAAGGACAAGCAGTGAGGAGCAGGAAGGGTTAACTTCAGAGGCTGCCATGCCTGTGTTATCAGTACAAGGTCAGTGTATGCAGCAGCTCTGTATAGATAAGAATCTGTACCGAACACTATGGAACCTAAGGTTTTACCGGGACACTTCTTCACATGAATATTTATTGATTTCTCTGACAAGCAGTTTCTTCTCTAGCAAGGAGGCTTTGATCACTGTGGGAGAGGCACAGACAGGGGTCAGGGGCTGTGCTGACAAGGGGGGCACACAGGCAGTGGGCACAGACATACCTGAAAAGCCTGCAATAGTGCAATGTGCTCCTCTTGCCTGCCGCATGTTTCTCCTGCCTGCTGTTCCTCCTGAAACTTGGTGGGCGGGGCTAATTACAACAGGAACACATCGGCTTGATTCCTGCACTGTGCCTGGCTGACAGTAAGATGCATGAGAGAGAGAGGGTGGGAGAAGGGACAGGCGCACTGCCTGTATGTGAAGGGGCCTGGCTGAAAAACGTATTAAATAATCAAGAAACTTGACACTCTGCCAGGCGCCGGGCCCCTTATCAGCCCGGGCCCCGAAGCAGCTGCTTCCCCTGCTTCCCTAGTAGTTACGCCACTGCTCGGCCTGACACACACTGGCAGCAGGCAAGCTGAAATTAGACTAAAGTGTAAAAATTAAATGCCTTATTTAACGGCAAGCTACTGTGCCACCCGGTATGAGTGGTGGGCACTGGCAGTGGGCACACTACAGTCTGTAGAAGTCGGCCTGACACACACTGGTAGCAGGCAAGCAACTGAATTTAGACTAAAGTGTAAAAATGAAATGCCTTATTTATCGGCAAGCTACTGTGCCACCCGGTATGAGTGGTGGGCACTGGCAGTGGGCACACTACAGTCTGTTAAAGTCGGCCTGACAAACACTGGCAGCAGGCAAGCAACTGAAATTAGACTAAAGTGTAAAAATTAAATGCCTTTTTTTTATGCAAAGTCCTGTGCCACCCGGTATGAGTGGTGGGCACTGGCAGTGGGCACACTACAGTCTGTGGGCCTGCAGCTCCTCACACGGGCATGCCAGGCAACTGCAATATATATATGGAGAAAAACAAAAAAAAAGCAGACCAATGTAGAAGCCCTAAAAAGGGCTTTTTGGGGTGCTATCAGGACGCTGTCCTTAAAGCAGAGATCAGATGAGTCTTTCAAGACTGGAGTGGACACTGAATACACTAGCCTAGCTATCAATTTCCCAATTAAATTATCAGCAGCTACACTGTCCCTCCTCTCACTAAGACTGCAGCTTCCGAATTAATCTAAAATGGATGCTGTCCAGGAGATGGGAGGGTCTGGGAGGGAGGGTATGCTGCTGATGGCATTCACACCTGACACCGGGGGCTTAGTGGAAGCACAAGGCTAAAGCAGAGGAGGAGGAGAAAGAAGTCGCCAACGGAGCTGGGTCACCGCCCGCACCTCAGAAGGCAGGGTTAGCATGGCCGAATTTGGAAAAGCTTTGTCACCACGCCACAAGAACCAGCACCACCAGCAGATATGGAACATCTCAGCTAGAAGCAGAATCTCCGCAAAATGGTGGAATAGTATCTGTGCACACGCCTACATGTACTAACTGATGGGTCTGCCCACCAGGCCAAGGGCTCAAAAGTCCAAACACTACAGCCTCTTTGGTAAGATAGGGGCTGTTAATATTCAGGGTTTTACACTCTTTAAGAAAGACATGGTCAGTAGAAAAGGCGGTGGCATGTATCTGTATGGGATATGAAGGCGGGTGTGAAAGAGGTAATTGTGAGGATGGTGAGAATGTTGAAACATCCACCTTGTGGGTGGAATTTCAAAGGGAAATGAACTCTGAAAAAATAATAATTGGTGTAATCTATATACCCCCTAACATCACAGAGGAGTTAGAAGTTCATCTGTATTACCAAATAGAGCAGGCTGCACAGGCTGGTACAGTGGTCATAATGGGAGATTGTAACTTCCCAGATATTGACTGGGGTAATAATTCTGCCTCAACTGCAAAGGGGAGAAAATTTCTCAACTTGCTGCAAAACCACTTTATGGGCCAGTTTGTAGAAGCTCCCACTAGGGACGATGCTTTGTTGCATCTGGTCATTTCTAACAATGCAGAGGTTGTTGAAAATGTAACTATATGTAAAACACTTGGTAATAGTGACAACAATATAATTATATTGCCCCTGAACTGTAAGAAGCAAACTCTGGTTAGGAGAGCAAAAATATTGAATTTTAAAAAAGCATTTCCCTGGGATGAGGGCAGCATTTTAAGGCATAGACTATAATAATACTGATGATAAATGGGAGAGCTTTAAATTCACATTGGGTAATTACAGTGCAAAATTTATTTCTGTCAGTAACAAGTATAAATGGCTAAAATTAAAACCTACATGGCTTGCAGCTACTGTAAAAGGGGCAATGAATACCTTAGGATCTCCATAATGAAAAAGAGCATCCCTTAGGCTACTTTCACACTAGTAGCAGCCTTCTCTGGCAGGCTGTTTCAGCTGGTGAACAGCCTGCCGGATCCGTGCTGCCGCCAAAGTGCACAAGTGCCACCGGAGGTCCTCTCTGGCCCCATTGACTATAATGGGGGCGGGCCAGAGTTCCGGCTTACATGCCGAGAGGTGGCCGGAATAAAACTACGACAGGCTGTTCACCCGCCGGAACAACCCGCAGGAGAAGGCTGCCGCTAGTGTGAAAGTAGCCTTAGACAATGCATATATATTGGAGAAATACACATTTGTTTTCTACTAGGTTATCTCTTGCTCTCTAAATAAATAAATATTAACTGGTAGAGTATTTCTATGTTACAAAGTACACATCTGGCAGAATATTTTGTTACCAGTTAGCCCAAGATCTCCTTTAGGTCCTTGTTTTCCTGGTGGTCCAGTGCCGCCTCTCATTCCTGGAGTTCCTACTACTCCAGGAGGACCTAAGGAAAAGCAGATTAGATAGATAGGCCACCCTTTGCCTTCAAAACAACGTCAGTTCATCTAGGCACACTTGCACACAGTTTTTGAAGGCAGTCGGCAGGAAACTTGTTTAAAACATCTTTGAGAACCAACCTCAAATCTTCTGTGAATGTAAGCTTGCTTATTCAGTTTAGTTATCTCAAACAAGGGCATGATGATAGCTTGATTTCCAGTCATGGTTACTTTATCATAAGGATAGGTCAGCAGGACACTTTAACCAGTGAAATAAAATCATTCTTGTTGAAACTTTGGTTCTTTCTGATTGCAGCACAGAAAGGATTTATTTTTACTGTATAACATGGGGGCTGTTCACATTTCGTATTTGTTATATGTCAGGTGGATAAATTTGTAAACAGAAAAAATGTGAAGAAGTGTATGGCTTGATGCACCTATAGATTATAATTAGGCAAACATAGTTTTGAGAGGCAAGGAACCAAAAATGGCTGTTCTTTGCACAGTTTTCATTTTTTTGTTTTTTTCAATGTTCATCTGACAGGTTAGATCATGTGCTATATTTATAGAGCAGGTTGTTATGGATGCAATGATATCAAATATGTCTACTTTTTTGTTTGTTTGTTTCAGTTTTACATAATAAAACATTTTTGAAAACACCATATTTTTTAAAAAATTTTGTTGATCATCTTGTACAGGGGCTCATTTTTGCAGAAAGAGTTGACGCTTTTATTGGTACCATTTGTGGGTACATGTGATTTTTTGATCATTCATTATTATACTTTATAGGGCAAAGTGGTTGTTTAGGCACAGTTTTTATTTATTTATTTTTACAGCGTTCACCTGTGGGGGTAGGTCATGTGATATTTTTATAGAGAAGGTCGTTACGGACCCGGCGATACATTTTATATCTACTTTTTTATTTATTTCACTTTAACACAATAATAGCATTTTTGAAACAAAAAAAAATCACATTTTAGTGTCTCCATAGTCTGAGTCATATTTCTTTAAATTTTCTTGTCTGATTGTCTTAGGTAGAGTCAATTTTTTTGTGGGATGAGGTGACGGTTTGATTGATACTATTTTGGGGGTAATAAGCCTTTTTGAACACTTGGTGTTGCAGTTTTTGTGATGTAAGGTGAAAAAAATGTTTTTTTTGGCACAGTTTTTATTATTAATTTTTTTACAGTGTTCCCCTGAGGGGTTAACTCATTTTATATTTAAATAGAGCTGGTTGAACGGATGTGGCAATACATAATATGTCTACTTTTTTTTATTTATTTCACTGTAACACAATAATAGCATTTTTGAAGCAAAAAAAATGATGTTTTAGTGTCTCCATATTCGGTGAGCTACAGTTTTTAAATTTTTTGGGTGATTGTCTTATATAGGGACTCACTTTTTGTGGGATGAGGTGACAGTTTGATTGATGCCATTTTTGGGGGCATACGCTTTTTTGATCGTTTGGTGTTGAACTTTTTGTGATGCACCTTCTTACAGTGTTAATAAATTGATAGAAAGAGTAATAGATTGATTATATATTTATAGAGCCGGTCTATACGGACGTGGCTATACCTAATGTGTGTGTTTTGTTTTTCTATTTTTTATTATAAAATGAGTGGAAAGGGGCGTTTTTTCTTTTTACTTGAAACTTTATTTTTTATTATTAAAAACACTTTTTTAACTTTTTTTTCAACTTTATTTCTGTTCCACTCAGGGACTTCAACTCTTGAGGGCCTATCCCCTTTGCAATGCATTACAATACATCTGTATTGTAATGCATTGCCTGTTATTGTATTACAATGAGTAACACACTAGCAGGTTGCCTAGCAGACCGAGCCTGTGCAGAATCATTTCTAACTAGTAGAACTAATACCACAATAAATATTTTCCTCTTCTTACATCACTCCTGCCCTTCCTTCTCTACCCACACTTTCCCCCACTCTTACTGCGCCTGCGCGCACATGTCAACCGACGTGGTGACGTAGATTCTCATGACATCATCCTCTGCACGTCCCACACACGAGCGCGCCGTTATAACTGGAGATGGAGTGCTGCTGTATATATTATCCAGTCATACCCCTACCCCCTGATGACCACAGGTAATTACTAGAGATGAGCGAATCAAAGCTGACAAAGTGGAATTCGATCTGGATTTTAGGAATTATTCGATTCGCACCGAATCCGAATTTCCTCACGCTTCGTGGTAACGAATTACATTTTTTGCTAAAATGGCTGCTGCACATGTCAGGATATGGAGCAAGGAACTCTGGGAATGAGGGATCACCCACAATGCCATGCATGCAACCAATCAGCAGCCAGCCAGCTCTGTGATGTCAAAGGCCTCTAAATAGCCTCAGCCATCTTGGATTCAGACATTTTCCAGTGTACTTAGTGCAGGGAGAGATGCTAGCAGGCGCTAGGGACAGTGCTATCAAAGACTTGAAAACTTGTAATTTGCTCAATAGAAGTTCAGTGAAAGAGTATAAGAAGTGTAGGGAAAGAATAGGAAGGAAGGAATTATTACACATTATTGAAGCAGAACGGGGTTCAATAGGGGTGTTTACAGCCTGGGTAATAGGAACAATCCTATTGCACCTTGCTGCACTGACTGGGGATCCAAATTGCCATTATACTGCTGCTCATTTCAGGATTGCAATACCTCTGCAATTCCAGCAAACTGTTGTTGTTATTGGGGTCTTATTAGCCCTTGTGTGGTGCAGTTATATATGTTCTAAAGCCTTTTTTTGTTGTGTATTAGGGCCCTTGCACATGACCGTATGCCCTCTGAGAGCGGGCCATATGTCTCGGAGCGGTATTATCATGCGCACGGGAGCACAGAGCATCATAGTTTACAATGATGATGTGCACATCGGGCCGCCTGCGCGGCTATTGTCCCACACTCATAAGATCGTATGAGTGCGGAACAATAGCCCAGTGGGCAGCCCAACGTCCACAAAATCATTGTAATTTATGATGCTGTGTGCTCCCGTGCGCATGATCAATGCCGCCCTGGGACATATGGCCCGTCACGGACCGTAAGTCTCAGAAGGCATATGGTCGTGTGCAAGGGCTCTTAGTGGGGGGGGGGCTTATTAGCTGTTTTGTGATGAAGTGATAAAATTACAACCCTTTTTGGCGTGTATTAGTGCCCAAAAAAAAACTTTGTTTGCCATTCACGGCCGCAGTTCTATGTTGAAAAAGCCTTTTTTGGGTGTTTAATAGTGGGGAAAAGGGCTTATTAGCCATTGTGTGGTGAAGTGGGAAAACGACAGCCTTTTTTAGAGTGTATTAGTGGCAAAAAAAATAATTTATTTGCCGTTCACGGCTACAGTTATATGTTCTAAAGCCCTTTTTGGTGTGTATTAGTGGGGGGAAAAGGAGGGGCTTATTCGCCATTGTGTGGTAAAGTGAGAAAATTAAAGCCTTTTTTGTTGTGTACAGATAATGGCCATGAATGATTTCTTGATGATACAGGCAGACAGAGATACTACCCTGTATAACTTTGATGTTAGCCAGTAGCAGCTCATGCGTGACACCTTCCATTTGCTCAGGCCCTTTGAGGAGGCCATTTTATTTGTCAGTCGCCAGGACTACGGGATAAACAACGTGACACTGTTTCATATCCTGGAAAAGATGCTGGTATATCTGGCTGGTCAGGAGACAGGAGACGTGGCGCCTACATCTCACGGCCACATGAGCCCTGTGGGGGCTGAACTGGAGAAGGAGGACATTGGAGCACAAGGAATGTGTAGCAAAATGGGTGGTTTTTCTACACAGGTGACAGGAGAGGAGGAGCAGGAGCAGCGGAAGGAGCAAGAGGGAGATGAGTAAGATGAGGCAGATGACCCAGACACACCGTGGCAGTATGGAGTGGAGATGGAGGCAGGGAGTCCCTCTGAGTCACTTGCGCAAATGGCCCGATGCATGCTCACTTGCTTGCTTAGTGACAGCCGAATTGTTACCATTCGGCAGAGGGATGACTACTGCCTCTCCACCATGGTAGACCCTCGCTAGCGGTCCAAAGTGGGAGCCTTTTTCACATCCGCTGAGAGGGAGGACAAACTGAACTACTATAGAGACATCCTATGTAGTCAGTTTGCCGCTGCCTATCTGCGCATTTGTCCCTACTCTCGCAGGTCTGACCAGGCCCTCTGCACTCATGTTCCACAGCCAAAGCTGCTGGGGGGGTTGGGAACAAGAGCAGTACCAGCTCTATTAGCAGTAGCCTGAGTCTAGAGTCACTGTTGACAAGCTTTATTCACCCGCCTAGTGAAGAAACCACTCACGAGCCACTAGACATAGAGCAGAACCTGAACCAGCAGGAGGTGGCATACTTGGAGTGCACCCTGACAGCTGTCATTGAAGATCTGCTGGACTACTGAGCAGCCAAACTGGATTTGTGGTGGAAACTGGCCAAGTTTGCCCTGGAGAAGCTGCCCTGCCTGGCGAGTAGTGTGGCATCAGAGCGGGTGTTTAATGCAGCAGGGGTCATAGTTACGCCAAGGAGAATTCGCCTGACCACCCAAAATGTGGTAAGGCTGACCAGATGAATCAAGCGTGGATCAGCCAGGATTTCCACCCACCCACCAAAACCGTGACAAAAGAGGCCGGTTTCTTCTGGCTACCTGCCTCAGCTACTATTCTGATGCTGCCACCCGCCTGATGCCACACATCTGATGCCAAGTACTCTTTCTTACACCCACCATTGTTAGTGGGTACTGTTAGTGCCACCCAGCTCCCCAGTCTGTCCCTGGGTCACTCTGTGGTCTCCTGATGCTGCTGTCACCTCCACACTATGTCATTGGGCCACTCTGTGGATTGCTCTTGCTACTCCCGCCATCCCCACTTCATGACTGGGCCACTATTTTGCCTTTTTGGCCTGGTTGACATCATTTATTTGACTCTTCTTCTGATCTCACCAAAATTAACTGATCTGGACATATGTATAAAATAATACTTTATTGATATTATAAAAATAGAGTAAGATCCTCACCATAAAATTCAAAAATAATACATATCGGCATACGTTCCCTTAAGAAAGCCATTTGTGGTGAAACGCGCGTCGGGACGCGGGAGGCACTGTGGTCACTTTACATTACCAGGTATAACTTTTTGCAATGATGGGCCTGTTTTGATTCAGTAGTACTGGTGGTATTTACCATTTTTCTACCTCTGGCTATATATGCGATTTGGGCACAATGTGTTTTACACTTGCTAACCATATGTATTGATACATTGGATTATACCAGTGGTCCTCATGTATCATGCACATTGTTATACAACCGATTTACATATTGGTGCATTATCTCCTGTGTGGGGCTTTTCCTGCATGTTACCTACACTACCAACCATATTTATATGTATTATTTTTGTATTTTATGGTGAGGATCTTACTCTATTTTTATAATATCAATAAAGTATTATTTTATACATATGTCCGGATCGGTTTATTTTGGTGAGATTTATGTGGGTTTAGGGTCAGATTGGTGGCTACCCAATGTCAAGCTTTGGTGTATATCTTTTTCTGATCTGTCAGAAGGAAGGAAAAATGACACAGACAACGGATCCTGTCTGTGTAGCAGCTGTAAGGCCCGGTATGGTCCCATCAGAATTGGCTTATGATTTAGTAGCCAAAAGCAGGAGTGGGTACAAAACACAGAAGACATGCAAATATTCCATTCACGTGTCATCTCTGTTTTGGATCCACTCCTGTTTTTTTTTGGCATTAGCAATACTGATGGATTACGGATCAAATGCTGACCGACTGAAGGCGGATGCTGAACAGACAGGATCCGTTTTTTGGGGGTTATTGTTCTGACAGATCAGAGGAAGGGCAAAATAATCAGTGACATCAACACAAACTTACTGCTGATACCCTCTCCACTCTGTCAGGGGGGCACTACTTGTATAAGCGTTTAATAGAATAGGTTCTGTAGACATCTATGTGGAATCAGCTGATGACGATGTAAAATAAGTGCGCTCTTTTACGCTATAGTAGGATCTTGGGCCTCTGCACGGTACTTTATACCTGGCGCTAATATCGACCTGTAAGGCTGAGTTCACACTTGAGTTCATAACTGCCGAAAGAAGTAAATTGTGCAGTGATTCTAAGAGCGACGCTTGTCATCTGCGTGTCATACTGACTCACAATATTGTTTCACTATCACAGCAGACTCACTCTGCATGTTGCTGCAAGGCACAGTGTTCTGCACCACTATACAGGCTCTCTGCAGCCAGGAAATAGCTGTAATTTGAATCAAATCTTTACGGAAAATTCGGTGAACCGACCGAATTGAATTTTTAAGAAATTTGCTCATCTCCAGTAATTACAGTCTACTCTGCCTTCTCTTTTTATTGTCCATCATTAACCTTTTTTACTTACTACATATAGCTACTATATTTCAGATTCTGTTGACAAAGGTCTCTGGATGTCCGAAATGTTCAGAAACTAAATGTTGTTCTAAATAATATGGAATTTACTGTGGCTATAAACTCAAGTATGATATTTTTCTTGATGATATATTAAATGAGCCATGAACAAACTACTCCTGGAGTGTCACGGATTACTTTATATCCGCTCAAGGGGCTGACATTTCTCATTCCACATTTTCTTACAACATCTACTACAACTGCCACATATTCAGTTTTTTTTTTTAATGCAGCTTTTAAGCCAATTTCAGGTGGGGATCATAACAGGAGAGAATGTATTTAGAGCAGATGCAACTTCTCAACTTTTTTCAATCCACTCCTGGTTTGGGCTTCTATAACCTGCATTTGTGGCAGTACCCTAATAGTGTATATCATAGGCTCAAGATTTATTGCATTGTAGGCTCAATTTTTTTTATCATGTAACTTAGCTTACCAACCAATACATGTTAAACAATATATTTAATTTATTTTCTGCTCTTTTGCAAAATAAAATCTGCTGTTTTGCCAAAAAATTATCACATGTAACTCTTTTAGTGAATACTAAAGTACTGTAGAAATAGAAGCAAAAACTAAAGATAATATCCAATTACCTGTACTAATAGCTCCTATTTTATCTTTGCTGTCAGTTTTAAAATATCTGACAATTAGTTTTAAGTAAAGGATGCAAATTTGTTCAATTACAGAGATGAACCTTCTGTAACCTTCATTTGTCTTATTCCTTACCTGGTTCTCCTTTTAATCCATTAATGCCATCTCTTCCATCACGTCCATTGAGACCTGGAAGCCCTTGTATTACAGAGCATGCTGGTGACGTGTCAGACAGAATCCTGGTGAATAACATTAGAAATATTGTTGCTGTGAAGCTGATGGTCCGGGCGCAGAAAATCATTGCTTACCTAAATAGAAAAATATATAGTTTAGTAATTTCACAATACTTTGACCTCAGTGACTTTATAAGAAATTAAAAGAAATTACATTGAATATAACTACCAACAGCAAAGTATCTGCTCACATGTTTACTCACCTATTTCAGCTATTGTAACAAAATTGCTTCAAATTGCCTAAAAAGGAATTTAGCATTTAACAAAGTTTGTAACAAAGAATGCAGCCTGCACTAGCTCAATTTTGACATGAATGCTATTGTGCATTGCTTTTTACATGGCACTTTATCGATTACTTGGAGGTATCTTGGTGAACTTTGAACTGGGAAGGTCAATAAAAGTATTTTTGTTCTTTTTAGTAAAATGTTGTATTTAGTCGCAAAGTCAAATTGTTTTCTAAATCAGATTAACTGAAGATATGGGAAAAATACCTGTTTGTGAATATTACTTTTTATAATAGTTAATAAACATCTGAATGTATTTTCATTTGAGCTTCATTGACCAGTAAATAGCAAAAGAAAATTATGATGATAATAATAATAATAATAATAATAATAATAATAATAATAATAATAAAAGAAAAAGAAAGAGAAGGAGGAGGTAACTGAGGAGAAAAAGAAGAGTTCTTAAAGGGGTTGTCCAGTCTTGGAGCCTACAATATCTATTGAATTCTATCGTTTGAGGGTGCATATCTTTGTTCAAAATGTGAGCAAATTACCCGTTTGGAATCGCACATCGAGTCTCTAAACGGGCATATTGCAACACTGAGAGCCACTGACAATTTGCAAAAGAGTTTGCTGCTCACCGAGCAAGCAGTCTTTGGGGTAGATGTGGGGGAGGGTGGTAGCGAGGAGGCTGAGGAGAGTGAGGTAGCTAGCTGGGTGACAGTAAGAAAGCGGGGTAGAGGGAAGAGTGCCAGGGAGGCTAGCCCTGATCTGACACACCCCAACAAGTTTGCACGTTTGGCAGATGAGGGGGATGGCAGCTCAGGGACAGCACCGCTGCAGCCAGACACTTCCTCTGCCGGTCAGGGGAATGTCAGCTCCAGTAAGCAGGGGACCAGGAGAGCAGGGCAGGCCAGACAGGTGCTGGTAGTGGGAGACTCAATTATTAGGGGAACAGATAGGGCGATCTGTCACAAAGATCGTGATCGCCGAACAGTGTGCTGTCTTCCTGGCGCTAGAGTTCGACACATCGCAGATCGGGTTGACAGATTACTTGGAGGGGCTGGAGAAAATCCAGCGGTCATGGTCCATATCGGAACCAATGACAAAGTTAGAGGTAGGTGGAGCGTCCTTAAGAATGATTTCAGGGATTTAGGTCAAAAGCTTAGGGCAAGGACCTCAAAGGTAGTATTTTCCGAAATATTGCCTGTACCACGGGCCACACAAGAGAGGCAGCGGGAGATTAGAGAGGTTAACAAGTGGCTCAAGAACTGGTGTAGGAAGCAGGGTTTTGGGTTCATGGAGAACTGGGCCGACTTTGCTATCGGCTACAGGCTCTATCGTAGGGACGGGCTGCACCTCAATGGGGAAGGGGCAGCCGTGTTGGGGAGAAAGATGGCTAGAAGGTTGGAGGAGTGTTTAAACTAGGGACTGGGGGAGAGAAATTACATTATAGGAGGGGAAGATAGTGCAGATAGAGACCGGGGGCAAGGTAGTGGGACTGGGGGAGAAATGGAAGGAGGGACTAGAAAAGTTCAGAAGGAAAGGTGTAGGGCAAAAAATATGCATAAACCTCTCAAATGTATGTATACTAATGCCAGAAGCCTGACTAATAAAACTGGGGAACTGGAATTAGTGATGTGTGAGGAGGATTATGACATAGTGGGAATAACTGAGACATGGCTGGATGATAGCTATGACTGGGCAGTTAATGTACAAGGTTACAATCTGTTCAGAAAGGATCGTCAAAACCGGAGAGGGGAGGGGTCTGCCTTTACATAAAGTCCTCTCTAAAGCCCACACTCTGGGAAGACATCTGTGAGGGACACGAAAATGTGGAGTCATTGTGGGTGGAGATAAATGGAGCCAAAAACAATAATAAATTACTAATAGGAGTTTACTATAAACCACCTAATATACCAGAGTCCGCAGAAAATCTATTACTAAACGAGATAAACAAGGCGGTAAACCATAATCAGGTGGTTATTATGGGGACTTCAACTACCCAGATATAGACTGGGAAACTGAAACCTGTACATCCCATAAAGGAAACAGGTTCTTGGCAATAGCCAAAGACAATTACCTTTCCCAAATGGTTCAGGACCCAACTAGAGGGACGGCCATACTGGACTTAGTATTAACCAATAGACCTGATAGAACAACAGACGTGCAGGTCGGGGGACACCTGGGAAATAGTGACCATAAAGTAATAACCTTCCAATTATCCTTCAAACGAGAGTTTCTACAGGGAGGAACAAGAATACCGGACTTCAAAAAAGCAAAATTTAGCCAACTAAGAGGCCATAGGCCCAATTAACTGGGACATAGTCCTCAAAAATAAAAATACAACCACAAAATGGGAGATTTTTAAAAGCATTGTAACATCAAATTGTGATCGATGCATACCTTATAGAAATAAAAGGCTAAGAAATAAGAAGAAACCAATGTGGATAAATAGAACCGTAAAAAAGCAATAAATGACAAAAAGAAAGCATATAAATCACTAAAACAGGAGGGAGCCAGGAAGCACTGATAAACTATAAGGAAAAAAATAGAATATGTAAAAACTAATAAAAACTGCCAAACTAGAGACCGAGAGATTAATTGCCAAAGAGAGCAAAACTAACCCTAAAATGTTTTTCAATTATATAAATGGTAAAAATATAAACCTGAAGGAGTCGGCCCTCTACATAGCAATGAGGGGAGTTGCAGAAAGCGATGAGGATAAAGCCAAGCTATTAAATATTTTCTTCACCACTGTTTTCACTGAGGAAAATAAACTGTCAGATGAAATGCAAAATGTAAAAGTAAATTCCCATTAAAAGTGCCCTGTCTGACCCAGGAAGAAGTACAACAGCGACTTAAAAGATTAAAATAGACAAATCGCCAGGACCGGATGGCATACACCCCGTATCCTAAGGGAATTAAGTGATGTCCTAGCCAGACCCTTATTTTTGATATTCACGGACTCCATACTGACAGGGAATGTTCCACCAGACTGGCGTATAGCAAATGTGGTGCCAATATTCAAAAAGGGTCCAAAAACAGAGCCTGGAAATTATAGGCCGGTAAGTTTAACATCTGTTGTGGGTAAACTGTTTGAAGGTTTTGTAAGAGATGCTATCTTGGAGTATCTCAATGAAAATAAGCAAATTACACCATATCAGCATGGCTTCATGAGGGATCGGTCATGTCAAACTAATTTAATCAGTTTCTATGAGGAGGTAAGTTCTAGACTTGACAGCGGCGAATCAATGGATGTCGTATATCTGGACTTCTCCAAAGCATTTGACGCTGTACCACATAAAAGGTTAGTATATAAAATGAGAACACTTGGACTAGGAGAAAATATCTGTATGTGGGTAAGTAACTGGCTCAGTAATAGAAAACAGAGGGTGGTTATTAACGGTACACACTCAGATTGGGTCACAGTCACTAGTGGGGTACCTCAGGGTTCAGTATTGGGCCCTATTCTCTTCAATATATTTATTAATGATCTTGTAGAAGGCTTGCACAGTAATATATCAATTTTTGCAGATGACACTAAACTGTGTAAAGTAATTAACACTAAAGAGGACAGTTTTCTGCTACAGAGGGATCTGGATAGATTGGGGGCTTGGGCAGAGAAATGGCAGATGAGGTTTAACACTGACAAATGTAAAGTTATGCACATGGGAAGGAATAATGCAAGTCACCCGTACATACTAAATGGTAAAACACTCAGTAACACTGACATGGAAAAGGATCTAGGAATTTTAATAAATAACAAACTAAGCTGTAAAAACCAGTGTCAGGCAGCTGCTGCTAAGGCCAATAAGATAATGGGTTGCATCAAAAGGGGCATAGATGCCCGTGATGAAAATATAGTCTTACCACTTTATAAATCACTAGTCAGACCACACATGGAGTACTGTGTACAGTTCTGGGCTCCCGTGAACAAGGCAGACATAGCAGAGCTAGAGAGGGTTCAGAGGAGGGCAACTAAAGTAATAACTGGAATGGGGCAACTACAGTACCCTGAAAGGTTATCAAAATTAGGGTTATTCACTCTAGATAAAAGACGACTGAGGGGAGATCTAATAACTATGTATAAATATATCAGGGGTCAGTACAAAGATCTTTCCCATCATCTATTTATCCCCAGGACTGTGACTGTGACGAGGGGACATCCTCTGCGTCTGGAGGAAAGAAGGTTTGTACACAAACATAGAAAAGGGTTCTTCACGGTAAGAGCAGTAAGACTATGGAACTCTCTGCCTGAGGAGGTGGTGATGATGAGTACAATAAAGGAATTCAAGAGGGGCCTGGATGTATTTCTGGAGCGTAATAATATTTCAGGCTATAGCTACTAAAGATGGGTCGTTGATCCAGGGAGTTATTCTGACTGCCTGATTGGAGTCGGGAAGGAATTTTTTCCCCTTAAGTGGGGAAAATTGGCTCTACCTCACAGGGTTTTTTTGCCTTCCTCTGGATCAACTTGCAGGAAACAGGCCGAACTGGATGGACAAATGTCTTTTTTCGGCCTTATATACTATGTTACTATGTTACTATGTATGTTACTATGTTACTATGAATGGACCTGTGCTACAAACGCATAAAAATGCAGACTCATTTGCCCAAAGTCCAGATGCAGCTCCATTCTTGGATGCTTCCAGTGCCTATGGGACCAGGAATTGGCTGAGGACTGTGACCACCGCAGCCAATAATAGGCTAGTGAGGTGCTCTACATGCTGATCTGACTGCTGAGGATTGTGATTGTCTGTAGGGGTCATGGGACACAGTCAGTTCCTGGTCTCATGGGGAAGTGCTGGTTGGCTCCAAGGCGGAAGAACTTTAAAACCTGCAATCTGGGGGCATGGCCATAAGCTGATGGAGACAGACATGTGAGATGAACGCTCCCTTTTTTAACAGCTCCTTAGCACCTAAATTAAGCACCTACCTAGCTAACCATGGGGAAGAGAAGACCTGGGAAGACTCCTAAACCTGGTGAGGATCTGCACTCCCTTCCTCAGTTACTTACCATGCACGCTTTCCTCCACAAACAGCCACTGAGTCTGACTGCCGCCTCCACGATGGACTCGCTCTCCTTGGCACATGGTCTGCGCAGTCATGCACGAGACCTCCCTTCGGCGGCTGGCCCGATCAGTCCAGACTGCCACACTCGCACCCCCTCATCCCCATGCCTAACTGTGATGCCACCACTTACAGACTCTCATCAAGGTCCGGGCTCTCAGGACCCCAAGATGGCAGAGCTGACCGACTCTGATGCGCCACAAGGTCAGGAAGTTGCTCTCCAGGCCCTCTCCCACCTTTACTGCCCCCCTCATTTTACCACCACCAAGGAAGAGGCCTTATCGGCCCCCCTGCTACTGCTCTGGCTGGGTGCGGCCCATGGGGCACTGCCTTGGATGTTCTGGAGGAATGCTCCTGCTGCAGTCCAGGTGGGGCCCGAAGTAGCACCGCTTGAGGATCACTGCAAACGGTGAGACCTTCACCTGCCTGAGAGACATGGCAGAACATGTCTGCAAACCGTGAGTCTATCATGTCCACTTTGAGAGCTCACCCACGGAGATACCCCTTACCGCAACGCACCCCCTTCAGAAGCGCAGAGTCCTTTGGCCTTTGTTGGACACACTCCGCAAACATAATATTCCCTATCGTTGGAGTTTTCCCTTCAGTCTTGCAGTCAGAAAAGAAGGTGTAGTGTTCACACTGAGATCTCCAGAGGACCTAACTGGATTTTGCAACCAGTTGGGAATACCGGTTCCCTCCTTGCCAGAATGGACTGTCTCCCAACTCTCACCCATTCAGTCTACTGCTGCCCCCAGAAAAAGACGCTTACTGGCCTCTGACTCTGGCCGCCCCTGACCTTCAGGAGAAGAAGATTCTCAGGATATCCTGACATTGCTCCATTTCCTATCTAGATGGTTTATATGATTCAGAGACTATATCATTCTTAGAATCTGGATATGGTACTTCTGTCCGCTGCCTTAAATTTTTCCACCTCTCTTCTTTTTTCTCCTTCCCTGCAGTGTGGATCACCTACTTGAGACACATACACTCTCTCTTCTCTTTCCTTTGCCCTACTTCATTAGAACTGTATGTGTTTTTTTTTTTTTTACCAGAGCCTAGGATGTGAATGCTTTACTGGTACTGTAGTAAACTCCCCTTGGTTATCGCCATGCTCCCCATATGGAGTCGATTTTTCTATAGCCTGCAATGGAACACAATCTAAGACTCCGAGAAAAACCCTATGTCAATAGAAAGTATTTTGATAGTTTTCCGATTTGTTTTTCAGCTATGGTGTTTATTGTTGGATGCTTTGCTGTAGCTTGTTTTACTTTTTGTTTTTTCTCTCCGCCACTTTTCACTACGCCTACATGCTTGAAGACATACATGATGAGAAGGAGCAGCCTGGAGACTATCCCATTGAGGCCTATTGCCCTGAATACTAAAAGTGGATGCCTCCATCATATGCTATTAAGGTCCATTATTAATCAGTATGGTTATTTTTTTTTCCTTGAATGTCAAAGGCTTGAATTCTATCTCTAGAAGGCGACTTGCACTACAGTAAATGCGTAAGGCTAAAGCGGAGGTAGTGTTTTTTTCAGGAGACACATATATCTGGGTCAGGATCCCTCCATTTTGTAAAATATTGGTTCCTAGTGTCCTATATGACGAATGCCCCGACTAAAACTGCGGGAGTAGCCATTTTGATAGCTCGCTCATCCCTCCGAATAGATAGAACTGAGGTAGATCCATGTGGTCACTTTCTTATCCCTCACGGTACCCCTTATGGAATGAGAATAACTCTCTGTAATGTCTATGCCTCTAACTTATTTCTTTCCTTTATTCCCTTTTGTCTACCCTGGCGACACACCAAGATGCAGCATTAGTATTTGGTGATGTTAACGCCTATTTCTCTGGTTCTGCTGATAGACTTGTACTCCCCCCTACCCCCTCTACTTAATCATCAATCTGACTGTCTAGACGTTTGCGTAGACTTATCCGTACCCATTCGTTATATGATTTATGGAGAATAGATAGCCCTACCGCCTACCAATATTCCTTTTTCTCCCACCCTCATCAAACCCATATGACAATCGATTCTTTTTTTGGGGAAAATACTGACCCTTCACTTACTCTCCTCAGCAGTGATAGCCCTATATCCTGGTTAGACCATGATCCTATCCATATAGAAATGAACTTGACCTCCTCTCCTCCAAGGTGCATGCACTGGCACTTGAATGAGACTCTTCTAACTAACAAACACCCTTACACGAGACAAATTGGGCTCCCATCTTTCTAACTACTTCCAGATTAATACACCATCAGCATCTTCTTTAGGAATATTGTGGGAAGCCCATAAAGCAAGTTTCCATGTATGTTGCATCTCAACGGCCTCTCAGATTAAGAGCGATAGGGAGGCGTGCTATTGGAGGTGTGCCACAGAATTAAAATGCACCGAACAAGAACTGGCGTCCAGACCGCAGAGAAGTCTTTTCCTAGCAAAGACAGAAAAGCTTATATGGTACTCTATACAGCGTTTCTTCGAATTCGGTAATAAACCCTATTCTTTATTGGCAAAGCAGCTCAGAGACTGTGCAATTACCTCCACCGCACAGTCAATTAAAGATCCCACTGGTACTCTATATTATGGCCCTGATCATATTGCAAATATATCCCATTCTTATTATGCATTTTTATACTCTCCCGCTTCTGAACTGCCCACTGCTGAGGAAGAAAGATCTGAAATGTTAGATAATTATCTCTCTGGTTGTGCTCTGCCCATTCTAACTGTGGAGACCCTGTCACACCTGAATCAGCTGATCACATTAGATGAGCTGCAAGAGGTGATACGGGATCTCCCGAGAAGCAAATCCCCAGGGCCTGACGGCCTTACGTATCTCTATTATAAAACCTATGAGGAAGTTTTACTACCACATATGGTTTCCTTATTTGATAAATTTTTGGTCGGCAACCCTATTCCAGAAACTATGTTACAATCTTCAGTGACAGTCATTCCCAAACCAGTTAAGGACCCCTCAGAATGTGCCAGCTATCACCCATTTAGTCTATTAAACTCAGATTTTTACTAAGCTACTCGCCAACCGCTTAAATTGCTGGTTCCTCCAGCTAATCCATAAGGACCAAGTCGGGTTTGTCCGGTTTCGAAAGGCAGGAAACAACCCGAGAAGAGTGATTGACCTGATTGACTCAGCTAATAGGGGCTTGACCGAAGCCCTACTCCTTAGTCTTGACACGTAAAAAGCTTTTTGCTGCCTTAACTTGTCTTATATATTTCATACATTGCAACGGTTTAGGTTTTAAAGCCCTTTCTTACAGGCACTTAAAGGTACTTGTCCCCAACTGCACATGTCAATCTACCTCACGCGTGATCCTCTGCTTTTGGATGTCCCCTGTGGCCACTCTTGCATGTGTGGAGCATTGAACCCCTCGCCGCTCGAATCTGGGTGAACCCAACACATTAATGGAATCCGGGTGTGGGACTGATCCTTTACTATCTCTTAATTTGCGGATGATGTCCTGTTAACATTAACTAAACCGATTACCTCTCTTCCCAACCTTCAGGCCACCATTGGTAGCTATAGTAGACTCTCGGGCTATAACATTGATAATACAAAAACAGAAGCCTTACCCCTCAATATCCCCTCCAAAAACCATGAATCAACATTTCCCCCTCTTATTCCACTTTATATGGAGACTACTTCCCCCCATTACTTACTAATGTCACCTTACTCCTCCTTAAATGGGGATCCCTTCACATATCTTTAATGGGGTGGATTGCAGCTATCAAGATGTCCATATTGCCTAGATTTCTATACCTTTTTGAGACGCTCCCCACTAGGGTGCCTGCGGGGATACCTTGACAGAACCAGTCCATTTTTCTTACCTTCGTATGGAACAATATGCGACATCACATTTCTAAATTGGTCCTAACCTCTAAGAAATCCCAGGGTGGCCTTTCACTTCCAGACAAAACCCTCTACTATTTTGCCACCCATCTCCGACACTTAGCATCTTGGACTACATTACATTCCTTTAACCAATGGACTGAGATTGAAAGACTCATATGAGTGCTTTGATCTGGGGCCGACCAGTGAATGTGCTTTCCCTGGACTTATTAGGCCCTATGTTGTTCACCCGGGACCTTTGGCTGAGCTGTAAGATCAAGTTTAACCTCTCCACTTCTCCTCTCCATTTATCACTCACACCGTTTATATTCCCCTGCACTTGGTTACCGGAAGTGAAGCGGCCATGGCTAAACCGCGGCGGGAATTCATTGCTTTCATGATCTTTGAAACTCTCTCACTAATAACCTTCTTTTTTTTTCGGAATTGCAAATTTAATATCATCTTCCTTCCCATTTTATTATGAGCAAATTGCCCACTACGGTCGCACAACCACTACCTCAGGGTTACTACCTCTCCTCACTCCATTTGAAAGAATACGCCTATGAAGCCCATCAGCCAAAGGTCTCATCTCTGATATATATGGTCTACTTTCCTCCCAGGCCTACTTGATGGGGGATAAACACCTATATATACAGAAGTGGGAACGGTGGCTCAACAGAGAGTTTACACCAGACTTACGGAATGTGATTTGGTCCAGAGCTTTTGCTAGCTCCTCTTGTATGGTTTATAAGGAGAACCAGTTGAAAATACTGATGCATTGGTACAATACTGCTGAGGTGTTACATGCCCTCAACAGCTCTATCCCTAATATCTGCTGGACATACTTGTTTTGGGAATGTCCACATATAATACCCTTCTGGAGTATGGTTACTTCTGTTATACAGACAATCCTGTGATGCACAATGCTTTTGGACCCACTCATATGCTTACTAAATGTTCCCCCAGAGGATTGGGATGACATAGCTCCAGGCTGCTCCTTCATCTGCTCACTGTGGCAAAATAGCTCTCTTTTGCAAACGACCTGCTCCTCCGTCTAAGACAGACCATTACTCTCATATTAAGGATATTTGTTCTTAGGAATACTATACAGCCTTACTGCAGGGAATTATGGCTAGGTTTTCAAAGGTCTGGTCCCTTTGGGATCCTCGCCATACTGAACTACACTTATAGAGCATAGGAGAGAACTATTCTTAATTGCTTCTCTTTTATCCCCCCTTTTTTTACTTTCCTTTTTTTTCTTTTCTTCCTCTTACTTTTGTTCTTTTAAATATTGCATATGACATCACTGTAAGCTATATATATAGCTATATTCTGCATACAAATGTGTAACTGCTTCTATATGCCTAAAGACATCAAAATGTGGAATGCTTCTTGTACATATTAAAAATGTCATAAATATAAAGTTGAAAAAAAAATGCAATCTGCACTACACAATCGGGCTATGATGCAATAGTCAACTGTTCTCTATAGTTTGGACTTCCTCCTGAAATGTATTTGGATGAAAAAAAAAGTATGTGGGAGAGGAGTAAATAGAATAAAATTAAATTACTTTATGAATATATTCAAAACAGTCATATGTAATATAAACGGCATCAAAATACATATTAAAAAATACATAATTTAAGGCAACTAAACAAGTTAAGGCTAGAAATTGTACTGCTACAAGAAATGCATCTATTGAAAAAGAACTAGCTTTAATCATTGTTAGATAGGTCAGGCAATTAACTCTCCTATCTTCAAAAGGTCGGGGGGAATCTACTGAGTGATATTGAAAGACACGTTCACAATAGATTAGTTAACCTGTCACAGACACTGCCTATGTGCCCATACAATCAGGAGTGGGACAACAGCTGGTAACACACAGCTGCAGCCCTGCAATAAGAGTGGATATCAGAAAACCTCTGATGTCTGCCATTTAACAATTTGAATGTCAAGATCAGCAATAGTAAGGGCATTCAAAGGGATAGTATGAGGGGAGAATCCCACTTTAATCTTGTTGCATGGAATTTGTATGTGAAGACAGATTGGGGTCCACTGAAGGCCCTCAAGGCTGTTTGATCATATTCCAAGTTGCGGAGGCATACTTAGATATGCCCTAAATACAGCCTGGTATTGGTGGGTGCTGGCAGTGTAATAAAGCTGACACACCCCTACATATACCTTACATAACTCAGACCCCTTCAACTAGCTCCTCAGAAGACTTATGTGATAGGTCATAATTAGAAATGAGTGATTTGGCTGCTTTGCTGAAGTTGACAAGAAATTTGATTTGTTAAGTATTTATTTGGCACAAATTGCTATAAATCAGGTATATCCAAGCCAATCTGCCTAAAAGTAATTAGACCTGCCTGTAATACTGATGGCACAGTAACTCTACAGTTAACAGAACAGATTAGTTATTACTCTTGGTGCATTGCACAGTTATGTACACAGCGATAAATTATAGCATAGTCCATAGTTCAGCAGTCTCCTACGCTCTCCCTCCACTGTCCCTGCACTCTCCCTCTCCAATATTATCCTACACTCTCTGTTAATTAATAGTTTGCAGCAAAATTCTCCCTAGCGAAGGAGCATCTTGTCATGTCTTCCCTATTCTCAGTTCACAGGAAAATGGCAGCAACTCTGCAGGATCAGAGTTTTATAGTGCTTTGCCTAGCTGTGACATCACGGGGGGATGACTACCTGCAGATTTGCTGGCTGCACCACATTATAGGTGATATTGCATTCCTGGGCTTGTCTCCTCTACACTTAATTTTACTTTCTAACATATGCAGTCTCCATTTTAGGAAAATTGATTCGTTACCACCTAGTGCGAGGAAATTTGGATTTGTTTACAATCAAGGTTTTCCTAATCTTCAGACCGAATTCCGCTTCGGATGCCTTGCTTAACATTAGTCATAATACTACCATTGTTTTTAGGGTTTTGTTCTTTCCGAGTTCACTGTGTTATAATGTATTATTTATTTGAAAGCACTATAAATTCCATCTGTAATACCCCAGATGTGAGGTTATTACTATTGTGAACTTTAATTACTGCATTTTATACATTTTATATGCAACTCTATGTAATGTTATGCACGCTATGTCAGCTGTATTGTCATCTTATCCAGCAGGGAGAGGTATTGGTTGGCAATGGCTGGCTGTAACAGGGTTATCCACCTTGTTCCACCTCTTCTGGTACAATGGGCTCCTCTGGATTTTGGCAAGGAGAGGGAAAGCTAGAGTTAGTTTATTTTTAGTCTACAGTCGGAGGGGACATGAGAGGTTCTATCCTGATATTGAAGGGGAGTGAGGAAGCAGCTTATAGAGCACTGCAGAATAGGGAAGCAGCTCAGAGAGCACCGATTCTGAGGACCTCTTCTTAGACTCAGGATCCAGATAACCATCTCCTGCTCGAGAGTTGGGAAGCAGCTCATAGAGCACAAACTTTACAGAACTGAAAGAAGGTCTCAAGTGAATCCTTGGGATCCCAGATGGCAAAAGACACACTTACCACCAAAAAAACTATTAGGTCAGCAGAACAGCAGCCATTAAACCTTCCACCATACTTCAACTGGTGCCAGAGAAGAATTGCACTAAAGCCTCCAGGTACTGCATGTATTTTCAAGTTCTACGTTGCACATATTAAAAGCCCTTTTTACGTTCCACTCTGGCCTCATACTTAAGTGTTACAACTTTCACTGCAACTGACCCCAGGGAGTGATGGCCTGAGGTAGGACACTGTGACACAACAATACTACATCAGGGCCCATCCTCTATGGCTCCCACAGGGGCTTTCAGCACATGGCTCTGTACATCAAGAAGGGGTTACACATACATAATACAAAAATAAAAATACACAAACTATTACCAGACTAGAACAGAGGGGGGAGAGGACTATGCCTGTAAGAGTTAACAATCTACAAGGGAAGGGGAAGAACACGCTAGGTAAGGGTAAAGGCTGCTCATATGGCTGTGTGGTGGCAGCATACTTATTGCAGGTGGTATGCTTTCAGGTTATTTTTGAAGGTTTGAATGTTGGGGGATAAACTAATGTACTGGGGTGTGAGCTTTAGAGTGGGGGAGAGGCATATGAGAAATCTTGTAGTCGATTGTTTGAAGAACAGATGAGAGAACAAAGAGGGAGTTCCTATGAGGATCAGAGATTACCTGGTGGGATGTATCGGGAAAGTAGGTCAGAAATGTCAGGAGGGGACTGGTTGTGGACGGCCTTATATGTAGTTTTTTGTATTTTAAACTGAATTTTCAGGGCAATAGGGAGCCACTTAGGGGATTGACAGAGGGGGGAGGCAGAGGAAAAATCAGGCAGGAAGGTTGAGAATAGATAGGAGGGGAGCAAGAGTGCTAGAGGAGAATGATGCAGTATCCAGGCGGGTGATGAAGAGGGCATGCACTTGCATTAAAATTGACTGAGAGGTGAGAAAGGAGCGAATACTAGAGATGTTCTTGAGTTGAAAGTGGCAGATGGAGGTGAGGGTTTGGATGCGTGGCTTAAATGACCGGGCAGAATCAATTGTTATCCCCAGGCAGCAGACCTGTAAGACTGGAGAAAACATCATGCTATTAAAGGCTATGTACACTTTTGGTGGCACTTTTTATTATTATTATTGCATTGAACTCTTTTTGAACTTAAAATCATTTTTTTTTCAATTGGTCTTTATTAGAGATGAGCGAACACCTGGAAGTTCGGGTTCGGGAAGTTCGGCCAAACTTCCCGAAAATGTTCGGGTTCGGGATCTGAACTCGACCCGAACTTTATCCCGAACCCCATTGAAGTCAATGGGGACCCGAACTTTTAGGCACTAAAAAGGCTGTAAAATAGTCCAGGAAAGGGCTAGAGGGCTGCAAAAGGCAACAAAATGTAGGTAAAGCCCCCTGCAAACAAATGTGGATAGGGAAATTAATTAAAATAAAATAAAATAAATAAAAATTAACCGATATCAATTGGAGAGAGGTCCCACAGCAAGGAATCATGCGTCATATCACCCACCACTGGAGAAGGCCACTTTCAGTTATTTTGGCCCAGCACCCAGACCGAGGATACAGGTCCCACTGCAAGGAATCATGCGTCATATCACCCACCACTGGAGAAGGCCACTCTCAGTTATTTCAGCCCAGCACCCAGACAGAGGAGAGAGGTCCCACAGCAAGGAATCATGCGTCATATCACCCACCACTGGAGAAGGCCACTTTCAGTTATTTCGGCCCCAGCACCCAGACAGAGGAGAGAGGTCCCACAGCAAGGAATAAGGCGTCATATCACCCACCACTGGAGAAGGCCACTTTAAGTTATTTCGGCCCACCACCCAGACAGAGGAGAGAGGTCCCACAGCAAGGAATCATGCGTCATATCACCCTCCACTAGAGAAGGCAACTTTCAGTTATTTCGGCCCCAGCACCCAGACAGAGGAGAGAGGTCCCACAGCAAGGAATCATGCGTCATATCACCCACAACTGGAAAAGGCCACTTTCAGTTATTTCGGCCCAGCACCCAGACCGAGGAGAGAGGTCCCACAGCAAGGAATCATGCGTCATATCACCCACCACCGGAGAAGGCCACTTTCAGTTATTTCGGCCCCAGCACCCAGACAGAGGAAAGGTTCATTCAACTTTGGGTTGCATCGCAAGATCATGGTAAAGATAAAAAAAATAGGATTCAATAAAGAAGTGCCCTGGAGTACAAGAATACATGGTTGAGGGGGAGGCAGTTATAAATGTCTATTCTGCACAAGGGAGGCACAGATCCTGTGGGATCCATGCCTGGTTCATTTTTATGAACGTCAGCTTGTCCACGTTGGCTGTGGACAGGCGGCTGCGTTTGTCAGTAATGACGCCCCCTGCCGTGCTGAATACACGTTCAGACAAAACGCTGGCCGCCGGGCAACCTCCAGGGCATAAAACGCTAACTCTTGCCACGTGGACAATTTGGAGACCCAGAAGTTGAATGGGGCCGAACCATCAGTCAGTACGTGGAGGGGTGTGCAGACGTACTGTTCAACCATGTTAGTGAAATGCTGCCTCCTGCTAACACGTTCCGTATCAGGTGGTGGTGCAGTTAGCTGTGGCATGGAGACAAAACTTTTCAACATTTCTGCCATGCTAACCCTGCCCTCAGAGGAGCTGGCCGTGACACAGCTGCGTTGGCGACCTCTTGCTCCTCCTCTGCCTTCGCCTTGGGCTTCCACCTGTTCCCCTGTGACATTTGGGAATGCTCTCAGGAGCGCGTCTACCAGCGTGCGCTTGTACTCGCGCATCTTCCTATCATGCTCCAGTGCAGGAAGTAAGGTGGGCACATTGTCTTTGTACCGAGAATCCAGCAGGGTGGCAACCCAGTAGTCCGCACATGTTAAAATGTGGGCAACTTTGCTGTCGTTGCGCAGGCACTGCAGCATGTAGTCGCTCATGTGTGCCAGGCTCCCCAGAGGTAAGGACAAGCTGTGTTCTGTGGGAGGCGTATCGTCATCGTCCTCCGTATCCCCCCAGCCACGCACCAGTGATGGGCCTGAGCTGTGTCGGGTGCCACCCCGCTGTGAACCTGGTTAATCCTCATCCTCCTCCACCTCCTCCTCATCCTCCTCGTCCTCCAGTAGTGGGCCCTGGTTGGCCACATTTGTACCTGGCCTTTGCTGTTGCAAAAAACCTCCCTCTGAGCCACTTCTAACAAACTGGCCTCAAAGTGGTAAAAATGACCCCTCATCCTCCTCCTCCTCCTGGGCCACCTCCTCTTCCATCATCGCCTTAAGCGTTTTCTCAAGGAGACATAGAAGTGGTATTGTAAAACTGATAACGGTGTCATCGCCACTGGCCATGTTAGTGGAGTACTCGAAACAGCGCAACAGGGCACACAGGTCTCGCATGGAGGCCCAATCATTGGTGGTGAAGTGGTGCTGTTCCGCAGTGCGACTGACGCGTGCGTGCTGCAGCTGAAACTCCACTATGGCCTGCTGCTGCTCGCACAGTCTCTCCAGCATGTGCAAGGTGGAGTTCCACCTGGCGGGCAAGTCGCTTATGAGGCGGTGAGCGGGAAGGCCGAAGTTCCGCTGTAGCGCAGACAGGCGAGCAGCGGCAGGATGTGAACGCCGGAAGCGCGCACAGACGGCCCGCACTTTATGCAGCTGTTCTGACATGTCGGGGTAGTTGTGAATGAACTTCTGCACCACCAAATTCATCACATGCGCCAGGCAAGGGATGTGCGTCAAACCGGCTAGTCCCAGACCTGCGACGAGATTTCGCCCATTATCGCACACCACCAGGCCGGGCTTGAGGCCCACCGGCAGAAACCACTCGTTGGTCTGTTGTTCAATACCCCGCCACAACTCCTGCGCGGTGTGGGGCCTGTCCCCCAAACATATGAGTTTCAGAATGGCTTGCTGACGTTTACCCCGGGCTGTGCTGAAGTTGGTGGTGAAGGTGTGTGGCTGACTGGATGAGCTGGTGGAAGCAGAGCAGGAGGAAGCCGAGTAGGAGGAGGAGGCTACAGGAGGCAAAGAATGATGCCCTGCGATCCTTGGCGGCGGAAGGACGTGCGCCAAGGAACTCTCCACCTGGGGCCCAGCCGCCACTACATTTACCCAGTGTGCAGTTAGGGAGATATAGCGTCTCTGGCCATGCTTACTGGTCCACGTATCTGTGGTTAGGTGGACCTTGTCACAGATGGCGTTGCGCAGTGCACACTTGATTTTATTGGATACTTGGTTGTGCAGGGAAGGCACGGCTGTCTTGGAGAAGTAGTGGCGGCTGGGCCCCAGGAGAGTTCCTTGGCGCACGTCCTTCTTCCGCCAAGGCTACTGTGGGACAGCCATGGACATCAGCTGTTTGAAGCTGTCTGTGTCCACCAGTCTGAATGACAGCATTTCAAAGGCCAGTAGTTTAGAAATGCTGGCATTCAGGCCCAGGGCTCGAGGGTGGCTAGGTGGGAATTTACGCTTTCTCTCCAAGGTTTGTGAGATGGAGAGCTGAACACTGCCGTGTGACATGGTGGAGATGCTTGGTGACGCAGGTAGTGGTGTCGGTGGCACATCCTCTGTTTGGTGGGCGGCAGGTGCCAACATTCCTCCCGAGGCGGAGGAAGAGGCCGAGGCAGCAGCAGAAGAGGGAGCAGGGGGAGCCAGAGTGAGTTCCTTGCTTTTAAGGTGTTTACTCCACTGCAGTTCATGCTTTGCATGTAGATGCCTAGTCATGCAGGTTGTGCTAAGGTTCAGAACGTTAATGCCTTGCTTCAGGCTCTGATGGCACAGCGTGCAAACCACTCAGGTCTTGTCGTCAGCACATCGTTTAAAGAAGTGCCATGCCAGGGAACTCCTTGAAGCTGCCTTTGGGGTGCTCAGTCCCTGGTGGCGGTGGCCAGTAGCAGGCGAACTCTCTTGGAGGCGGCTGTTCTGCTTTTACCCCCTGCTCTCTCTTTTGCTACGCTATTGGCTCGGTCTCACCACTGCCTCTTCCTCTGAACTATGAAAGTCAGTGGTACGACCTTCATTCCATGTGGGGTCTAGTACCTCATCGTCCCCTGCATCGTCTTCCACACAGTCTTCCTCCCTGACCTCCTGTTCAGTCTGCACACTGCAGAAAGACGCAGCAGTTGGCACCTGTGTTTCGTCATCATCAGAGACGTGTGGACTCCGATGAGGTGGTATTCCCATGTCCTCATCATCAGGAAACATCAGTGGTTGTGCATCAGTGCATTCTATGTCTTCCACCACTGGGGAAGGGCTAGGTGGATTCCCTTGGGAAACCCTGCCAGCAGAGTCTTCAAACAGCATAAGAAACTGCTGCATAACTTGAGGCTCAGACAGTTTCCCTGATATGCATGGGGGTGATGTGACAGACTGATGGGCTTGGTTTTCAGGTGCCACCTGTGCTCTTTCTGCAGAAGACTGGGTGGGAGATAATGTTGTGAACATGCTGGATCCACTGTCGGCCACCCAATTGACTAGCGCCTGTACCTGCTCAGGCCTTACCATCCTTAGAACGGCATTGGACCCCACCAAATATCGCTGTAAATTCTGGCAGGTACTGGAACCTGAGGTAGTTGGTTCACTAGGACGTGTGGCTGTGGCAGAATGGCCACGTCCTCTCCCAGCACAAGAGGGTACACTAACACCACCACGACTGCGTCCGTGTCCCTTACTAGATGTTTTCCTCATTGTTACCGTTCACCAAGCACCACAATAAGAAAAAAAATATTTGGCCCAAAGTATTGATTTTAAATTCAGGTCATTTTTTTACAGGCACCTAACACTATCTGCCTATTTATTTATGTAGCGTATTACACTAATTCAGGCACAGCAGTAACCACTGATTTAAGGGAATATCTCTTTTAGGGCTAGTATTTAGGTCCTGGATGAAAGGTATCCTTTTATGGACAGATTTACACTTGGCCTGCAACAGCTCAAAAACCAGATTCAGGGTATTGCTATTTTGGCAATTGAATTTCACCCCACAACAAAATATATGTTTTTGCGGACACTATGAAACTTGGCCAGCCACAGCTGAAACCACTGATTTATGGTATTGCTATTTTGGCAATTGAATTTCACCGCAGAACAAAATATACCCTTTTGCGGACAGATTAACACTTGGCCTGCAACAGCTGGGACACCAGATTAAGGGTATTGCTATTTTGGCAATTGAATTTCACTTCACAACAAAATATATGTTTTTGCGGACACTATGAAACTTGGCCAGCCACAGCTGAAACCACTGATTTATGTTATTGCTATTTTGGCAATTGAATTTAACCGCAGAACAAAATATACCCTTTTACGGACAGATTAACACTTGGCCTGCAAGAGCTGGGACACCAGATTCAGGTTATTGCTATTTTGACAATTGAATTTCATCCCACAACAAAATATATGTTTTTGCGACACTATAAAACTTGGCCAGCCACAGCTGAAACCACTGATTTATGGTATTGCTATTTTGGCAATTGAATTTCACTGCAGAAAAAAATATACCCTTTTACGGACAGATTAACATTTGGCCTGCAACAGCTGGGACAACAGATTAAGGGTATTGATATTTTGGCAATTGAATTTCACCCCACAACAAAATATATGTTTTTGCGGACACTATGAAACTTGGCCAGCCACAGCTGAAACCACTGATTTATGGTATTGCTATTTTGGCAATTGAATTTTACCGCAGAACAAAATATACCCTTTTGCGGACAGATTAACACTTGGCCTGCAACAGGTGGGACACCAGATTAAGGGTATTGATATTTTGGCAATTGAATTTCACCCCACAACAAAATATATGTTTTTGCGGACACTATGAAACTTGGCCAGCCACAGCTGAAACCACTGATTTATGGTATTGCTATTTTGGCAATTGAATTTCACCCCAGAACAAAATATACCCTTTTACGGACAGATTAACACATGGCCTGCAACAGCTGGGACACCAGATTAAGGGTATTGCTATTTTGGCAATTTAATTTCACCCCAGAACAAAATATATGTTTTGGCGGACACTATTATACTTTGCCAGCCACAGCTGAAACCACTGATTTATGGTATTGCTATTTTGGCAATTGAATTTCACCGCAGAACAAAATATACCCTTTTACGGACAGATTAACACTTAGCCTGCAACAGCTGGGACACCAGATTAAGGGTATTGATATTTTGGCAATTGAATTTCACCCCACAACAAAATATATGTTTTTGCGGACACTATGAAACTTGGCCAGCCACAGCTGAAATCACTGATTTATGGTATTGCTATTTTGGCAATTGAATTTCACCCCAGAACAAAATATACCCTTTTACGGACAGATTAACACTTGGTCTGCAACAGCTAGGACACCATATTAAGGGTATTGCTATTTTGGCAATTGAATTTCACCCCAGAACAAAATATACCCTTTTACGGACAGATTATCACTTGGCCTGCAACAGCTGGGGCACCAGATTAAGGGTATTGCTATTTTGGCAATTTAATTTCACCCCAGAACAAAATATATGTTTTGGCGGACACTATTATACTTTGCCAGCAACAGCTGAAACCATTGATTTATGGTATTGCTATTTTGGCAATTGAATTTCACCACAGAAAATAATCTATCCTTTGCCAGACAGCAGACAGTATTATACTTGGCTAGCCAAAGCTGGAACACCAGATTTAGGGGATTGGTATTTGGGCAATTGTATTTAACCCCTTAATAAAATATAGAAATTGCTATCCTGAGTTTCTAGGGGTGACAATTAGCACAGGCAAGCCCCTGATGTAGGATATAGCAAAAGAAACTAGTATTGATGGATTGATGGACTTTGTGGCAGCTTGTTCTGGTGCACCACAAGTCACAAAATGGCCGCCGATCACCCCAGAAAATAAGTGACAGAAAAACGCTCTGTGCAGCCTAAAAACCAGTTTTCAAGTAACTAGCAGAAGTTTAATCATTCATAGCTGTAGATCGATCACTTCATTAGGTGCTGTCGCTGACTTTTCCCTGCCTAATCTCGCCCTCACAGAAGCTGAGTCCTCTCCCTACACTAATCAGAGCAGTGTGACGTGCGGCGCTACGTGACTCCAGCTTAAATAGAGGCTGGGTCACATGCTGCGCTTGGCCAATCACAGCCATGCCATTAGTAGGCATGGCTGTGATGGGCTCTTAGGGCAAGAAGTAAAACGCTAGCTGATTGGCTGCTGTGCAGCCCTTCAGAAAGCGGCAAGCAATCGCCAAACAACGAACCTGAACCCAAAATTTTTTGAAAAAACTATGCTCGAAAAACTATGCTCGAACTGTTCGCTCAACACTATTCTTTATTAAAAATGATGAGCTGTTTTCCCTGCATAGTTTTGAGTTTAACTGACAGACTCCTTATCTCTTATCTTATTAATAAGAATGTCACTTAAATAAGTGTTTATGACCTTTTAGTAATTTAGAGATAAGGATTATTAGATGACAGCACAAAGTGAAAGTGAAAGTACCAGTCACACAGCTAGACAAATAATTAACCCTTTATGACAGAACAACTCAATATTTTAATTAAAGGCATATTGAAAACATGATTTTTAGCTCAAAATGAGTAGAATGCAATCATAAAAAGAAAAACTGTCCCCGATAGATAGGTCAGGTAGGGGCTGAGTGAAATAGAGGAAAAACAATGAATCAGTTTTCACCCTGTTGAGTTTTAGAAAGCGAGAGAAGAATAATGAAGATATATCCGACAAACACACGGGGATTCTGGTTAGCAGGGAAGTGACATCTGGAACAGGGAGGTAGATTTGAGTGTTATCAGCATAGAGGTGGTATTGGATGCCATGGGAGTCTATGAACTGTCCAAGGCCAAATGTATAAATGGAGAAAAGATGGGGTTCCAGGACAGTACCTTGAGGGAGACCAACAGAGAGGGGGAGTGGTGAAGAGGTGCTGTATGAATGGGTAACGATGAAGGTTCTTTTGATGATATATAAGAAGATCCAAGAAACCTTGATGGTTATTCTTTGGCTCTTTTCATTTTTTTCAGTATGCTGATCACTAGAGATGAGCAAATCAAAGCTGACGAAGTGGAATAAGTTTAGAATTTAAGGAAAAATTCAATTTGTAATGAATGCTAATTTCCTAAAATGGTGGCTACACGTGTGAGGACTGAGGACATGGGGCAAGGAACTCTAAGAAGACAGGATAACCCAGATTGACATGCCTGCATGCAGCCAATCATCAGCCAGCCCTTTAAATACGGCGGCCATCTTACAGTCAGACATTTTCCAGTGTTCAAAGTGCAGGAACAGACGTGTGAAGACGCTAGGGACAGCACGTGGAAAAACGATTGTGGAAAAAAAAACTGAAAAAACTATTTATAAGTGCAGGGAAAGGATAGGGAGGAATCATTTTCCAGCATCTTAGTGCAGGGAGAGACATCAGAAAGCGCTAGGGACATTGATAGGAAAGTAAGTTACAAGTACAGGGAAAGATTATTTGGGGATCCAAATAGTCATTAGACACCTCTGTCATTCCAGCTTTTTGTTATTGGGCTGCAAGTGTTATGTTGAAAAGCCTTTAGAGGCTTATATCTTAGTATCTTATTCAGTACTACCACTACTCTGGTGAAAGCATAGATAGGTGTATTTCAGTAAAAAAAGAAAACTATATACTCTTTTCACTGTTGCAGTTATTTCTGGTAAAAGTGTATAGTGGCCTATTTCATTAAAAAAACAATAAATATATACCCTCTGCACTGTTGCAGTTATTTCTGTTGAAAGAGTATAGGGACGTATTTCAGTAAAAAAAGAAAAATATATACGCACTGCACTGTTGAGTTATTTTTGGTAAAAGCATATAGTGGCTTATTTCAGTCCAACAAGAAATATATATTCTCAGGTCACTTCTGCAGTTATTTCTGGTGAAAGCGTAGAGAGGCTTATTGCAGTAAAAAAAGAAAAAAAATATACGCACTTCCCTGCTGCAGTTATTTCTGGTGAAAGAGTAAAGTGTCCTAGTTCAGTCCAACATGAAATATAAATTCTCAGGTCACTTCTGCAGTTTTTTCTGGTGAAAGCGTAGAGACTAGAGAGTAGTGATGAGCGAGCATGCTCGGCCGAATATCTGTTCGGATCGAGCATTGCCATGCTCGCCACATGGCGGTACTCGACCAAGTACCGCATGTGCTCGAGCGCAATGCTCGAGTCTCCGCCCCGCACATTTTGCGGGGTTTAAGCAACCAATAAAGGTGCAGGTAAGTACTGTCCTTACTGTAATGCCAGTAGCCATGTTGATTGCTGGCATTACAGTGATTGGCTGGCCGGAACGAGTCATCGGTGCTATATAGCACCCAAATACGCATGTTCGGCTCAGACATAGACAGGGAGAGCTGAATGTAGGAAGGGAAAGACAGTGTAGGGAGCGATTTTCACATTTTTTTTTCTGAAAAAAGCTTTTCCAAGACCCAAAAGTCCTTTTAAGGACTACTGTGTGTGTTTTAGAGCAGCAATCCATTTACCTGCTGCAGTCTAAGGGACAGTTTTTCGGAAGGTACAGATGCAGGGAGAGACATTTGCTGTCTTTACAACAGCTTTTCAAAGATCCCAAAGTCCTTTTAAGGACTACTGTGTGTGTTTGACAGCAGCAAGATATTTTTATTTTATACCTATTAGTGACATATACTGTACATCAACCACAGACTGTGTCTTTAATTATCTGGGCCACATCTAGTGTCCATAATCTGTGTTTTTCTGTAACCAATACTGTAAAACATCTGCAAACAGTGTCTGTATTACAAATTCCAATAATCTGGGAAACATCTAGTGTCCATAATCTGTGATGTTCCGTAACTAATACTGTAGAACATCTGCAAACAGTTTCTGTATTACAAATTCCAATAATCTGGGCCACATCTAGTGTCCATAATTAGAGTTGAGCGGACACCTGGAAGTTCGGATTCGATGGGTTCAGCCGAACTTCACAAAAAAGTTTGGGTTTGGGACCCGAACTTGACCCAAACTTGGGATTCGAACTTTTGGGCACTAAAATGGCTGTAAAAAAGTCCTGGAAAGGGCTAGAGGGCTGCAAAAGGCAGCACAATGTGGGCCCTGCAAACAAATGTGGATAGGGAAATAACTTAAAATAAAATAAATAAAAATGAAAAAACTTTAACCTGCAACTCGGAAGAGGAGGTGGATGTGGAGTCGGAGGTTGAGGAGACAGTGAATGTGGTGTTGCCAGCTAACAATGTTTTTTTTTTTTTTTTTTTTTTTTTATTGGGGTAGCCCCTGAAATAATGGGACAAATAAAGAAAAAAAGAAATCAAAGAATAAGTGCACTTGAGTACAAGAATGTATGGTTGAGGCAGGTATAAATGTCTATTCTGCACAAGGTACAGACAAGCCTTGTGGGATCCAAGCCTGGTTCATTTTAATGAACGTCAGCTTGTCCACATTGGCTATGGACAGGTGGCTGCATTTGTCTGTAATGACGCCCCCTGCCGTGCTAAATACACGTTCAGACAATACACTGGCTGCAGGACAGGCCAGCACCTCCAAGGCATAAAGGGCAAGCTCAGGCCATATGGACAATTTGGAGACCCAGAAGTTGAATAGGGCAGAACCATCAGTCAGCACGTGTAGGCGTGTGCACATGTACTGTTCCACCATATTGTTCAAATGCTGCCTCCTGCTAAGACGTTCCATATCAGTTGGTGGTGCTGGTTGCTGTGGCGTGGTGACAAAGCTTTTCCACATGTCTGTCATGCTAACCCTGCCTTCTAAGGTACTGCTGGCCGGTCATAGCGCAGGCACTGCAGCATGTAGTCGTTCATGTGTGCCAGGGTGCCCAGAGGTAAAGATAAGCTGTCCTCTGTAGGTGGTATATCGTCTGTGTCCTCCGTATCCCCCCAGCCATTCTCCAATGATGACCATGAGCTGCATTGGGTGCCACCCTGCTGTGAACCCGGTTCCTCCTCCTCTACCTCATCGTCATCCTCCTCCTCCTCGTCCACCAGAACTGTGCCCTGGTTGGCCACATCTGTACCTGGCCTCTGCTGGTGCAGGAAGCCACCCTCTGAGCCACTACAGACAGGAGAGCAGCAGCAGGATGAGAACGCCGATAGTGCGCACAGACGGACCGCACCTTCTGCAGCAGCTCTGTCAGGTCGGGGTAGATTTTAAGGAATTTCTGCACCACTAAATTCAGCACATGCGCCAGGCAAGGGATGTGCGTCAAACCGGCTAGTTCCAGAGCTGCTACGAGATTTTGCCCATTATCGCACACCACCAGGCCGGGCTTAAGGCTCACTGGCAGCAAACACTCATCGGTCTGTTCTTCTATGCCCCTCCACAGCTCCTGTGCGGTGTGGGGTTTGTCCCCCACATGAGTTTTAAAACTGCCTGCTGATGTTTACCCCTGGCTGTGCTGAAGTTGGTGGTGAAGGTCTTTCGCTGACCGGATGCGGAGGTGGTAGAAAAGGAGTAGGAGGAAGCGGAGTAGGAGGCAACAGGAGGCAAAAAATAATGCCCTGCGATCCTCGGTGGTGGAAGGACATGCGCCAAACTGTTATCCGTCTGGGGCCCAGATGCCACTACATTTATCCAGTGTGGAGTTAGGGAGATATAGCTTCCTTGCCCGCGCTTAATGGTCCATGCATCTGTGGTTATGTGGACCTTGCCACGGATGGCGTTGCGCAGTGCACACTAGATTTTATCCTCCACTTGGTTGTGCAGGGAAGGGACGGCTCGCCTGGAAAAATAGTTCACCATAGCTCACCGCCATCAGCTGTTTAAAACAGTCTGTTTCCACCAGATGTAATGACAGCATTTCAAAGGCCAGTAATTTTGGAATGCTGGCATTCAGGGCCAGGGATCGAGGGGGGCTAGGTGGGTATTTTCTCTTTCAGGCTGGTCAGCTGAACGCTTGCGTGTGACATGGTGAAGATGCTTGGTGATAATGACGAAGGTGGTGGTGTTGGTGGCACATCCTCTGTTTGCTGGGTGAAAGGTGCCACTGTGACTCCAGAAGTGGAGGAAGAGGCAGAGACAGCAGCAGAAGAGGAAGCAGGAGGAGCCTGAGACCTTTCTTGGTTTTTAAGGTGATGCCTGGTCATGCAGGTTGTGCTCAGGTTTAGAATGTTTATGCCTCGCTTCAGGCTCTGATGGCACAACGTGCAAACCACTTGTGTCATGTCGTCAGGAATTTGTCTGAAGAACTGCCACGCCAATGAACTCCTTGGAGCTGGCTTTGGTGTTCTTGGTCCTTGGGTGTGGTTGGCAGTAGCAGGCGCATGTCTCGGGGACGGCCGCTCCGCTTTTGCACCCTGCTCACTCTTTTGCTGTGCTGTTGCCTCTGTGCAACCACCGCCTCTTCCTCAGAACTGCACACGTCACTAGCATGAACTTGAGTTCAGTCGGGGTCTAGGACCTCATTATCCTCCACATCATCTTCCACCCATTTTTGACCCCTGCCCTCCTGCACACTACAGAAAGCTGCAGCAGTTGGCACCTGTGTTTCGTCATCATCAGACGTGCTGTGGTGGTATTCCCATGTCCTCATCCTGCAACATAAGTGGTTGGGCATCAGTGCATTCAATGTCTTCCACTTCTGGGGCAGGGCTATAGCGAGTATGAGGTCACGGGGGTCAGTAGCTAGACCAAGGGTTGCTCTTGGTACTCAGCTACTTGCTACTACAGTTTGTAGTAGACCCTGGGCAGGCGTGCAGTCAGTGATGGAGAGGAGGCACGTGGATCCTCTTATGTGCACTCTCTAGGTATAGGGACCAGGCCAGGTGGTAAGTGAGGTGCCCTGGGTGTTGAAGGTTTAGTGTGCTGATGGCAAGGTCCCTAACAGTTCATGACGCCAGTGCCGGTAATGGTGGCACACCGCTTGTTAGTAGGAATAATGGAGGTATACATGATTGCAGTGAACCAGAATCCTTCTTTACTGAAAAGTTCAACTATGTACAAACTCCAGATAGTTCCACAAGAAGACAATTGGTTACATGCAGGCTTTACAAGGTGGCAGGTAGGATTCTAGCAAGGTGACTCAGAGGGAATTGTAACTCACAGATCAGGAAGATCCTGTCTGGCATTCATCCAAGGCCCGTATGCCCTATAGCTGGCTTTATCCTTGGGTAAGGGAAACCTCCTCTGGAATATATTCTCTTGCTGGTAGTGAATGCCTCTCAGCTCTATACTTAGCTGGATAAGGGTTGCTCTGCTCTGGACTCTGCAGGTGGCAGGATGAGATATTACTTCTGCGTACCTCAGGGTTAAACCTGGATCCTCTGTACTCTGTCTCTGCAGGAAGGGTACCTGGACTATCTAGCTGCATGCTCTCAGCTGAACTAAACTCTGCACTAACTTTGCACACACTCTGCACTAACTTCTCTTGGACTGGGCCTATCTTTATATACTAGGAGGTTCTCTAGCTTCCTCTATAGCTCTGGAGGAGAAACTACACCCCTAGCAGGCCTGGCACACAGGGAATACATGAGAAACTGCAGTACAATACATTACATTATACATTGACCAATCTCCCACAGGAGGTGGGGAACAACGTGACCCAATCGACCCTTAGTAGTGCCACCTTTTACGTAGTGGGACACTACATCAGGTGTTAATTTAACTGCCAAAAGTCAACAATTAAGTTCACTATACAGTAAGGCAGTGTCCGTGTCATAAACAGAATACATTTCTTTAGGTCACACACAACAGTGTAACAGAGCAATTCAATACAATTACTTCACTATCAACAAAAATTTGATTTTTCAAACCAACAATGTAACAGCAGAGGTTAACAGTTTAATTTGACTGTCAGAAATGCAGCGTACACCGCAAATGTGCTATCTACCACAAAACAGGTGTTTTTGCAAACAACTATGTAAATGATGAGTTCCACAGGTTACGTAAAATGACTGAAATACAGGGTAGCCCTCAGATCTGCTATGTAGCACAAAACCAGTTTTTTTTGCAACAAACTCCTGAAATGTCACCCCACAAATTATAAAACAGGTTTTTCAGTGTTGTATGTAAACGTGCTCTGGGGTATGACAGTACGGGTTTATTCCAACAACTACAGAAATGCAGTTTCCCCGCAAAATTATAAAACACAATTTTCAGCGATGTATGCAAACGTGCTCTGTGGTACGACAGTACAGGTTTATTCCCCCAACTACAGAAATGCAGCTTTTCACCGCAAAATTTAAAAATATGTTTTTCAGCGGTGTATGCAAATGTGCTCTGTGGTACGACAGTACGGGTTTATTCCACCAACTACAGATATGCTCTTTGTCACCGCAAAATTATAAAAAGGTTTTTCAGCGGTGTATGCAAACGTGCTCTGTGGTACGAAATTACAGGTTTATTCCACTAACTATAGAAATTCACTATGTTACCGAAAGATTTTAAAATTGGTTTTTCAGTGTTGTATGCAAAATTGCTCTGTGGCACAACAGTACGGGTTTATTCCTCCAACTACAGAAATGCTGCTTTTCACCGCAAAATTAGAAAATTGGTTTTTCAGCGGTGTATGCAAACGTGCATTGTGTGGTACGACAGTATGGGTTTATTCCACCAACTACAGAAATGCACTATGTCACCACAAAATTTTAAAATAAGTTTTTCAGCCTGTGGTTATGTGAACCATAAAAATTTCCCGGAAGGAGGGTATATCTCTCCCATTCCTCAACTTGCTGAGGTGGGTGAAATCCAGAATAATTGCTGGAGCGATTTTCTTTTTTTAATCAGGGCTAGATTTTACTTAGATTGGGTTGGTAGGTTTTGGCAGTGGGACCCCCCCAAAACAACCCCCTCAGGTTTTTCCCTAGCAGGAAGGGATTCACAGGTGAGGCCTGCTCTAATCAGGCTGGGATAAAGCACCTCCCAGGGTGCCAGTCTGGGGGAAGGAGAAGTGTGTGAAGGAGATCCAGGGAGGCCACGGGGCTAGGTGCTAGCCACAACAGTTTGGTTGGACATTGTTACAGCCAGGAGGCTGCTGAGCGAGTGGCTGAGAAATCCGCATCCGGTTCCAGGTGTAAACAGCGCTATAGAGCCCAGCCGGGCAGGTGTTTATTTTGTATTGTGTTATTTTATTTTTTTGTGTGATGTGCCACTAATAAATGCATAGTTGGGACATTAAAACGATTGTCAGCGAGAATATTGTGAGAATGACCCCCAAAAGTACAGCGACCATTACAATATGGTGGAGGATGCAGGCAATAACAGCAGTTGGTTGCTAGGGGAAACAACAGGACAGAAAAAAAGCAGGTGCTACTAAATGCTGCTTTGTGACTGTGAGAGATTTAAAGGTCCAGAATCAAAGTTTAAATAGACTGATGTCTGCGGTGCAGTACTGAGATTGTCTCTACAGAGAGAAACACCTGGAGGCCGGGGTCTCTGTTTTCAAGTGGACTTGTTTCTCAAAATATTTTCTGGTGCCTAGGCTGTCTGTTGCTATGGGGTGGGGGGAGTATCACACTGAGCAACTGAGGCAGGCCAATTTGAAGGCTAACCAAAGGCACCTGAAGTGGCAACAGGAGCATGAAAAACTCATGGAGCAGTTTGACCGACCAAGAGAAGTCCTAACCCAAGGTCTAGGCATTTCCCGTGGTAACCACTGTGCTGAGGAACTGTGCAGTGACCTTGTGACCAATAACCAAGAACTGCAGCCTCTCTTGGATGCAGAGGGGGAGGCTTTGAGTGCGCAATTGCGGTTGGCCCTGGAGAGAGAGCCTTCAAAGCTGAATGGACAATTTGTAAAAGTCCAAAGTTTCAGTGATGCAGCTGGAAAACAAGCCGAAAAGGTGATGTGTGCCATTGCCAAGGGCAATCGTCGGGAAGAAAGGGAGGTGGAGAGTGGTGCGGCTCTCAGGAGTTCAAGTGTTTGAGCCTCGGGTGTACAGAGTCCTAGAGATGATGTGCAGAGTAGCAGTGATGCGGTTGCTAGGTGCAACCAGACACGACGGCAGGCAGCTGTCCTACAACAAAGAGAGCGCTGCTGGAGATGCCGTCAAGTGGCAAAATGTGCACCTAGTTGTACTAATATCACGAGTCAGGTAACCAGGAATTAAAGGCGGGAGTTTTCTAATATCGAGGAGAAGGACAGTGACCTTGGGGAAGATATTCCTGGAACTTCCTCATCGCCTGAGACTGCCGAACCCGTGACATCTGAGGGTAAGACTGTTCCGATTTTTTCCTGTGATGTGAGCCGCTGGCAGTCACTATGTTCTGAGATGGGAGGTGTTGAGACACTGGGACTGGAGACTGCTAAAAATATGTGTGACTTTGTGAAAAATGGCAGTCCAGTTCAAGCATTGTTGGACGCAGAAAGCCAGGTGAGCCTGGTACATGCCAGCATGGTAGCTGGGGACTATGCGGTGGTTCTCACGAAGAGTGAGACTCCAGTGGGAACTGAGACTTATAAGTTTGGGTTTCCAAATAGGCTCATGCATGACTTAATGTGGGGCAATCGAGACACTTCTGTAGAAAGTAATGAAGCTCCTACAGAACCTGTACCTGACCCTTTAATTGAAGGTGTAAGGGAAATGCAGATAGAAAGCAATGGTTTAAGTGAAATGACTATTGGAAACAATGGTGCAGACAGGGTGCCAAGTGAAGGTGCAGAGTTTGTTGAAATGTATATTGATAATGTGTATGATAAAAAAATATGTGATGATGTTGTGAGCACAGAGTTGAGCGAACCTACTGTGGTAAACTTGCAGGAAAGTGTGGCAATGTTAGAGAGTGTACCACATGTTCCAGAGGTGGATATTCAGTCTCCACAGGATTCTATAATTGCTGGGGAGTTGTCCAATGTGGGGATTGGCTCATCGGTGCCCCTAGAGGTCAGGATTGATATTGATACGAGCAGTATATATGACTTATGTGCTGTGACCGATAGCAACTCAGAGAGGGAAGCTACCATGTCTGGCGACCAGACGATAGTTATACCTGACGTGACGAGAGTTAAGTAGGGAGACGTCGGCCTAGTGACTGAGACCTATACCCAGGCAGTGGCAGGTGGCCTGACATGTCAGTACAGCTGTATTCAGGAAGATTATTTCTCTCTCTCCACACGTTCCCTAGATACGTTAGAGAAGGGACTAGCTGTCTTCACAGAGAAACTGAAGAAGGCTTCAGAAGGGTCAAAGGAGGAGACCCAGAAAGAGATGAGTGAGTTGAAGGATCTACTGTCTGATATCCAGGTGAAGAGTAAAGGCTCCAAAGAAGCACAGAAAACTGCGGTAGACACAGATAAAGTGCTTAAATGGTCCCTGGGTGGAACCACCACAGGGTGTCCAAAAGAGAATGGTGGTACTTCTACAACTGCTGTTACACCAGAACAGAGTGAAGAGCAGCTGGAACAGAAGGCCCAAGAGTGGGGTGCTGTTAACAAGCTGGTTCGAAAAACTAAGAAGAAGACCAAGGCCCTCTCCTTGGCTAAAGCCTTGAAAAAAGTGCTTGAGGAGCGTGACGAATTTGAGAGGCTGAACAGGCAACTCCTAGCAGAGATGGAGGAACCCATGAGCTCAAAGGATGACGTCGAGAAGAACGTCTATAAGTTGGAGAAGTCTCAGCGTGCTCTTGTGTGGCAGGTGAAAGAAAAGGAGAAACCTAAAGAGGAGGATTCTCTAAAAGAGACAAAGAAGGCAGAGAAGATGGATGATCCTTCTGTTGAACCCGTTGATGCAGCTGATGTGGATGCAGAAGCCAAGAGACTTGTGGCGGTGTGTAGCCAAGAATTGGTCATGCAAGGCATTCGTTCAGCCAGCGGTCTGCTGGGTAATAAATACGAGGAGACCGACGACCACCATGCAGATGCTGTCTACTGCTGTGAGGTGGCTATCCTAGAGCCTGAACGAGTGGAGAACAGTTTCCGGAGTGAACCCCTGGAGGGATTGCCAGAAGATGAAGAGTCTGATACGGACTCCGGTGTCCCCATTACCTTCAACCTTGATGAGGAAAAGTTAAGAAGTCAAGTATATGATGCCATGTCCGAGAAGGATGAGAAGGATAATCAAGTGAATGTAAACTCCAAAAGAGACTCAAAGACTGAAGAAGCTAAGGCTGATGAGTTGGAGTGGGAGAAATCCTGGGATGTTCCAGAGACCAAAGATAAGGATGAAGAAGAGTCTGCTGAAGTGGGGAGTGCCACTGAAGAAGCAGAAGACACAGAAATTGGAGCCAAACCTGACATAACCCCTGTGGGGAGTAAAGGAAAAAGAAAGATGCTATCTGTTGATAAAGAGACAAAAAGAGGTGAGCCGTAAGAAGCTTGCTCGGTTGAAGCAGCTGTGTAAGACAAAGAGAGAGAGAGATAAAAAAGTAGAAAGAGGGGGTCTGCCCGTCACATGGACATGGGAACCTCTTAGACATTATCTCTTGGGCAAGATGTCACTGTGGGTGTGTGCATGACAAACCGAGCTCTGATGGCATGGGTCTGGCAAAATAAATGGAAGCCTGTAAAGCTGACTACATCTTCCAGGGGGAACGTGGGCTGGAATGTGACAAGATAATGCAGATGCGCTGTCATGAGCATTCGGTTGGTATATGTGTTCACCCCCACAGGTTTAAACAGAGGGGAGTATGTGGTGATGTAATCCATAAAAAAGTCCCGGAAGGATGGTATACCTCTCCCAGATTCCTCAACAATGCTGGCTTCAGCAAAAACAGTATTTATTTATTCAGGGCTGGATTTTACTTGGATTGGGTTGGTAGGTTTTGGCAGTGGGACCTCCTAATCCACCCCCCGTCAGTCCGGGGCAGGTTTTTCCCTAGCAGGAAGGGATTCACAGGTGAGGCCTGCTCTAATCAGGGTGGAATAAAGCACCTCCCAGGGTGCCAGTCTTGGGGAAGGAGAAGTGTGTGAAGGAGAGCCAGGGAGGCCCTGAGCGTGGTCTCAAATGAGGAGGGCTGAGGGGCCACTGGGCTAGGTGCTAGCCACAATGGTTTGGTTGGACATTGTTACAGCCAGGAGGCTGCTGAGTGAGTGGCTGAGAAAGCCGCATCCGGTTCCATGTGTGAACGGCGCTATAGAGGTGATATAGCGAATACCTCTGTTTAGTGAGAGCCCAGCCAGGCAGGTGTTTATTTTGTATTGTATTTTTTTTTATATTTTTTTTTGTGTGATGTGCCACTAATAAATGCACAGTTGGGACAATAAAACAATTGTCAGCGAGAATATTGTGAGAATGACCCCCAAAAGTAGTGATCCCTTACAAGCAGTGTATGCAAATGTGATCTGTGGTACGACAGTATGAGTTTATTCCACCAACTACAGAAATGCACTGTCACTGCAAAATTTTTAAATAGGTTTTTCAGCGGTGTATGCAAACGTGTTCTGTGGTACGACAGTACAGGTTTATTACAGCAACTACAGAAATGCACTGTGTCCCCCCAAAATTATAAAATAGGTAATGTAGGGGGACTTGACCTGCCAGAAAATAGGAATTTTTCCTCCACTGAGCTACCCAAAAATAATTAGACTGATGTCCCTGGCAGGCTGGCACACATGCAGGTCACATGCAGTTCCAAGGACACTGCAGTTGCTAAAAGGGCCACCGACCCCCACCTTAGTAACAGATGGATTAAAAATTATTTTGCAGTATCACTGGGCTCAGGGCAGGGTACAAATATGTAGCATATCACCCTAATTGCTGTAGTTTGAAGATTTAACACCACCAAGTTCAACAGATTTCTTCCATAATCTCTTCCTCACTGCAGCAGCAGCAATCTATCCCTACACTAAGAGCAGCAGAGTGACATGCGGCGCTACGTGACTCCAGCTTATATAGAGGCTAGGTCACATGCTGCACTTAGCCAATCACAGCCATGCCAATAGTAGGCATGGCTGTGATGGCTTCTTAGGGCAAAGTAGTGAAACGCTTGCTGATTGGCTGCCCTGAAGCCTTTCAAAAAGCGGGAAGAAATCGCCGAACAACAAACCCATACCCAGACTTTTATGGAAATGCTGGGGTGCGAAAAACCGCAAAGTTCGGTATGGACCTGAACTATACAGTTCGGATTGGCTCAACTCTATCCATAATCTGTGGTGTTCTGTAACCAATACTGCAGAACATATGCAAACAGTGTTTGTATTACAAATTCCAATAATCTGGGCCTAATATAGGGTCCATATTCTGTGGATTTTTGTGACATATACTGTCCTGCATCCGAAAACTGTGTCTTTAGCGGACAGTAAACCAATGTGCGCCACATCTAGTGACACAACCCTTAATATGAAGAAGGCGAGCACTAAGGGACGGGGAAGTCGGCGTGATGCTGAAGGTGTACGCAGAGGCCATGGCCCTGGGCGCAATAAAACAGCGCCTGTTGCCAGTGCACCAGAAAAAAAAAAAAAAACATCCACCATACCCAGCTTCATACCCAACTTTGCTGGGCGGCGCAGGACAACACTGTCCAAATCGGACCAGTGCGAACAGTTGGTCGGTTGGATTGTTGAAGATAATGCTTCCAGTTAAGCACCACCCTCTCATCCAGTCTCTGTAGCCAAGAGTCTGGTCAACCGAATCCTCACTCTGATCATCCTGCCTCCGACCGTGGAGAGGCTTGCCAAACGAGTGATCCCACACTCGGATATTCCGAGGAACTCTTTCAAGTGCCACTATTAGATTTGGCACTCGTGCCCGGCACGCTTGAAGAGGTACCTAAGATATTGTGCCCTGATTCCCAACCTCTTGAGCCTTCACAGTCTCAAGAAGATGACGGTGGTGATCGGCAATCATTCGTTCACGAGGTGGATGATGATGAGACACAGTTGTCAATCATTGAGGTTGTAGTTAGGTCAAGTCAGTAGGATGAGCAGAGTTAGGAAGTGGAAGAGGAGGTGGTGGACGATGTGGTCACTAACCCAACATAGGAAGGTGAAAATCCGAGCGAGAACAGCAGTACAGAGGGGGAGGGATCCGCAGCACTGCAACAGTCTGGAACAGGCAGTGGGGTTGCAAAAGGGAGAAGGTGGCCCACACCAAACAGGCCCACAACCGTTACACCGAGCATCTCCATGCGTAAAACTACCTTGCCAAGGGGTAGGTGTTCTGCAGTATGGCGCTTTTTTGAGGAAAATGCAGATGACAAAAGAGTGGTAGTTTGCAACCTGTGCCATACCAAAATGAGTCGGAGCTTGAACACTAGCAACCTCACCACCCTCAGCATGATCTGCCACATGGCATCGAAGCACCCTAATAAGTGGGCCGAACGCCTGGGTTCACAATCTGAGTCTGTGGGTCACACCACTGCCTCCTCTTCCCCTGTGTTACACACTGCTGGCCAATGCCCCTCGCCCTGCACCTGGACCTTTGCATGAACCGTCAGCAACAACATCCACTTCCCTGTCCCAGCGCAGCATCCAAATGTCGATAACACAGGCATTTGAACGCAAGCGCAAATAACCATCCACCCACCCAGAGGCCATAGCACTAAATGCGTAATTCTCGATATTACTGGCCCTTGAAATGGTGCCATTTAGGCTAGTGGACTCTGAGGCCTTCTCCAGCCTGATGTTGTCGGCCGTCCCTCGGTACGCAGCCATCACTATTTTTTGCGGTGTGCCGTGCCCGCCTTACACCAGCATGTGTCCCAGAACATCACCTGTGCCCTGACCAACGCACATACTGGGAAGGTCCACTTCACCCCGGACACATGGACAAGTGCTGGTGGCCAGGGATGCTACATTTCTCTGACCGCACACTGGGTGAATGTTGTGGAGGCCGGGAGTGAGTCGGACCCTGGGATGGCACAGGTGCTACCCACGCCCAGGATTGAGGGCCCTACATCCATCAGGGTCTCCCCCAGAAGCTATGTTAATTGCTCCAACCCCCACTTCTTTTCCTATGCCGCCTCCTCCTCTACTTCTACCTCCAGCAGCAGTCAACCATCAGTTGCCAGGTGGAAGCAGTGTAGCACTGCTGTCGGTAAGCATCAACAGGCCGTGCTGAAGCTGCTTAGGGGACAAACAGCACACCGCCGCAGAGCTGTGGCAGGTTATAAGGGACCACCCCGAGCTGTGGCTCTCACCACTCAACCTATAACCAGGCATGGTTTGGTCCGACAATGGCCGTAACTTGGTGGCAGCTATGGAGTTTGGCAACCTGACACACATCCCATGCCTAGCCCACTTCTTAAATTTAGTGGTTCAGCGGTTTATCAAAACCTACCCCAATTTGCAAGAGCTACTAGTGAAGGTGCGCCGTGTGTGGGACCATTTCCGCAAGTTATCCACAGCTTCAGCCGGTCTGTCAATGCTGCAGCACCGCTTGCGGCTTCCAGTTCACCAACTCTTTTGCGATGTGAGCACGCGCTGGAACTCTACGTTCTACTAGTGTTGAGCGCGAATATTTGATTAGCGAATTTTATTGCGAATATTGAAACTTCGATAATTTGTGAATATTTAAAATATATTTAAATATATTCGTTAAAACGAATATTAGTTATTTTTTTTCTTCTGAACCTATTAGTGATAGTAGTAATTTACTATCACTAAATTAGTGTTTAGTAAATTACTACTATCAGTAATGGGTTCAGATAAAAAAAAAAAAAAAGAATACTTGGATTACGAATATAGCGCTATATTCTATATATTCAACAATTCTAACAAGCCACCCCAATAGGAAAGTTGCTTAAAGCCCTTATGCAATTCGATGAACGTGCATATTTAATTGCCAAATTTTTGTATAACATAAACTATATTAAATAATGAAGAATATTCTAAATCAGTAATGACTAAGATAATATAGCCTTCTCGAATTGAGCCACAAGTAATGGTCTATTACCGGCCTGCTTTTTGCTTGTGGGCCAATGCGAGAAGGCTAAAATATCTTAATAGTGAATACTAAAATATCAGTCAGTACAGATTTGGAATATTCTTTAATATAGTTTGTTATTTGAAAAATCGGTAATTAAAAATGCGCACTAAGCGAATCGCATAAGGGCGTTAATCAACTTTCCTATTGGGTTGGTTTCGTAGAATTATCGAATATGTACAATATAGCGATGTATTAGTAAATTACGAATATAGCTCTATATTATACATATTCGACAATTCTACCAAGCCAACCCAATAGGAAAGTTGCACACCCTTATGCGATTCGATTAAAACGCATATTTAATTACAGATTTTTCGCATAACATAAACTATATTAAAGAATATTCTAAATCTGCACTAACTCACATTTTAGCCTTCACTAAGATATTTTAGCCTTATCACATTGGCCCACAAGCAAAAAGCAAAATGCAAGTGAGAAGGCTAAAATATCTTCATGAAGGCTAAAACATCAGTCCGTACTGATTTAGAATATTCTTCAATATAGGTTATGTTGTGTGAAAAAAATCGGTAATTAAATAGGCACATTAAATGAATTGCGTAATGGCGTTCAGCAACTTTCCTATTGGTTTGGCTTGGTAGAATTGTCAAATATGTAGAGTATAGTTTTATATTCGCAATGCGAATATTCATTTTTTTTTTTTTTTGTTTTTTAGTGCATGAGATGACTCATTAACCCTTCCTTTTCCTAGCTTTAATAGCCAATGAGAAGGCTTTGTCACAGCTTAGCAACATCCCTAGCAACCAATCGGAAACTAGCCTACCTCTTACTATATAAATGAAGACACTCCCCTGCAGCCATTTGTGGAGTTTGATGTGAGAGTAAGGCCTCTTTCACACGGGCGTCATGTTTGACGCCCGGATAAGAGACGGGTGCGTTGCGGGAATATGTGCGATTTTCCCGCGCGGGTGAAAACGTTTGTAATGCGTTTTGCACTGCATGAGAAAAATCGCCATGTTTGGTACCCAGACCTGAAGCCGGACTTCATCACTGAAGTCGGGTCTTCTGGAGAATTTATTATTTTCCCTTATAACATGTGATTGGACCATGTGATGTGACGTCATCACAGGTCCTTTAGTTCTTAGCTGATGCTGGGAAAGAGAGGACAGATCGCAACTAAGTGATCAAGTGGCAAAGGTAAGTTAACTTAATTAATTATTTTTAACCCCTTCCTCATCATTTTACTATGCATTCTTTATTAAGAATGCTATTATTTCCCCTTATAACCATGTTATAAGGGAAAATAATAAAGATCGGGTCCCGTTGCTAAGCAACCATGCGGGAAAATTGCAACGCATTCGCACTTGCTTGCGGATGCTTGCGATTTTCCCGCAGCCCCATTCACTTCTATGGGGCCTGCTTTGTGTGAAAAATGCACAATATGGAGCATGCTGCGATTTTCACGCAACGCAGAAGTGATACGTGAAAATCACCGCTCATGTGCACAGCCCCATAGAAATGAATGGGTCCGGATTCAGTGCGGGTGCAATGCGTCCTCCTCACGCATTGCACCCGCGTAGAAAGTTCGCCCGTGTGAAAGGGGCCTAAGAGGAGCTATATAGTGTGATTCTGGTGCTGTACAAAAAATCTGATTTCCAATTTCAATAATCTAGCTAGTTTTAGGTAGGGAATAATGTAGTTTTATAGCTTATATGGTCTAGTGCAGTGTTTAGGTAATAGAATTAGAGAAAGTAATAGTTAGCTGCAATATATAGTTAGTGTTAGGGCATAGTGTAGCAAATAGAGTGCAGTGCAGGGTTTAGTGTAGTTCATAGAGTTAGGTAGCAGTAATATATAATATAGATAGATAGGGTTTGATATTTTAGGTTAGGTATTAAGGCTAGAGTTAGGGAATAGTAAAAGTTATATTTTACCGGTCAGGTTGTAGTTTAGTTTAGGTATATAGGATAGTGTAGGGTATAGCTGTCTGTTTTGTCTGTCTGTTAACAAAATGTCTTAGTCTTACCCTGGGTTCAGACCTGAGCGTTCTAAAAACGCGCGTTTTACGCGCGTTTTTGTCGCGCGTATTTCAGCGCGTTTTTACAAACAGGAAACGCGCGTCATACGCGCGTTCGTGATTCTGGAGACCAATAGAAAAAGGCATATCTACACCTTTACGCGCGTTTTACGCGCGTTCCCATTGAAGTCTATGGGATGAAAAGCGCGACAAACGCCCAAAAAAACCGCTCCTGAACAAGCTTATGCGTCTGGCGTTTTACAGCGCGTTTTTACGCGCTGTAAAACGCTCAAGTGTGAACCACTCCCATAGGGATGCATTGGTTTTTATGTGTTGAGCGTTTTACAGCGCGTTTGAACACGCTGTAAAACGCTCAGGTGTGAACCTAGGGTTAGTGTCTGTCCAGTTTGTGTATTAGCTTTATTTTTTTGGTTAATCTTACAAAGTCTTTAGTCTCTGTGTTTTAGTATGTAGTTAGTATCTGTGTCTTTGGTGTAATAAAAAAGCAAAAAAATAAAAATAAACGGTTTTATAGTGTTATGTGTTCTGTGTTTAAAGTTTTTTTTTTCACAGAGAACACAAAAAACTAAAGAAAAAAAAGTATTTTAGTCTGTGTATGTTAGTCTGTGTCTGTTGTGAAAAAAAAACACAAAAAAAACAGTTTTATAGTCTTTGTTCCTCTGTGTCTTGTGTTAATTTTCTGCTTCTGTTAATTTAAAAAACAAAAACAAAGATTGTCTTTTATTTTTTTATATTTTATTTAGGGTCTGTGTCTGTTTATTTTGTGTAATTGATGCAGGAGGCGGAATTGCAGTTTAGTCATCCTGATGGGCAGGACCTTTTGGAAGGGATGGAGGAAGAGGAGGAGGGGGGTAACCCCTGTCAACACCCCAGTGAAATCCCTTCCAACTGGTGTGGGTGGTGTCAGCCACAAAACCTCTGCACCTAGTTGTCAGACCCAGGTGTCAGCGAGTCCGGTCAGGGGCTCGATGTTTGCTGTTCCCCTCAGTCCACCACTGGTTGGCCATGGGTCTGACATTATAATGGATGAAGAGGAGGGTGATGCCAAATGGGTGCCACCTAGAGTTGAGCGAAAACCTGGAAGTTCGCGTTCGCCGGGTTCGGCCGAACATCGCCGCAAAGTTCGAGTTTGGGACCCGAACTTGAACCCAAACCCCAACCCTATTGAAGGCAATGGGGACCCAAACTTTTGGACACTAAAATGGCTCTAAAAATGTAATGGAAAGGGCTAGAGGGCTGCAAAAGGCTGCATAATGTACTTAGGAGCATAGCAAGTGCTCTGCAAACAAATGTGGATAGGGAAATAACTTAAAATAAAATATATAAAAATTAATAATAACAATCTTGAACTAGGAGGAGGAGGTGGATGTGGAGTAGGAGGTTGAGGAGGCGGTGACCATGGCGGTGAATGTGGAAGCGGGGGTGGAGGTGGTAGCCAACACAGTATTTTTGCTTTGTTTTTTTAATTGGGGTAGCCTCCAAAATATCGGGACATATATAAAAAAAAAACAAAGAATAAGTGCGCTTGAGTACAAGAATGGATGGTTGAAGCCGGTATAAATGTCTATTCTGCAATCCTACAGACAAGTCTTGTGGGATCCATGCCTGGTTCATTTTAATGAACGTGAGCTTGTCCACATTAGCATTAGACAGGCAGCTGCGCTTGTCAATGATAACTCCCCCCTGCCGTGCTAAATACACGTTCAGACATATACACTGGCTGAAGGGCAGGCCAGCATCTCCAAGACGTAAAGGGCCATGAGCCCAATTTGGAGACCCAGAAGTTGAATGGGACGGACCCATCAGTCAGTATGTGTAGGCGTGTGCACACATATTGCTCCACCATGTTGCTGAAATGCTGCTTCCTGGTAAGACGTTGCATATCAGCTGGTGGTGCTGGTTGTTGTGGCGTGGTGACAAAGCTTTTCCACATTTCGGCCATGCTAACCCTGCCTTCTGAGGTGCTGGCAGTGCCCCGGCTGTGTTGGCAACCTCTTCCTCCTCCTTTGCCTTCGCCTTGTGCTTACACTGAGGCCCCGGTGTCAGTTGGGAATGCCATTAGCAGCGCTTGTACTCAAGCATCTTCCGATCACGCTTCAGTGAGGGAATTAAGGATGGTACGTTGTCTTTGTAATAGAGATCCAGCATTATCACACACCGCCAGGCTGGGCTTGAGTCTCAGTAGCACCAACCACTCATCGTTTTGTTGTTCCCTACTAGTGATCAGCGCAAAGACCCATATTCGATTTTGCGATATTTGACGAAAAATTTGCATCATATTCATCATATATTCGCGATTTCACAATATTCGTTATTTTGCATTCAATATCATGACTTGCGATTAATTTTTAAAGTTATATTCGTGTGCGCATAGAATCTATTCATTATTAACCACTTCAGCCCCCCTAGCTTAAACACCCTTAATGACCAGGCCACTTTTTACAATTCCGCACTACACTACTTTCACCGTTTATTGCTCCGTCATGCAACTTACCACCCAAATGAATTTTACCTCCTTTTCTTCTCACTAATAGAGCTTTCATTTGGTGGTATTTCATTGCTGCTGACATTTTTACTTTTTTTGCTATTAATCAAAAATGACCGAAATTTTTGCAAAAAAATGACATTTTTCACTTTCTGTTGTAAAATTTTTCAAAAAAAACTACATTTCTATATAAATTTTTCTCTAAATTTATTGTTCTACATGTCTTTGATAAAAAAAAGTCCAATAAGTGTATATTTATTGGTTTGGGTAAAAGTTATAGCGTTTACAAACTATGGTGCAAAAAAGTGAATTTCGGCATTTTGAAGCAGCTCTGATTTTCTGAGCGCCTGTCATGTTTCTTCAGGTGCTAGCAGGGGCTGACTGGCAACTTTTGGCCCAGGGGGCAAGTAACACCCAGAGGCCCACTGAGCCCCCCTCTACTTCCTGATTCGCTGTCACAAGAGGCTGGGCGGGAAGCTGCGGGAGGAGAGCACAGCCTCCTTTGACAGCATTGACAGCTATCTCCGCCCCCACACCTCCGCTCTCCTGATCTGTCACAGGAGGCTGAGCATTGCGGAGAGGATAGATGTTGGCCACTCACATCGGTTATAGCCCCCCCCCCCCTTATGTGCCAGTAGCCGTCCCCCTTATGTGCCAGTAGCCGTCCCCCTTAAGTGCCAGTAGAAGTCCCCCTTAAGTGCCAGTAGCCACCCTTATGTGCCAGTAGCCGTCCCCCCTTATGTTCCAGTAGCCGTCCCCTTATGTGCCAGTAGCACCCCTTATGTGCCAGTAGCACCTCTTATGTGCCAGTAGCACCCCTTATGTGCCAGTAGCACCCCTTATGTGCCAGTAGCACCTCCTTATGTGCCAGTAGCACCCCTTATGTGCCAGTAGCCCTCCCTATGTGCCAGTCGCCCTCCTTATGTGCCAATAGAATCCCCCTCACCTTATCATGTGCCAGTAGAATCCCCCTCACCTTATCATGTGCCAGTAGAATTCCCCCCCCCCTCAGTTATCATGTGCCAGTAGATTCCCTCCCCTTATCTTATGTGCCAGTAGATCCCCCCCCTTATCTTATGGCCAGTAGATTCCCCCCCCCTTATCTTATGTGCCAGTAGATTCCCCCCCCTTATCTCATGTGCCAGTAGATTCCCCCCCCTTTATCTTATGTGCCAGTAGATCCCCCCCCCTTATCTTATGTGCCAGTAGATTCCTCCCCTTTATCTTATGTGCCAGTAGATTCCTCCCCCTTATCTTATGTGCCAGTAGATTCCCCCTTTATCTTATGTGCCAGTAGATTCCCCCCTTTATCTTATGTGCCAGTAGATTCCCCCCTTATCTTATGTGCCAGTAGATTCCTCCCCTTATCTTATGTGCCAGTAGATTCTCCCCTTTATCTTATGTGCCAGTAGATTCCCCCCTTTATCTTATGTGCCAGTAGATTCCCCCTTTATCTTATGTGCCAGTAGATTCCTCCCCCTTATCTTATGTGCCAGTAGATTCCCCCTTATCTTATGTGCCAGTAGCCCCAAAAACACAAAAAACAAACAAACAAACATACAAATAACAGTTATACTTACCTCCAGCGATGCGATGCAGGCCTCTTCTGGCCTGTGTCCCTTGCTGTACCGCTCCGGCGGCGCGATGACGTCATTGCGCCACCTGCACCAGCCACTGATAGGCTGCCGGCCTAGTGCTGGCAGCCTATCAGAGGAACAGGGAGGGGACACGCCTCTCCCTGCTCTGCCGCTGCACAGCCATCTGTATCGCCGTCCTGAGGACGGCGATACAGATGACTATGGAGATGAACGCTTCCACAGTGGAAGCGTTCATCTCCCTGTGCCCTGCCGCCGGCCGCCCCCACTTGTCACCAGGGCCGCGGCAGGGCACATGCACTACAGAGGGGCCCGTTTACAGAGGCAACAGAGGGGCCCGGGGGCAGTGCCCCCTGCCCCCGGCCCAGTCCGCCCCTGGGTGCTAGAATGCCAGGAAAGTATAAATACCCCCCAAATGACACCATTTTAGAAAGAAGACACCCCAAAGTATTCGCGGAGGGGCATGGTGAGTTCATGTATTATTTCATTTTTTTTCACAAGTTATCGGAAAATGACACTTTCTGAGAAAAAAAAAAAAAAAGTTTCAATTTCTGCTAACTTCTGGCAAAAAAAAAAAAGAAATCTCAGACGGACTCACTATGCCCCTCAGTGAATACCTCAGGGTGTCTACTTTCGAAATGGGGTCATTTGTGGGTGTGTTTACTGTTCTGGCATTTTGGGCGGGGCTAAATTGTGAGCCGCCATGTAAAACCTAAAGGTACTCGTTGGAATTTGGGCCCTTTGCGCACCCAGGCTGCAAAAAGTGTCACTTATGTGGTATCGCTGCACTCAGGAGAAGTAGGGCAATGTGTTTTGGGGTGTATTTTTACATATACCCATGTTGGGTGAGAGAAATATCTCTGTAAATTGTCAACTTTGTATAAAATTTTTTAAAAGTTGTTGTTTACAGAGATATTTTTCACACAAAGTATGGGTATATATAAAAATACACCCCAAAACACATTGCCCTACCTCTCCTGAGTACGGCGATACCACATGTGTGACACTTTTTTGCAGCCTGGGTGCGCAAAGGGGCCCAAAAAACCAATGAGTACCTTTAGTATTTCACAGGGCATTTTTACGCATTTGGATTCCAGACTTCTTCTCATGCTTTAGGGGCCCCTAAAATGTATAAATACCCCACATGTGACCCCATTTTGGAAAGAAGACACCCCAAGGTATTCTGTGAGGGGCATGGCGAGTTCATAGAAGATTTTTTTTGGCACAAGTTAGCGGAAATTGATTTTTTATTGTTTTTTCTCATAAAGTCTCCCTTTCTGCTAACTTTTGACAAAAAGTTAAATTTTTCATGGACTCACTATGCCCCTCAGCGAATACCTTGGGGTGTCTTCTTTCCAAAATGGGGTCATTTGTGGGGTGTGTTTACTGTTCTGGCATTTTGGGCGGGGCTAAATTGTGAGCAGCCATGTAAAAGCTAAAGGTACTCGTTGGAATTTGGGCCCCTTTGCGCACCCAGGCTGCAAAAAAGTGTCACTCATGTGGTATTGCCGTACTCAGGAGAAGTAGGGCAATGTGTTTTGGGGTGTATTTTTACATATACCCATGCTGGGTGAGAGCAATGTCCACATGAGTGACACTTTTTTGCAGCCTAGGTGCGCAAAGGGGCCCAAATTCCAATGATTACCTTTTAGGAAGGCATTTTTACGCATTTGGATTTCAGACTTCTTCTCATGCTTTAGGGCCCCTAAAATGCCAGGTCAGTATAAATACCCCACAAGTGACCCCATTTTGGAAAGAATACACCCCAAGATATTCCGTGAGAGGTAGGGTGAGTTCATGTAAAATTTTATTTTTTGTCACAAGTTATTTTTTTTCCAAAAATTTCGGTAATTTTTTATTAATATAAAAAAAAGTAAAAATGTCAGCAACAATGAAATACCACCAAATGAAAGCTCTATTAGTGAGAAGAAAAGGAGGCAAAATCGATTTGGGTGGTAAGTTGCATGACCGAGCAATAAACCGTGAAAGTAGTGTAGTGCAGAATTGTAAAAAGTGGTCTGGTCAATAAGGGTGTTTAAAGGGAACCTGTCACCAGGAAATTCACTGATTAACCAGGCATGCTGCTTTGTAGGGCTCACTCTGCTGAATATAATGATACCTTTCACTTATTGATCTGTTGCTTTATTGTGGAGAAAAAGTACTTTTAATCCATATGCTAATGAGTTGATTTGAGTCCAGTAGTTGATATGAGTCCAGCATTTTTTCTATTCAGAGCTGTAGCCACTCCCCTATTTACTTCTGCAGATGTAAAAGGGGTGTGGTTTAAAAAAATGACCTGCATTATAACCAATACAAGCCTTGCTGCCTTTCACTTTAAAGCCTAACTGCCATACCCACAGTGACATGTCCCTTATCAGCCATCATGTGTTTATCACCCCATGAACAAACTAACCCTTATTATGATTACTAACTTCAATAGTATATTCCTCCCCCTTTTTTTTACCTTAGTGATATAATACCTTAGCATCCCCTGTTATTCATTTTCCCGCCACATATTAAAATGAATGATGCAATAAACCACGCCCCTTTTACATCTGAAGTGAATAGGGGAGCGGCTACAGCTCTGAATAGAAAAAACACTGGACTCTTATCAACTACTGGACTCAAATCAGCTCATTAGCATATGCATTAAAAGTACTTTTTCTCCACAATAAAGCAACAGATCACCAAGTGAAAGGTATCATAATATTCAGCAGAGTGAGCCCTACAAGGCAGCATGCCTGGTTTATCAGTGATTTCCTGGTGACAGGTTCCCTTTAGGCTAGGGGGGCTGAGGTGGTTAAACACTTTTACATGTATTGAAAGCTTGAAATGGCGGGAGTTATTTGTGCGAATGGAAAAGTGCGAAAAAGACATATATGAATTTTCGCAATACATGCAGCGTACTGGAGTCTGACACATCCTGTTAACGCTTGGTAGGAAAGGGAATACAAACCGCGAATAGATTAATGCGAATATTCAAATGACGAACAATCGCAGGACAGTTTTTACCTATTAAGTCTTTACTCTGACAGGAATAGTGGAAATTGTTAAGAAAGCAATTGAGATTGGGGGAATTATGTCTAAATCTTTTATTTTCAATACAGTTTTACTATCACTATCCATCTTAAGGGCGAATATTTGTAATTGTGAATATGGGGGTCATGTATTCGACATATTCGCAAAATCTCAACCACGATATTCAAGATTAAAATTCGCTTTGCGAATATTCGCGCTCAACAATATTCCATACCCGTCCACAGCTCCTGTGCGGTGTGGGGTTTGTCTCCCAAACAGATGAGTTTCAAAACTGCCTGCTGTTGTTTTTCCCTGGCTGTGCTGAAGATGGTCGTGAAGGTGTTACGCTGACCGGATGAGGAGGTGTTAGAGGAGGAAAAGGAGTAGGAGGAGGAGGCAAAAGGAGGCAAAGAGAAATGCCCTGCAATCCTGGGTGGCAGAAGGATATGCGCCAAAAAGCTATCCGCCTCAGGCCACCACTGTATTTACACAGTGTGCTGTTAGGGAGATATAACGTCCCTGCCCGTGCTTACTGGTCCACGTATCAGTAGTTATGTGGACCTTGCCACAGATGGCGTTGCGCAGTGCACACCAGATTTTGTCCCCCACTTGTTTGTGCAGGTAAGGAATGGGTCCCCTGGAAAAGTAGTGGCGGCTGGGAACGACGTACTGTGGGACAGCCATAACTCTCCGTCTCCACCAGACGGAATGCCAGCATTTCAAAGGCCAGAAATTTTGTAATGCTGGCATTCAGGGCCAGGGATCTTGGGTGGGTATGGGAGTACTTCCTTTTTCTCTCCATTGTTTGGAAGATGGACAGCTGAACCCTGCCATTCGACATTGGGGTGCTGCTTGTTGAAGGTGACTGATGTGTTTGTGTTTCTGAGACATCCTCTTTTTGCAGGGTGGCCGGTGCCACTGTCACTCCAGAGGTGGAGGAAGAGGCTGATACTGCAGCAGAAGAGGTTGCATGAGGAGCCTGAGACCATTCTTGGTTTTGGAGGTTTTTACTGCACTGCAACACATGCTTTGCACTTAGATGCCTGGTCATGCAGGTTGTGCTCAGGTTTAGAATGTTTATGCCTCTCTTCAGGGTCTGATTGCACAGCGTGCAGACCACTCATGTCTTGTCATCTGCACATTCTCTGAAGAACTGCCATGCCAGGGAACTCCTTGGAGCTGGCTGTGTTGTGCTCGGTCCCTGGGTGCGGTGGGCAGTAGCAGGCGTACTTTCTAGAGGACATTCGCTATGCTTTTGCACCCTGCTCCCTCTTTTGCTGTCCTGGTGGCTCTGTGCGACCACCGCCTCTCCCTCTGAACTGCACAGGTCACACGCATGACCTTGATTCCATGTGGGGTCTAGGACTTCATCGCCCTCCACATCATCTTCCACCCAGTCTTCACCCCTGCCCTTCTTTTCGGTATGCACACTGCAGAAAGCAGCAGTTGGCACCTGTGTTTCGTTATCATCAGAGACGGGCTGCGGTGGTCTTCCCATGTCCTCAACCTCAAAACATAAGTGGTTTGGCATCGGTGCACTCGGTTGGACTGCTGCATGACTCGGGACTCAATATATAATGGAGAGTGAATCTGGATCGCACATCCTCAACACTATGTTTTTGATGTAATGACTGTCTCAGCATAATTACATGGCATATCCGCCCAATTTGTAATACATTGTATGCTGTATATATTGTAATTACTTATTTGCTTTTTCTTCCTCTGGTATCAGCACTCCTCCCCATTTGGACTAGGTGTTTTTAATTAGCCTTAGCTGCAAGGGGTTTATAAACTCCTACTATCTCTCAGATGCATTTCCTGAGGGTCGTGACTGGGTGTGCTCTTTGCACTCGTTCACATGGTGCAGTACTGCGTGTCTGCCATTGCTGCCTCAGTGCTGTGCTGGTGGGGCGGTGGGTCCCAGAGCCAAGGAGGCTTTGCTGCACAGTGGGGTTGCTGTGTGGCTCCTGGGTCCCGCTGTCTGCTGCTGGTGCGGTGCTGGGACGCCGGTGGTCGCAGCTCACGGCTGCGCCATTTATTGGTTAGAGTAGTTTCCCACTTGCAGAGGCTTCCTTGTCGCGGAAAGTGGGCCTATGCTCTTTGATCAAACTGTATACTAATGCCTCTTATGCACAGCATACAATGTATTACAAATTGGGCGGATATGCCACGTAATTATGCTGAGACAGTCATTACATCAAAAGCATAGTGTTGAGGATGTGCGATCCAGATTCACTCTTTAGTATATATGACTCGGGACTCAGACTGCTTGGTTGATTTGCAAGGGGGTGAGGTGCTAGATAGATGCCTTTGGCCTGCAGGTGACAACTCTGACCTTTCAGTAGTGGACCGGTAGGGAGACAATGTGAAGGTACTGGAGGCACTGTCAGCCACCCAATCTACTAGCGACTTTACTTGTTCTGGCCTCACCATTCGTAGAGCGGCATTCATGCCTACTAAATAACACTGAAGGCTCTGTCATCTACGTGCAGCTGAGGAAGGTGTTTTATTTGGGCGTGTAGCTGGCACAGATCGACCATGTCCTCTCCGTGCAACAGGAGCTCCACCAACACCAACAGCACCACGACCAGGGCCACGTCCCTTATTTGATGCTCTCTTCATTTTTTGCGGTCACCCACCGAAGTAACAGACCTCACTTATGCAGAGCAGTGGTTTGTATACAGCAAAAATGGTAAAATGTCACCCTCCAGGCTCCAATGTAACAGATGATTTTTAGAAATTTACCTCCCTGTCACCTATGCAGAGCAGGGGTTTGTATATCGCAAAACTGGGTTAATGTCACGCAATAATGTAACAGACGATTTTTACAAATTCACGTCCTTTTCACCTATGCAGAGCAGGGTTTGTATACGGCAAAGATGGTAAAATGTCACCCACCAATGTAACAGAATATTTCTAGAAATGTACCTCCCTGTCACCTATGCAGAGCAGTGGCTTGTATACGACAAAAATGGTAATAAGTCACCCACCAATGTAACATATGATTTTTTTAAATTTAGGTCCCTGTCACCTATGCAGAGAAGGGGTTTGGTTACAGCAAAAATGGTAAAAGGTCACCCACCAATGGAACAGACAATTTTTACAAATTTACGTCCCTGTCACCTATCTACCACAAAAAGTGTGTTTTTTTTATAGCACCAATGTAAATTCAGTATGTTACGGTTGTATTAGACTGTCAGAAATGCATCGTATCACACAAATTTGCTATCTAGAACAAAAAAAAATTATTTTTTATAGCAGCAATGTAACTGCAGTATTTACCGGTTTTATTGGACTGTCAGATATGCAGTGCCTGTTGCAGACAGAAAAAAAATCGCTTTAGGTCACAAATAAAATGTGATAGACTAATGTAATCAAATAATTTTTATTGCCAGATACAGTATGCACTGCGGGCCGCAGGGGTACTTGACCGGCCAAAAAAGGGAATTTGTCCACTGAGCTACCAGAACAGAATTCAAGTAATGTCCTTGGCACACAGGCAGTTCACATGCAGGTGCAAGTGCACTGCACTTGCAAAAGTGGCCACCGACACCCACCACCGAACTAGCAGGTGGATTAAAAGTTATTTTTCAGTGTCAATGGGCTCAGGGCTGGTTACAAAAATGTAGAATAGCACCCTCAATAATCTCTGTAGTTTGAAGATTGAACACTACCAAGTTCAACAGAACTTTTCCTTAACCGCTTCAGCCCCCCTAGCTTAAACACCCTTAATGACCAGGCCACTTTTTACAATTCTGCACTACACTACTTTCACCGTTTATTGCTCCGTCATGCAACTTACCACCCAAATGAATTTTACCTCCTTTTCTTCTCACTAATAGAGCTTTCATTTGGTGCTATTTCATTGCTGCTGACATTTTTACTTTTTTTGCTATTAATCAAAAATGACCGAAATTTTTGCAAAAAAATGACATTTTTCACTTTCTGTTGTAAATTTTTTTTAAAAAAACTACATTTCTATATAAATTTTCTCTAAATTTATTGTTCTACATGTCTTTGATAAAAAAATCCAATAAGTGTATATTTATTGGTTTGGGTAAAAGTTATAGCGTTTACAAACTATGGTGCAAAAAGTGAATTTCGGCATTTTGAAGCAGCTCTGACTTTCTGAGCGCCTGTCATGTTTCTTCAGGTGCTAGAATGTCAGGAAAGTATAAATACCCCCAAATCACACCATTTTAGATAGAAGACACCCCAAAGTATTCACGGAGGGGCTTGGTGAGTTCATGTATCATTTCATTTTTTTCACAAGTTAGCGGAAAATGACACTTTCTGAGAAAAAAAAAAAAAAAAAAGTTTCAATTTCTGATAACTTCTGGCAAAAAAAAAAAAATCTCAGACGGACTCACTATGCCCCTCAGTGAATACCTTGGGGTGTCTACTTTCGAAATGGGGTCATTTGTGGGGTGTGTTTACTGTTCTGGCATTTTGGGCGGGGCTAAATTGTGAGCCGCCATGTAAAACCTAAAGGTACTCATTGGAATTTGGGCCCCTTTGCGCACCCAGGCTGCAAAAAGTGTCACTCATGTGGTATCGCCGTACTCAGGAGAAGTAGGGCAATGTGTTTTGGGGTGTATTTTTACATACACCCATGTTGGAGTGAGAAATATCTCTGTAAATTGTCAACTTTGTATAAAATTTTTTAAAAGTTGTCGTTTACAGAGATATTTTTCACACAAAGTATGGGTATATATAAAAATACACCCCAAAACACATTGCCCTACTTCTCCTGAGTACGGCGATACCACATGTGTGCCACTTTTTGCAGCTTGAGTGCGCAAAGGCCCTAAAACCAATGATTACCTTTAGGATTTCACAGGGCATTTTTACGCATTTGGATTCCAGACTTCTTCTCACGCTTTAGGGCCCCCTAAAATGCCAGGGCAGTAAAAATACCCCACATGTGACCCCATTTTGGAAAGAAGACACCCCAAGGTATTCTGTGAGGGGTATGGTGAGTTCATGTAAAATTTTATTTTTGTCACAAGTTAGTGGAATATGAGACTTTGTAAAAAAAAAAAAAAAAAAAAAACAATTTCCGCTGACTTGTGCCAAAAAATAAAAATTCTGTGGACTCACCATGCCCCTCACAGAATACCTAGGGGTGTCTTCTTTCCAAAATGGGGTCACATGTGGGGTATTTATACTCACCTGGCATTTTAGGGGCCCCTAAAGTGTGAGAATCCAAATGCGTAAAAATGTCCTGTGAAATCCTAAAGGTACTCATTGGTTTTAGGGCCCCTTTGCGCACCCAGGCTGCAAAAAGTGGCACTCATGTGGTATCGCCGTACTCAGGAGAAGTAGGGCAATGTGGTTTAGGGTGTATTTTTACATATACCCATGCTGCGTGTGAGAAATATCGCTGTAAACGACAACTTTTTAAATTTTTTTATTCAAAGTTGTCAATTTACAGAGATATTTCTCTCACCCAGTATGGGTATATGTAAAATACACCCAAACCATTGCCCTACTTCTCCTGAGTACGCCGATACCACATGTGTGACACTTTTTGCAGCCAAGATGCGCAAAGGGGCCTAATTCCAATGAGTACCTTTAGGAAGGGCATTTTTACGCATTTTTCTTCTCACGCTTTAGGGGTCCCTAAAATGCCAGGACAGTATAAATACCCCACATGTGACCCCATTTTGGAAAGAAGACACCCCAAGGTATTCCATGAGGGGCATGGCGAGTTCATAGAAGATTTTTGGCACAAGTTAGTGGAAATTGATTTTTATTGTTTTTCTCACAAAGTCTCCGTTTCCGCTAACTTTTGACAAAAGTTTAATTTTCATGGACTCATTATGCCCCTCAGCGAATACCTTGGGGTGTCTTCTTTCCAAAATGGGGTCACATGTGGGGTATTTATACGGCCCTGGCATTTTAGGGGCCCTAAAGCGTGAGAAGAAAATGCGTAAAAATGCCCTCCTAAAAGGTACTCGTTGGAATTTGGGCCCCTTTGCGCATCTTGGCTGCAAAAAGTGTCACTCATGTGGTATCTCCGTACTCAGGAGAAGTAGGGCAATGTGTTTTGGGGTGTATTTTACATATACCCATACTGTGTGAGAGAAATATCTCTGTAAATTGACAACTTTGAATAAAATTTTTAAAAAGTTGTCGTTTACAGCGATATTTCTCACACCCAACATGGGTATATATAAAAATACACCCCAAACACTTGCCTACTTCTCCTGAGTACGGCGATACTACATGAGTGACACTTTTTGCAGCCAAATGCAAGAGCCTAAAACCAATGAGTACCTTTAGAGATTTCACAGGGCATTTTACGCATTTGGATTCTCACGCTTTAGGACCGCTAAAATGCCAGGGCAGTATAAATACCCCACATGTGACCCCATTGTGGATAGAAGACACCCCAAGGTATTCTGTGAGGGTATGGTGAGTTCACAGAAAAAAAATTTGGAACAAGTTAGCGGAAATTGTTTTTTTTGTTTTTTACAGTCTCATATTCCACTAACTTGTGACAAAAATAATATTTTCCATGAACTCACCATACCCCTCACGGAATACCTTGGGGTGTCTTCTTTCTAAAATGGGGTCACATGTGGGGTTTTTGTACTGCCCTGGCATTTTAGGGGTCTTCGCAATCATTACACGTATGGCCAGCATTAGGAGTTTCTGCGATTCTCCGTATATTGAGCAGACGGGTAATGAGATTTTTCCGTTCAGCCTCTGCGCTGAAAAAAAAAAAATGAACGGCACAGATTTTTCATTCGCATCGATCAATGTGGATGAAAAAATCTCTGCCAAATCAGTGACTGCGGTGCGGTGGGCTGGGCGCTAGCTACCTAACAAGTAGCTAGCTAACTGGCGGTAAAAGGGGCCCTTATGCCCCATTCACACGTCCGAAATTCTGTTTGCGGAGCGGAGTTGCGGACCCATTCATTTCTATGGGGACAGACTTTGTCCCGCTCGGATCGGAATTACGGATCTGCGCTTCGAGTCTGCACTTCCGTTCTGCAAAAATATAGAACATGTCCTATTCTTGTCGCAACTGCGGACAAGAAAAAGCATTTTCTATATAGTTCTGGCAATGTGCGGATCTGCAAAATGCGGAAAGCACATTGCCGGTGTCCGTGTTTTGAGGATCCGCGGATCGGATCCGCGGATCGGATCCGCGGATCGGATCCGCGGATCCGTGAATCCACGGATCCGCAAAACACATATGGACGTCTGAATGGAGCCTTACAAGGGGTGTGATCAATGACAGGGGGTGATCAGGGGTCTAGATGGGGTGATCAAGGGGTTAATAGGTGAGGGGGTAGGGAGGGGTTAGTGTAGTGTTTGGTGCAACTTTGCTGTGTTACCTGGTCCTCTGGTGGTCGATCCCAGTAAATGGGACCACCAGAGGACCAGGTAGCAGCTATATCAGACGCTGTTCATAAAACAGCGTCTGATATAGCAGTTTGATGCGATTTTATTCGCATCTACAGCCTGCCAGCGATGATCCATCGCTGGCAGGCTGTAGCCGAGCTGCTGTGCCGCGCTTCCCTGTGAGCGCGCGCGCCTGCGCGCGTTCACAGGAAATCTCGGCTCTCACGAGATGACGCGCCGACGCGTCAACTCAGAGCTACAGGGCCGCCCGCAGGACGCATCCCTGCGTTAGGCGGTCCTGTAGCGGTTAATCTCTCCCTCGCATCAACATCCTATCCCTACACTGAGAAGAGCAGAGTGACGTGCAATGCTACGTGACCCCAGCCTATATAGAGGCTGGGTCACATGCTGCTCTTGGCCAATCACAGCCATGCCATTAGTAGGCATGACTGTGATGGCTTTTAAGGGCTTACTAGTGAAACGCTTGTTGATTGACTGCCCTGCAGCCTTTCAAAAAAGCGCCAAGAAATTACCAAACTCGAACCTGAACTTTTACGGAAAAGTTCGGGTCCAGGTACAAAAAACCCTAAAGTTCGGTACGAACCCGAATTTTACAGTTTGGGTTCACTCAACCCTAGTCATAAATGTAACATCTCTCTGTCTTTTTCTTTGGCCTTTCATTCTGAAACCAACAGTCAAACTGAACGTTTAAATCAGTCTCTGGAGCAGTATTTGAGGTGTTATGTCTCCGACAATCAACAGTTTTGGGAGAAACATCTGCTCTTGGCTGAATTCGCCATTACCAATCAGATTGAACTCATCTACTGGTATGTCTTCTTTTTTTTGTAATCTTGGTTTTCATCCGCGATTTAGTTCTTTTTTGCCGTTTTCCTTGCAAATTCCGGAAGATGATGTAGTAGTTACAGAAATGTGCACAGTCTGGGCCCAGGTTAAGTCGAACCTGAAAAAAGCCCAGGAGTTTAAAAAAACTAATGCAGATAAAAGGAAGAGTAGATTTTGTGTTGAGAGATAAAGTATGGTTATCTACCAAGAATTTGTCTCTGAAAGTACCTTTGAATAAATTTGCACTGCGGTTTATTGGTCGTTATGAGATTGTTGGCATTATTAACCCTGCAACTTTTAACTCCTTAAGGACACGGCCCTATTTCACCTTAAGGACCAGGCCATTTTTTCAAAATCTGACCAGTGTCACTTCATGTGGTGATAACTTTAAAACGCTTTTTCTTATCCAGGCCATTCTGAGATTGTTTTTTCATCACATATTGTACTTCATGACACTGGTAAAATGAAGTCGAAAAATTTCATTTTTATTTATAAAAAAAATACCAAATTTACCAAAAATTGTGAAAAATTAGCAATTTTCCAAGTTTCAATTTCTCTACTTCTATAATACATAGTAATACCTCCAAAAAAAGTTATTGATTTACATTCCCCATATGTCTACTTCATGTATCGATCATTTTGGGAATGACATTTTATTTTTTGAGGACGTTACAAGGCTCAGAAGTTTAGAAGAAAATCTTGAAATTTTTTAGAAATTTTCAAAAACCCACTTTTTAGGGACCAGTTCAGGTCTGAAGTCACTATGTGAGGCTTACATAATAAAACCACCCAAAAATGACCCCATTCTAGAAACTACACACTTCAAGGTATTCAAAACTGTTCAAAATTTTACAAACATCATAAACCCTTTAGGTTTTCCACAAGAGTTAATGGCAAATGGAGATAAAATTTCTGAATTTCAATTTTTTGTAAAATTTTCCATTTTAATCCATTTTTTCCAGTAACAAAGCAAGGGTTAATAGCCAAACAAAACTTAATATTTATTCCCCCGATTCTGCAGTTTGCAAGAACACCCAATATGTGGTCGTAAACTGCTGTATGGCCAAACTGCAGGGCGCAGAAGGAAAGGAACGCCATATGGTTTTTGGAAGGCAGATTTTGCTGGACTGGTTTTTTGACACCATGTCCCATTTGAAGCCCCCCGATGCACCCCTAGAGTAGAAACTCCATAAAAGTGACTCCATCTAAGAAACTAAACACATCAAGGTATTCAAAACCAGTTTTACAAACTTTGTTAACCCTTTAGGTGTTCCACAAGAGTTATTGGCAAATGAAGATGAAATTTCAGAATTTCTATTTTTTGTTACCTTGTCTCAAAAAAAGTGTAATATAGAGCAACCAAAAATAATATTTACCCTAAAATAGTACCAACAAAACTGACACCTTATCCCGTAGTTTCCAAAATGGGGTCACTTTTTTGGAGTTTCTACTGTAGGGGTGCATCAGGGGGCTTCAAATGGGACATAGTGTCAAAAAACCAGTCCAGCAAAATCTGCCTTCCAAAAACCATATGGCGTTCCTATGGCCTTCCTTCTGTGCCCTGCCGTCTGGCCATACAGCAGACTACAACCACATATGGGGTGTTTTTGCAAACAAGAGAATCAGGTCAATAAATATTGAGTTTTGTTTGGCTGTTAACCCTTGCTGTGTTACTGGAAAAATGGATTAAAATGGAAAATTTGCAAAAAAATTGCTGTTTTGGGACCGTTTTTATTTTTTTGTTATTTACATCGTTGAACTGACAGGTTAGATTGTGTGCTATTTCTATAGAGCAGGTTGTTATGGACACGACAATACCAAATATGACAACTTTTTGGGTTTTTTTGTTTCAGTTTTACATAATAAAGCATTTTTGAAAAAAAATATTTTTTAGTGTCTCCACATTCTGAAAGCCATAGTTTTTTTTTTTTTTTTTTTGGGCAACTGTCTTATTGGGGGCTCATTTTTTGCGGGATAAGATGGCGGTTTTATTAGCACTATCTTGGGGTGCATATGACATTTTGGTCGCTTGCTATTACACTTTTTGTGATGTAAGGTGACAAAAATAGCTTTTGACACCGTATTTTATTTTTTTTGCTGTGTTCAGCTGAGGGGTTAGGTCATGTGTTATTTTTATAGATCAGGTTGTTACGGACGCGGCGATACATAATATGTATACTTTTTATTTATTTATATAAGTTTTACACAATAATATCATTTTTTAAAACAAAAAAAAATCATGTTTTAGTGTCTCCATAGTTTGAGAGCCATATTTTTTTATTTTTTGGGCCATTGTCCTATGTAGGGGCTCATTTTTTGCGGGATGAGATGGCGGTTCGAATGGTACTATCTTGGGGTGCATATGACTTTTTGATCTCTTACTATTACACTTTATGTGATATAAGGTGACAAAAAAATGGCTTTTTTGACAACGCTTTTATTTTTTATGTTTACGGCATTCATCTGAGGTGTTAGGTCATGTTATATTTTTATAGAGCAGGTCCTTACGGACGTGGCGATACATAATATGTATACCTTATCTATTTTGATCTTACACAATAATATCCTTTTTGAATAAAAAAAAAACATGTTTTAGTGACTCCATAGTCTGAAAGCCATATATTTTTCAGTTTTTAGGCAATTGTTTCAGGTTGGGTATAATTTTTGTGGGGTGACGGTTAGATTGGCACTATTTGGGGGGTCATATGACTTTTTGATCGCTTGCTATTACACTTTTTGTAATGTAAGTTTTTATTAATTTTTTTTTACAGCGTTTACTTGAGGGGTCAGGTCATGTGATATTTTTTATAGAGCAGATTCTTACGGACGTGAAGATACCCAATATGTCTACTTTTTAGGGTTTTTTTTACATTTAACACTAAAAAGCATTTTTGAAACAAAAAAAAATCATGTTTTAGTCTGAGAGGCATAGTTTTTTTATTTTTTGGCCAATTGTTTTAGGTAGGGGCTAATTTTTTGCGGGATGAGATGGCGGTTTTATTGGTACTATTTTGGGAGGCATACGCTTTTTTGATCGTTTTGTATTACACTTTTAGTGATGTAAGGTGCCAAAAAATGGCTTATTTACACCATTTTTTTTTTTTTATGGCGTTCCCCTGAGGAGTTCAGTTATGTGATATTTTTATAGAGCAGGTTTTTACGGACGCGGCGATACATAATATGTGTAGTGTATTTTATTTTTTTTAATTTTTATTCAGTGATATGTGTTTTTTTTTTTTTCATTTTTACATTTTTTTCACTTTTTTACATTTTTTTTTGACCCAGACCCACTTGGTTCTGAAAGATCCAGTGGATCTGGTGTCTGTATAATACAGTACAGTACACTATATAATGCACTGTGCTGTATTTTGTACTTTACAAAGTCTGAATAGACCTTTCGCAGGTTTATTCAGACTTTCAGCACCATGGAGAGCAGGATGCTTCTGAAAGCGTCCTGTCTCCATGGCAACCATCACCCGCTGCCATAAGAGAGCAGTGGGTGATGAATGGGGAGGGAGGGGAGCTCCCTCCCTCTGCGATCCCATCCTGTTGGGGGGCTGCAAAGGCACAGCAGCCCCCCGACGGGAGAGGGAGGGAGCTCCCTCCCTGTTAACCCTTCTATACTGCGGTCCGTATGGACCGCGGTATAGAAGGGGTTAAACGGCTGGCATCTGATCAAGCACAGATGCCAGCCGTTTCTATCAGAGTGTCAGCAATGTGCTGACACTGATAGGTCCACTAGACACCAGGGAATAGACAGCCTCCCGCACCGCCTCCCGCCGCCTGCATCCACCCCCCCAGCACCCCCGCCACCATAGTATGATTGGGGGCTGCAGGGGGTTAAAATGTATAACTTTGGGGCATTAACTCTTTGATCCCCGCGGTCTGTGACCGCAGGGATCAGAGATAGCGAAAAGAGCTGCAAACCGCAGGTTTGGGGGGGTCACAGCACCCTCCTGGGCATTGTAACAAGGTTCCTGCTGAATGATTTCAGCAGGTACCTTGTTCCGATCACTCCCGGCTGAGCAGCAGTGATCGGAACTACTCATGACGTACCAGTACGTCATGTGTCCTTAAGGCAGTGTTCCTCAATTCCAGTCCTCAGGGCCCACCTGCGGGTCATGTTTTCAGGATTTCCTTAGTATTTAGCAGGTGATATAATTAGTGTCAGTGCATCAGGACTCACCTCAGGTACTCATTCTGTGGGATATTCTCAAATCATGACCTGTAGGTGGGCCCTGAGGACTGGAGTTGAGAAACACTGCCTTAAGGACTCGGGAAACATGCTGTACCGGTACGTCATGTGTCCTAAAGGGGTTAAGTTACGTATCTATAATGTTTTCCATAAAGCCTTACTCAAAAAGTATGTATCGCCTGTATCCCCTACACAGGAATCTCCGCCGCCAGTAGAGGTTGCTGGTCAACTAGAATTTGAGATTTCTAGAATCCTTTATGTGAGAAAGGTCCGGAATTCTTTCCAATATTTAGTACACTGGAAGGGTTTTGGTCCTGAGGAAAGGTCTTGAGTGCCGGAAAAATAATATGCATGCTACGAAGTTGGTAAGAAGATTCCACCTAGCTCACTCAAAAAAAAACCACTCCGGTGATTATGGGTCCAGTGACCCCTCGTGGAAGGGGGGGTACTATAAAGGGGAGCGAGGACGAGGCCAGTGTCCTCGTCTCCATGGTAGCAAGGGGGCAGAGAAGAACGTAGCTGCGCAAGCCTCCTCAGTGTAGCTGGCGATCCTCCATCCCCTGGGCAGCAAACAGCAGGGGAGCTAAGTGCTGAAGGTGATTACTCAGTGCTCAGCTGTATTCAGGTACGTGATACCAGTCACGTGATGCTGGCCACGTCACGTGACTCATCTGCCAAGGCTATTTAAACAGGCAGCCTGCTGGCCACAGGTTGCCTATGATTGGTCTTTCTACCCTCACTAGTGTGTTTAGTATCGTGACTACAGTGTGTTTTGACTTGGCTTGTATTGACCTCGATCCTATGACATCCCTTGTATTGGCGCTACCTTTTGGCTTTTGACTTTGGCTTGTATTGACCTTGATCTTGTCTCTTCCCTGTGTACCTGCATTCCTCCTGGTTTCACCTTTGCTTCCTTGATTCTGTTAACGGTTTTCCTATTTGTCATTTAGGCCCCTGCTCGTATATAAGTTAGGAACTGCCGCCCAGTTGTACACTGTCGATTAGGACGGACCGTGCAAGTAGGTAGGGACAGAGGTGCGGGTGGAGATCAGGGCTGCACTCGTCCTTACTGTTCGTGACAGTGGGGCTCTCCAACAAATACGAACGGTGACCGACATGACATTCTACATCTTCTACCAAACTGCCATTGAGAGAGAGGAAGAGCTCTTACCTGTGACAGCAAGGGTAGTTAGTAGCACCCATTCTGTAGGACGTCAGTCTGCATCTGAAGACTCCAATTCCTTAAAGGATGTGGTCCAGGCCCTGCGGACAGAATTGAAAGAACTCCAGCTGGAAGTGTCCCAGATGAAGGCAGGATCACCCCGGCCTCCAGAAATGACCCCAGCGCCCCACGCCACTCCACCCAGGATAACTCAGGTGCGGGGATACGTTAAAAGAGGGACCCTCTATTGGGCTTGTAGACAGTACGGTCATATAGCCAGAACAGATAGAGTCTGACCCGATGTTAAACTTCTGACCACCGCAGTAAGTAGCTGGGCGTACTGCAGTGGTACACCAGAAGCTAAGCCTCATGCGTGAGGAACATGACCTGTATGCCAGCAGCCTCGTTATGGAAGCCAAGTTGAAAGGCCAGAAGGTACGCTGTTTAGTTATGCCTCTGGAGTTCTTCGAAAGACACTTTGGTGAGTATGAGGAAGCCAGAAGATTGGAGCGTCATCAGGCTGATGGTTGCCAATAACAGAGAGATGGACATCCGAGGGATAGTCTGGATGCTGGTCCGACTGTTTGGGCAAGACGTCGGCATGAAGGGGGTCGTACTGGTGGACCATCCCTCCCGAAAAGGAATGGATGTGACCCTAGGTATGAATGTACTGAGAGCCTTAGACCATCAACTCTATGCCAAAGAAGGGCCAAAGTATTGGCAAGGGGCCACTACACACCGGCCGACCCAGAAGATTTTACAGCAGATGGTGAGGAGCTGTAGTCTGCAAAAGAGTAACATGTCCGGTCGGCCCATTAGAGACGTGAAGGTGCCGCCAGATACCCCAGTGAAGATCCCACCTTGACAAGAACAAATATTAATGCTGCCGGTCGGGGCTGGAAAACGACTGAATGGACTGGAGGTCCTGATCGAGCACGCTTATCAAGAGGAAACGCAGATTTGCCCGCTAGTAGCCCTGGCTCTCACCATTGTGAAGGATAGATATGTGCCTGTACGCTGCCTCAATGTGGAAGACTGTGAGTTGACCTTTCCCGGAAACACCTTTCTGGCCAAAGTCTATGTGTCCGAAAGGGATGTCTCTCGATGACGGAGTTTCATGCTACAGCCTGATAGGAGATCAGACTGGACCTATGCTGTAGAGCAGGCATCCTCAAACTGCGGCCCTCCAGCTGTTGAAAAACTACAACTCCCAGCATGCCTGAACAGCCTACAGGTATCAGCCTACAGCAGGGCATTGTGAGAGTTGTAGTTCTACAACAGCTGGAGGGCCACAGTTTGAGGATGCCTGCTGTAGAGGTTCATCAAAGGGAGACCCCGACAGCGGAGTGGAATGATTGAGTGATCATGGTCCGGATGGGGGTGGACTGCAAGACTCTGACTCGCGGACAACAGAAATTGCTGGAAGACACCCTCTGGGAATTTCAAGAGGCATTCTCGCAACATGATGAGGACTTCGGGTGTGCTTCCGCCATTTGACACACAATCCCTCCCGGCTATGTGGTACCGATTAGGGAACGTTACCGGCAAATTCCACGTAAAATGTACCAGGAGGTGAAGGGTATGGCAGCCAGCATGTTGGAAAACTGGGTGATCCAAGAGAGTCAAAATCCTTGGGCTGCTCCAGTAGTTTTGGTGCGGAAGAAAGATGGGAGTCTCCGACTCTGCGTGGATTATGGGAAGCTGAATGCTCAGACCGTCCAGGATGCTTATCTACTTCCGTGGATTGAGGAGTTGTCAGCCCTGAGCTATGAGAAATTCTTCTCGACTCTTGATCTGGCCAGTAGGTATTAGTAGGTATCGGTGGCCAAGAAGGACAAAGCGAAGACAGCTTTCATTCTACCTATGGGACTCTAAGTTCAACCGGATGCCATTCGGCCTGTTCAATGCCCTGGGAAAATTCTAAAGGTTGATGGAGCACTGCCTGGGCGATCTCAACTTCTAGTCAGTATTGATATAACGGGCCGACATAGTGGTGTTTGGGGCCTCCTTTGAAGATCACCTCCAGAAGCTGCGACAGGCCCTAGGACGGCTACAAGACCATGGGCTCAAGATCAAGCCCAAGAAGTGCAACAGATCGAGTATTTGGGACATGTGGTCACCCAGGAGGGGGTAAAGCCAGCCACTAGCAAGGTGGAGGCCGTCCAGAAGTGGCCACAGCCACGTACACTGCGAGAGGTGCGGGCATTTGTGGGACTGGCCGGATACTACAGAAGGCTCATACCCAAATTTGCTCATTTGGTGGGCCCGTTAAACGAATTATTGAGGGGCACTGCTGGGGGGGCCCAAAGAATCGCCCCATCGAGTGGGGATCCCGACAACAAGAGCCCTTTAAAGCAGTGATGGAGGCGCTGACCAGTGCCCCGATTCTAGCTTATGCGTGGTTCAACACCCCATTCCTGTTGTACACTGACGGAAGTCTACATGGTCTGGGGGCCGTGTTATCCCAAGTCCAGAATGGACATGAGAGAGTAATTGCATATGGCAGCCAGTCTCTGAGGGAATCAGAGTGCAACACTGACAACTACAGCTCTTTAAATTGGAACTACTGGCGCTGGTGTGGGCCATGACCGAAAGGTTCGCGGAGTACCTGGCAGGTCCAGAGGTGACCGTGATGATGGACAACAACCCGTTAGCACATCTGGGTCATGCCAAACTCTGTGCGTTTGAGCAGAGGTGGTTGGCTGACTGTTCTAAATACCAATACCGCATCAAGTTTCGGTCAAGTTGGGAGAACAGCAACGCCGACGCACTCTCCCAGGTCTCTGTAGGGTTGTTGGCTCAGAGTTCCTATATGGAGCTGGAGGACACTGAAACTCCTGACCTTGGTTTATTACCTGTGTTCCAGGACTTGACACATTCAAGTTGGGTGGCGTCCGGGATGTCCCTGGTGCTCGGAAAAACATTAACCGATTGGGAGAGAATCCAGCATGGCTGCCTTGACTTGTGGAAAGTGAAAGAATGGGTTCGGGCTAAGATCTGGCCATGGCCAGAAGAGCGAGCCCGTATGACCCCAGAGGGCCAAAAGTTGTTGAGGCAGTGGGATAAGTTGACCGTTTCCCAGGGACTCCTGTGCCAGACCATATACTTAGTCGGAGCTACAGTACAGACAACAGATTGTCATCCCCATGTCATTGGGACCGGAAGCCGCCAGGGAAGCCCATGAAAGGAGAGCCCATTTCGGGAGCGACAAAACGTTCAAGTGGCTCAAACTGCTAGTATACTGTCCAGATCTGGCCGACATGGTGGCCGAGGCATGTCTTAAGTGTCGAACCCTGCGGGCTGAGTAAGAGTACCGAACAGCGGTCTCCTGTCCACACCATCCGGACCTCAACGCCCCTAGAGCTTCTAATGATTACTACCTCGGGACACTCGTACTGCCTAGTCATGACAGTTGACTTCACAGACAGCAGAGTCGGCCACTGAAGTGGTCTGCAAACACTTTATACAGGTGTTCGGGTGTCCACGGAGAATACATTTGTGTTTACAGGGTACTCTAATGAATGAACTGTACCAGCTATATGGGATCGAATGTTCTCATACTACCCCGTATTATACCCAAGGAAACGGGGCGTGCGAACGCTTTAACCGCACCTTGAACTGAACTGATGTGGGCCTACAATAACAGGGTACACAGTACAACCAGATACTCTCCACATATGCTCATGTTTGGGAGAGCCGGACGGGAGATTGAAGACCTCCACATGCCTGACCTGATGGAGCCACCACCGAGAAGTACCACCACATGGGTGCAAGAGCACTGCCACCGGCTGAGAGTAATCCACAAGGTTGTGGGGGAGTGCCTGGGAAAAGTGCAGAGGGATGGGTACGCCCCGGGTGATTGGGTGATAGTCAAAGCCAAACTGCCATCTGGGAAGTTGGATGGGAGGTGGTCCCATACACGGTGAAAAGGTGGGTGGACCCTGCCATTGCGGTCTATGAGGTAGAGCCAGTAGGGACTGGGGGACCCTCACGAAACCTGCACCGTAATCTGTTGAGACGTTGTAATCTTGAAGTGCCAGTGTACATGGAGAAGATGCCTCCTCACGCTCAGAGTACAGAGGAAAGATCCTCAGAGGAGGAATGGTGGGTTGTCCATGCCCAGGTACCCACAGAGGCCCCAGCTGTGGCAGGTTTGCCACCCAGAGAGAGTGCCGAACAAGCAGTAACTCCTCCCCTGACAGATGTGCCTGACGTCCCGACTGCTTCTGAGCCTTCCACTCTGAGAAGGTCAACCTGGGCCAATGCTGGTGTGCCCCTACAACGCTATGCACAGGGTGAGTTTGTATAGGGGAGTTGCCAAGGCAACAACCTCTAGTGGGTGGTATGTGAGATTAAAAAGCAGCTTTCATTGCATGAATACTGTTCCATTTAAGTTCTAGACTGTTGTTTTATTGTTTTAGCCATAAGAGGCCGCTGTTTTCCATTCACAGCTCACTCTCTGCTCGGATTACAATATGCATGAGAGGTGTGATTAACAAGCTGCAGACAAGGCAGGAAGCAGTCGCTATTTTGTGAGAATAGAGAAAAGACAGACTGAGGTGAATCTCTCCACACCCAAGTGCCTGGAAGCGTTCTTTTGTGACCATTACCGCAGCCAAAGGAAGCTGATTGTTATGCAAGCGGGTGTGGACCCACTGCGCCACTGACTGGGTATACTCCAGAGGGGCATAACTAAGCAGCTACCTGGTATTCACTAGAGCCCCTTGTGGTGGGGATAGACTTGGGCCGTAAGGTAGCTGCCAGGTGCCACTCAAGAGTAGTCCCCAAGTCAGTGGCAGCTAACCAGGGGGTTAGAATACTCGGTGGGCACCGGGAGGACTTGCGAGACCTGGAGATAACGGGTCTGGACAGGCGGCAGCAAACAAAGTCCGTAAACAAGATCCGAGGTCAGAGGCAGGCGGCAATCAGGCGAAGTCCAGAAGTATAATAGCAGGAGTCGGTACACGGAAAAGCAGACAAGAAAACACACCTTTGCACAGTAGCTAGAGACTGAGGTTGCTCAGGCAACTTCCTGTAGTAGGAAGTGCCTTTAAATACCTGCTGCAATGCAGCCATAGGCTGCTGAGACAGAGGGTGTGTATGTGTTGCCTTATAGATGCAGAGAGACACACCCATGTTAGCTTCAGTACTGATACAAGTCTCCAGCAGGAAGGAAACTCTGGCATGGAACATAAGTAGCAGAGCTAAGACAGTTGCAGTCCATGTTTGTCAGCAGGGTTAAAGGAGAAAAAAGGAGGAGCCGGTGCCCGTGCCTGCGGTTAGGGGCAGCGGCGCCAGCACGGACTGCTGGCCTAACACTGATCGAGTCCAGGATCCAAATGCTGACCAGGAGAGAGGACGCCTCCCAGGAGTACTGCTGAAAGTTGAGGAATGGATTACCTGTTCTGTGATACCGCACGTTTGATTGAAAGACTTTGTTCGATTCGGAATCATCGGTGGAGACAGAGCACACTCAAGTCAGTAAAATAGTGCACGTATCACATTGTAAGAGTGGCGCCTGAAGTATCAGAGACAAAGTTTAGACCTGCAATTAGCTAGATAGGTAGGGTCTATGTGTGTGTCAGGCTTTACAGATTGTGGATCATTCATTACAAGGACTTAACAGTTCAAGTTGTGGTTTGCTTCGGAGAGCAGAAAGGACTTCACCATAATCTCCAGTCATCCCATTGTGTTTATCGGGCGTAATATATTAGGCACGTGCTGGCTACCCTGTATATTACAACCCAAACAATCGTTCCTGTACTTTAGGGTAATAACAGATATGGTGAGGCAGTGTTAACTCTGCTTGCAGTAGGTAAATTGTTTCGGCTACCATTAGAGAGCGCCAGCTGCAGCCTGAGTGTAACTTTATTTCATGCTAACTGTATTTTAGAGCTGTAGGTGATATTGCTGTGTTTTAGTAAAGAAGTTTTTGCTTGCAAAAGGCCGATGTCTGTGTCGCTTTCCTTGTCTGTAACTTCGCTGTATCCTGGGGAGGCCACCCCGGTACACGGCTTACAAAAGTACCCTAACACTCTTTCTGCCTGCAGCAGCATCCTGTCCCTACACTATTTAAAGCAGAATGGTGGCGCATCATGTGATCCAGCATTTATGCATGCATGGTTACATGGTGCGTAGGCCAATCACAGCCATGCTAATACTAGGCATGACCGATGGCTTATAAGTGCCCACAGCTTAATCGCTTGTTTCGACAAGCTTTATTTAAAGTACGAAAAACGAACCCGTACATGGACTTTGGCGCCAAAATCCGAGTTCAGTAAACAGACACCCAAATGTCCGGTACGGTCCCAAACATGGAGGTCCGGGTTTGCTCAGCCCTAGTCATCGCATCGGTTGTTAAATCCTGGATAACCTGTTAATGTTGCAGAAATGAACAGAATATAACAGTGAACAATTGTGTAATCATTAGATCAGGTAGTTCAGGTCGGTGTTCACTCCACAGGAGCCTCGATCAGAACCAAATTATTTCACACAGACCACCACTCTTAATACACCGTCTACTGAATACTAAGTCGATGTTGCTCTATCCCAGCCCTTTTCTTCTATAGCCCTTTTACTTCAAAGCCTCACTCTTAGTCTTCAGCTATCTGTTCCTGTCTAATCAGAACCAGCTAACAAGGGACCATTTCACACTTACTATTTTTGTCTAGAATACCTCATAGCTTAATCCACTAGGCAAAACCACAGGCCTCAGGGTAACTAGCCTATAAGCATTGATTGTCACATAGTGTACAGAGGATTAAATGTCAGAGATAAGAAGTTTTTCTAATCTCTACTATTAGAGCCCAAAAGTGACTGTGTATTACAGCTAGTGTTCCACTCTTGATCATGTACCATTTATTTATCCCAAATAGGGATGAGCGAACCCGAAGAGGAATGTTTGGGTTCATACTAAACATTACAGGGTCTGGGTGATGGCTCGGATGATAAATAAGGCTTGTTGAAAGATTGCAGCACAGCCAATTAACAAGCTCCTAAACTGTGGGCACTTTGAAGCCATCACAGTCATGCCTAGTATTGACATGGCTGTGATTGGCCGGCACAGCACATGATTTGGCCTGCATAAATGCCGAATCACGTGTTGTGCCACCATTTTGCTATAACTAGTGTAGGGACAGGAGGCAGCTGCAGTGAGGCAGTGTTAGGCTTTTAATCTGGCAGTTTACTGTGGGTGACCTATAGCCATTTTTTGTGGATGCAATACAACTCCTTTACACCAGTGACATAAAAATAGAATAGTTAGTCTGTTAATTCTGTGGGTGACATAAACACATCATACATAACCAAGTGTTTATTGCTTGTTGTACGTTTTTATTAATGGTATTGGAGTAAATGCAACTTTATTAGGTACATATGTTTGCTCAATTAAAGAAAAATAATTATTGCTGAATTTCCCAACATTTATGTTGCTGTTAAAATTCACATACATTCAGTCTCTTTGACGGACACTGTCCATCATTCCACTTCCCATCTATATTCATTTCAACACAATCTTCTTCTCCTGCTTGATTAGGTTCTCCAGTGTTCCAATTTGAATAAGTAATTAATTTTCCATCCGAGTATCGAAAAGTACCTTCTGTTTGAATGTCCGTGATTCCCAGGTATGGAAACATGTTGTAATACCGTGCAATATTTAAAATAGCATTATTCTCTTCTGAATTTCTTGGTGTGGCTAACTGTCCACCAGCTTTCAGGCATATGGCTTTTGACTCATCATATGCTAGCTCTTTCCCACTTGTCACAAATATTTTTTCTCCAGCAATGGCCCCTCTAGCAAACAGTAAGGCTGAAAGAAATGGATGCCAAAAACATCAATTATTAAAATTTTTGTAGGGGAATTCTAAATGGTCAAAATGTTTTTAAAAAAGCATATAAAGTACATGTAACTAAATAAATAAAATCTCATGAGAAGGATGAGGAAGGATTGATATCTATGGTTGTCTCTGTTATGAGGGTCATCTGTGGGCTCATATGTGGGTTATCCATGTTAACCACTTCAGCCCCCTTAGCTTAAACACCCTTAATGACCAGACACTTTTTACAATTCTGCACTACTCTACTTTCACCGTTTATTGCTCGGTCATACAACTTATCACCCAAATGAGTTTTACCTCTTTTTCTTCTCACTGATAGAGCTTTCATTTGGTCATATTTAATTGTTGCTGACATTTTAACTTTTTTTGATATTAATAAAAAATTACCGAAAATTTAGCACAAAAAAATTACATTTTTCGCTTTCTGTTGTAATTTTTTTTTTTTAAACTACATTTCTATGTAAATTTTTCTCTAAATGATTTGTTCTACATGTCTTTGATAAAAAAAAAATAATGCAATAAGTGTATATTTATTGGTTTGGGTAAAAGTTATAGTGTTTGCAAACTATGGTGCAAAAAAGTGAATTTCCGCATTTTGAAACAGCTCTGACTTTCTGAGCACCTGTCATGTTTCTTCAGATGCTAGAATGTCAGGATAGTATAAATACCCCCCAAATCACACCATTTTAGAAAGAAGACACCCCAAAGTATTCGCGGAGGTGCATGGTGAGTTCATGTATGATTTCATTTTTTTTTCACAAGTTAGTGGAAAATGACACTTTCTGAGGGAAAAAATAATATAATAAAGTTTCCATTTCTGCTAACTTCTGGCAAATAAAAAATATCCCACAGATTCACTATGCCCCTCAGTGAATACATTGGGGTGTCTACTTTCCGAAATGGGGTCATTTGTGGGGTTTGTTTACTGTTCTGGCATTTTGGGCGGGGCTAAATTGTGAGCAACCCTGTAAAGCCTAAAGGTACTCGTTGGACTTTATGCCCCTTTACGCACCTAGGCTGCAAAAAAGTGGCACACATGTGGTATCGCCGTACTCAGAAGAAGTAGGGCAATGTGTTTTGGGGTGTATTTTTACATATACCCATGCCCCATTTCAGAAAGAAGACAACCCATGGTATTCCGTGAGGGGTATGGTGAGTTCATGTAAAACTTTATTTTTTGTCACAAGTTAGTGGAATATGAGACTTTGTAAGAAAAAACTAAGAAACTAAAAAAAAAAAAAAAAAATTTCCGCTAACTTGTGCCAAAAAAAAAAAGAAATCTTCTATGAACTCGCCATGCCCCTCACGGAATACCTTGGGGTGTATTCTTTCCAAAATGGGGTCATATGTGGGGTATTTATACTGCCCTGGCATTTTAGGGGCCCTAAAGCGTCTGGAATCCAAATGCGTAAAAATGCCCTCCTAAAAGGTACTCATTGGAATTTGGGCCCCTTTGCGCATCTCGGCTGCAAAAAAGTGTCACTCATGTGGTATAACTGTACTCAGGATAAGTAGGGCAATGTGTTTTGGGGTGTATTTTTACATATACCCATACTGTGTGTGAAAAAAAAATTTTTTTACAAAGTTGTCAATTTACAGAGATATTTCTCTCACCCAGCATGGGTATATGTAAAAATACACCCCAAAACACATTGCCCTGCTTCTCCTGAGTATGGCGATACCACATGTGTGACACTTTTTTGCAGCCAAGATGCGCAAAGGGGCCCAAATTCCAATGAGTACCTTAAGGATTTCACAGGGCATTTTTACGCATTTGGATTCCAAACTACTTCTCACGCATTAGGGGACCCTAAAATGCCAGGGCAGTATAAATACCCCACATGTGACCCCATTTTGGAAAGAGGACAACCCAAGGTATTCTTTGAGGGGAATGGCGAGTTCATAGAAGATTTTTTTTGGCACAAGTTAGCGGAAATTGCCTTTTTTTTTTTCTTACAAAGTCTCATATTCCACTAACTTGTTACATTGTGACAAAAAATGCAATACCTCACGGAATACCTTGGGGTGTCTTATTTCTAAAATGGGGTCACATGTGGGGTATTTATACTGCCCTGGCATTTTAGGGGCCCTAAAGTGTGAGCAGTAGTTTGGAATCCAAATGCGTAAAAATGCCCTTCTTCTCGGGCTTTAGGGCCCTTAAAATGCCAGGGAAGTACCCCACATGTGACCCCATTTTGGAAAGAAGAACACCCCAAGGTATTCCGTGAGAGGCATGGCGAGTTCATAGATTTTTTTTTTGCCACAAGTTAGCGGAAATTGACTTTTTTTTTTCTTTTTTCTCACAAAGTCTCCCTTTCCGCTAAATTGTGACAAAAAGTTCAATCTTTCATGGACTCAATATGCCCCCCAGCGAAAACCTTGGGGTGTCTTCTTTCCACAATGGGGTCACATGTTAGGTGTTTGTACTGCCCTGGCATTTGAGGGTCTCTGCAATCATTACATGTATGGCCAGCATTAGGAGTTTCTGCTATTCTCCTTATATAGAGCATACGGGTAATGCGATTTTTTTTTTTCCATTCAGAAAAAATGAACAGCACAGATTTCTTCATTCGCATCGATCAATGTGAATGAAAAAATCTCTGCCAAAAAATGTGCAAAAAAAAAAAGACAGGACAAAGGACATAGGAGTGCTTGTGAAGTAAGGCCCCATTCACACGTCCGCAAAAATGTACGCATCTATTCCACAATTCTGCGGAATAGGTGTGGACCTATTCAGTGTGAATGGGGCTGGCGGTGATGCGGAGAGCACACTATGTGCTCTTTGCATCAGCATTTGCGGAGCTGCGGCCGCGAACTTCCGGGTTTCGGCCCCAAAACATCTGGCTGCAGCTCCTCAAAAGATAGAGCGTGTCCTATTCTTGTCTGCAATTGCGGACAAGAAAAGGCATTTTCTATATAGTTCTGGCAATGTGCGGACCCGCAAAATGCGGAAAGCACATTGCTGATGTCCGTGTTTTGCAAAACACGGACGTCTGAATGATCCTTACAGGGGGGTGATTAGTGACAGGGGGGGTGACATGGGGTGATCAGGGGTTAATCAGTGACGGGGGGGGGGGGTGTTGGTGTGTAGTGATTGGTGCACTTACAGTGTCCTCTGGTGGTTCCAAGCAAAAGGGACCACCAGAGGAGCAGGCGTATCATTTTTGTTAACATCTACAGCCTGCCAGCGCTTACAGGCTGTAGTTAAAGTTCCTGCTGTTGCGATCCTGTGAACGCGCCGATGCGTCTAGGAGGAACATCCCGGCCGCCCGCAGGAGGTATCCCTGCGTTAGGCATTTGGGAGGTGGCTGACGCAATTATGAGAGCATCTGAACCTCAGGGCTATTCTCTCAGGAAATTTAGGATCAATAATGTGCTAATGCAGAAACTTGTGGGTTCATTTTATTGGAGCTTTATAGATAATTTGGCTCTAACTAAAAATAAAATACCATAAACGTGTTTCGTCAACTACATTTACCTTTTTCCTAAACCTTCAAGTTTAAGTCTAAGTTTAAGATGTTAAAAAATTAATTCCCCATCCTTTCTTCAACTGATATGGGATCACAGTCACAGTAGCCAATAAATTAGAATATGATAAATAAAAAATAAAAATGGAGCATTTAAAAAAAAAACTGATTTTTAAGCGATCAAAGACCCCCTTAATTAGTTGAAAAATGATCACTGTAGTATTGCTGAATAGATACAATTAGAGATGAGCGAATTTCTAAAAAATTTGATTCGGACAGTTCGCCAAATTTCACAAAAAGATTAAATTCAATCCGAATTTATTCATGACGAATCATGTTGAAAAACTGCTATTTCCTTACTTTTCTTAGCCAAAACTGACCAAAATAGTCAAGTGTGATCTCAGCCCTACAGGTCAATGTTGGCATCAGGTATAAAGAACCGTGCACTGGCCCAAGATTCTACTATACAGTGAAAGAGCGCACTCCTTTTACAATTTCACCCCAGAAGCAAGGGTTAATGGAAGTATTTTTCTACATTTAAAATAAATACACCCCAAAATTTCGCCCAAAAAGAAAGGAAGTAGCTATATATCAACTAAATACACCCCAAAACTGGTTGTATCCGGCCGCACTTTCAACCCAATAACAGATGCTAGGATTAATGGAATTACTGTTTTAAAGAATGCAAACAACCTAAAATCTGTAGTATTAGATGACTTTGTATCCCTAATTAGTGTTACAAGGTGTAATAGAAAAGCTCCTATTAACCAGGTTTTACACTCTCCTATTGGTCCCTGCTCTCTATTGATGGGCGCAAATATTCAAATTGCGAATATCGCTTCTTCGAGAGTTTGCGATTATTTAGAATATAACGTATAGTTGGAGTTTTAGAATATTCTATATTTTTTTTTTTTCATCTGAACCCATGATCCCTCTCTGCTTCTTGCTTGTGGGCCAATGAGAAGGCTGCAGTTTCTTTTTCTGAGCTTAGCAACATCCCTAGCAACCAATAGGAAAGTTGCCTACGCCTTTAGTATATAAGAAACTCCCCAGCAGCCACTGTATGCAGTATTTTGCAGATCTGAGAGAGAAAGCAGTGTTATTGCTGTGCTCTGCTGTGTCATTTTATATATATATATATATATATATATATATATATATATATATATATATATTACAGATAGTTAGTGGGAGATAGTCAGTGTAGGTTAGATAGTGATATACTGTCCATACATACATACTACATACATCGTGCTGTAAATATGTATGTATGTATATATGCCACATACACACATAGTGCTGTGATGTCGCAAGTTTACAACAATACTTAGTGCAACAATCATTAATATGTAGTCAGACCTGTTAAAATGTGAAGTTGCACGTATTGTGCCAACATGTTCGCATCATTAGTGCCGATTTCGCAATCGCGAATATATTGTAGCGCTCTATCTGCTATTGTAATGTTCTGCCATGCCAACCGATTTCTCCAGTCTCAGGAAACTTCTATCAGCTTGAAAAATGTAGCTATAGTGACCCACACCTGTATTGCGCACGCATTACTCGCATATTACATTGACGATTTTCGCAAACAAGACCATATTCGCGAATTCTCAAATCCGCAAATATATGATGGATATTCTACCAATTTAGTGATGAGCGGGAGGTGCCATATTCGATTTTGCGATATTTCGCGAATATTCGTCATATATTCGTCTAAATTGAATATTCGTCAATATTCTATATATTGCGAATGTTACGCAAATTTATATTCGCATAGCGAATTAAACTTAGAACTAAGTTCCTAATGGTTGTAACTTGGTAGAATTGACGAAGATAACGAATATCACGAATATAGCACTATATTCTCAATCTTCGTTATATTCTAGCAATACAACCATTAGGAACTCAGATCTAAGTTGAATTCGCAATGCAATTAATATAACCTGTATTAATCGCATTGCGAATCCAACTTAGATCTGGGTTCCTAATGGTTGTATTGTTAAAATATAACGAAGATTGAGAATATAGCGCTATATTCTCAACCTTTGTTATATTCTAGATCAGTGTTTCCCAACCAGTGTGCCTCCAGCTGTTGCAAAACTACAACTCCCAGCATGCCCGGACAGCCTTTTGCTGTGCGGGCATGCTGGGAGTTGTAGTTTTGCAACAGCTGGAGGCACACTGGTTGGGAAACACTGATCTAGATATACAACCAATGGGGCTGTGACATCAAACTCTATCTACAGATTGACTGTCTGCATGACATTATGGGGGATCTTCTGTTCCAGGGCTTCTTACTTTCACTTTATAACATGTGCAGCAGCCATTTTAGGAAAAAAAAGTGATTCATTACCACAAAGTGCAAAAAAGTTTGACTTTGGGACGATTTTCACTTTGTCAACTTCGATTTGCTCATCTCTACATACAATATTATTGATCCCTTAATTAAATCTCCATACAAAGCATGAAGCAATATAATAACTGTTGCCTATACACAAACAATCATGCTGAATGCATGATTCTCTCATAGGGTGCAGGCAACTAGGCATGAGGCGGGCCTTAGGACTGTTGGCATTACAAGTGGCACTATAAGGACTGTGGGTACTACAGGAGGGCAGTGTAAAAACTGTGGGTACTTTAGGGGGACAGTTTAAAGGGAACCTGTCACCTCTACTATGCTACCCTTACTGAGCATCTCTAAATGTTTATTGTGTTGCCCTAAACATATAAATTACACTTTTAATTTAATCTGCAGCCAAATTAAATGAGTATGATGCATTTTGTACTTCCCGCCTTTTCAGCAAATTAACATAAGTGTCATATCTTACTTGTGTGACCAGAGAAGAGTCATATTTTCTCTGAGTCAAGCTCCTCAGCTCCACCTAGGAAACGCCCCTATATATAAAATCTAGCAGATTCGCTGTCAAAGTCTAGGGGGAGGGAACTAGGCTCTGATAGTGCGAGGAAGGAATTATTTATGCAAATGAGCATAACGGCAGGAAAGCTTTAGAGGGTGCTATAATAGGACATGTTAGTCCTGAGAAGGTTATGGATGGATCGCTGGTAACTATCAAGGTAGACAAACTTGAAGGTACATTAAGTTTTGTATGTGAAAACATGGTGACAGGTTCCCTTTAAGATCGAAAGCAGCGAAATTGCCCAGGGCCCCCTGCTGTTAGATACTTAAGTGGGCCATTTTACTCTCCTGAAAACGACTCATATGCATGGTCTTTTTCTAGTCAGGAGTAGAGATGAGTGAACTTTAAAAAAAAGTTCGGCGTTCGGGTTGTGGTTATCGCCGCATCCCGTTATGGATTCCACTACCACCGCATATGGAATCCATAAGGGGCTCCCAATACTGTGCTACTTCGCTCCCCAATACTATACTGCAGACACAAATAAACCCCCTGATAATACTAGTACAACACAGAGCCCCTCCATATAAAATACCCCTTTTTTTGTGGCCTGAGTAGATGCCCCCATAGTGCCCCCCAATCATGTGCCAGAAAAAAGTGCTCACATGCCCACATACATGCCCCCACAATAATGTGCCAGTGACAAGTGCATCTCCCCAGCCCCCCAAATCATGTGCCAGTAACAAGCATTGTCCGGTATAAAAATAAAAAAACATTTATACTTACCTCCATGGCAGCGATGCGATGCACGCCTCTTCCGGCCTGTGTCCCACGCTGTACGGCTCAGGCGGCGCAATAACGTCATTGCGCCGCCTGCACCGGCCTTCGATAGGCTGCAGGCCTAGTGCCTAGATGCCTCTCTCTCCTCTGCCCACAGCACAGCAATCTGTATCGCTATCCTGAGGACGGCAATACTGATAACTATGGAGATGAACACTTCCACAATGGAAGCGCTCTTCTCCCTGTGCCCTGATGCCAGTCGCGTTACGCCGGGGGGCCCGGTCGCAATTGCGACCGCTGCGACCCCTATAGCTACGCCACTGGGTATGAATAGTATATTTGACAACAAATCGTGAAGACTGATGTAGTGATGTGAAAATCTCGGTAGCTAAAATCCAGGGGACAGAATCCCTTTAACAGTGACCTCCACAGCTGCCTACCCCTTTAATGCTAGGGCTACATGACGACATGTGTCGCGCGACATCAATGTCGTGCAACACTTTTTATAATGATAGGCTATGGTGTCGCACTGTGACATGCTGAAAAATGTCTGGGTTGTTATGGAAACCTGGAGTAAAACGGTGTATGTGGAGACTAAGGGCCTGCAAGCTTCTATTGGCTGATAATCAGAACATGTGACCGTGTGTATGGCAGCTGGGATATGAAGAGAAAGACTTCAGGTAATTTTTTGGGAATCTCTCAGGAACGGTATGTCCTAGAGAGCTGAGACCTAAAACCTTCCTGGACACTTGATGTATCTGTGTGCCAAATTTGGTGAAGATCGGTCCAGTCGTTTGGTCGCACATAAAAGAACAGACAGACAAACTCATTGTGTACCGGAATGTTACCTCCACAGTATTCTTCCCAGATAGTAATTGATATGTGTACGACGTTTAGTAGAAATTGATCAAGGAGTTTTTGAGTTACAGAGCAATATGTGTGTAGCAAAAACTGTTGGAGCATACAAACTCCATGCAGCTGCTGCTATATATTGCGAATGTTACGCGAATTTATATTCGCATTGCCAATTAAACTTAGAGCTGAGTTCCTAATGGTTGTAACTTGTATTGCTAGAATTGACGAAGATAACGAATATCACGAATATAGCACTATATTCTCAATCTTCGTTATATTCTGGCAATACAACCATTAGGACCTCAGATCTAAGTTGAATTCGCAATGCTATTAATACAGGTTATATTAATCACATTGCGAATCCAACTTCCTAATGGTTGTATTGCTAGAATATAACGAAGATTGAGAATATAGCGCTATATTCTCAATCTTTGTTATATTCTAGCAATACAACCAATGGGAACTCAGATCTAAGTTGTAATCGCAATGCGATTAATATAGGTTATATGCATTGCGATTACAACTTAGAGCTGAGTTCCTAATGGTTGTATTGCTAGAATGTAACGAAGATGAAGAAAATGACGAATTTACGAATATAGCACTATATTCTCAATCTTCGTTATATTCTAGCAACAGCCATTAGGAACTCAGCTCTAAGTTTAATTCGCAAAGCGAACATATAACCGCATTGCAAATTGATCTTAGAGCTAAGTTCCTAATGGTTGTATTGCTAGAATATAACGAAGATGACGAATATCACGAATTCATGAATATAGCAGTATATTCTCAATCTTCGTTATATTCTAGCAATACAGCCATTAGGAACTCAGCTCTAAGTTGATATCGCAATGCGAGTATATGTTCGCATTGCGAATTCAACTTAAAGCTGGGTTCCTAATGTTGTATTGCTAGAATATAAAGAATATCGCAATGCGAATAATTCAGGTTGTATTAATCGCATTGCGATTACAACTTAGTCAAATTTGTGAGATTGTGATTCTCACATCCGACAGTACATTTTAGCATGGAGGCGTTCTCATGCACACAGGAAGTCGACAGAAGCGGCAACAGGCATTAACTGGAGCGGGCAGGGAGCCAGGAATCCTCCGGACAGGTAAGAACAGCTTTTGGGTAGTGGGAAAACAACCAGAGAGCAACAAAGATTAACAAAAAAAATAAAAAATTCTAAATTGCGAATATTTAGAGCTGTTTTGACGAATTATCGAAGTTGCGATATTCGCGATAAAAATTTGCTATTCGAATATTCGCGCTCAACACTACTGGTAAGTCCATCTAGTAAGAAGCATTGAACTGTGTCTATGAAGGAGGGGGTGCAGGGCTGCTGGGGTCACACTCTCATTGTAACTGCGCTGCCCTCAAGTACTGATGGTCACTGTCCTGTAAGTTCCCACCGTCAGTACTGTGTTGCCCCTGGGGCCCTCCTGCGTGCTCCCTGTTCCCCCTCCTATGTGTGCTCCCTTTGCCCACTGTGTGTGATCCCTGTGCCCCCTGTGTGAGCTCCCTCTACCCTCTCTGTGTGCGCTCCCCTGTGCCCGATGTGTGAGCTCCCTATGCCCCATCTGTGTGCTCCCTGTGTGTGTGATCCCTGTGCACCCCGTGTGAGCTCTCTGTACCCCCTGTGTGTGCTCCCTGTGCCCCTGTGTGTGCCTGCTGTGTATGCTCTCTGTGTTTCGTATGTAAGCCCCCTGTGTGAGCGCCTTGTGTCCTGTGGGCTCCATGTGACTCAAGGGCACAACTAAACGGCATGCTCGTGTGGGGCTTGTGACGTGGCCACGCTGCGTTCAATTTCTGCATGGCTGTCTGGGCCATAGAGGGCTCTAGTTAAACTAATTGCAACGGCATTGTTTAGGTGGTCTGCATTGTTAATTGGGGGCGTTGGAGTATAGATTAAGAACCGGAGTCCAAATTAGCAGTGTTTTTTTTTTTTTTTTATTCTCTCAGTACTTGGGGGGAGCAGACCAGGACTGCTAATAAAGGAATCTGTAAAGCTATGTCACACATTGAGGCAGTATCACAGCCAGGTCCTCCACGGGTCCCCCATAAAAATGTGCATGCGCAGCACTAGCTCTATTCACTGCTAAGGAATTGCCAGTGATCAGCTATTATCAGAACACTCATAGTATAATGGAGGATGACCGTGCATGCGCATTGTGCTCTCCCTTCACTTCAGGGGCCCGGATGGGACAGCTCCCTTTTTCAGCGTGTTTTTTTTATAAACTGCACCATGGAAAAACAGAAGTGCCCTGGCCATGCATAACGCGTGGTCCATGTCCAGAATTCCCATAGAAAATGGGAAGGAATGAAAATCCAAGCCAAAACTGCATCAAAAACTTTTATAAAATGCATTAGAAAAAAAACACATAAAAGAAAAAACCTGTTGCGGATTCTGCATTTTTTTAAGCACAGAAAATACTCTGTGTGAACATACCCAAAGAGGCTGCAGGATCAGCAGCTTAGACCTTGTTCACATTTCAGTTATTTGTTCAGTTATGTCCATCAGTTATTGTGAGCCAAAAACCAGGAGTGCAGGTTACACAGACATAAGGTATAATGAAAAGATCTGCACCAGTTCTGTGTTTTTGACTCACACCTGGTTTTGGCTCACAATACCTGATGGACATAACTGACCGAATAACTGAGGTGAGAACAAGGCCTTACAGTGGAAAGGCTAAAGAGAGAGGATGTGGCATTCTACACTCAGCTGCTGTGGTTGCAACCGCTGTCCGTGCCTACAAGGTTATGTCAGACTGCTAGTCCAAAATTTCAGGATTTGAGGCCCAGCTTTCAGTTTTGCCAAGGGCCACACGTGGTCTAAAACTCGGGCCTCACTATAGAGTTGCCTTATTACTACTGGGTGCAATATGGTGGGCATTATTATTTGGCACAATATAGAAGCACTACTAATAGGCAGACTTGGGGAGTATTATCATTATTATGGACATTGTTACTAATAAGGGCACTCTGGGAGCCAACTATAGTGATTGGTGTGACTTTTATATTATAATAGGGGGACTATTTATATGGCAGTATAATTTCTGCAGTATAGTATTTGAGGGCATTGGGGAGCACAGCAGGCACAGTATGGTGGTATCAGCAGGATGACAATGTGGTGGCACCAGGGTCGGGGATAATGAAAGAAAGTAAAGAACCCAAGATATATCTGTGTCAAACTCTGCAGATATGAGATAGGCCGAATGGAGAAGATGATAAAAGAGAACATCTACATCTGAGAATATGTCACCTTTGAGGCATTGGATGTGTTGGATTGCTGTATAGTGTTGAGCGAACTTCTGTTATCAAGTTGGGCGTACAAGGTTCGGGTTATCTAAGAATTCTGTTATGGATTTAGCTACCACGAACCATAACTTATGGTCAGTGGTAGAGGAATCCTTAATGGAATTTTTTAGATAACGCAAACCTTGTACGCCAAACTTGAAAACAGAAGTTCACTCATCCATAGTGCAGTATTGTCCTGTATTTGTCATTGCGTCCTTGCAGCACGTAAAATGTATTTAGTAGACAGTAAAAATAGACATAGAATAACAAATGGCACTCAAAACAAGTCCCGATAGTCTTTTGTGATTAAGTATTATCTATGTATCATCTCTTTTTTTAATTTGTTTGCAGTGCTCCTCACAGTGAGCATAAAACATTACTCTTATGTCAGCTGTATCACAACCAGATTTTCCTTCACCTTTCAATGTAGCGTGTCCTCTTCAGATGCGAAGCATCTTCAGACCTATTTTCACACTTGTAGTGTTCCAGGAAAGACCTGAATGAGCAATCAGGAGGCAAAAGGAACAAATACCCTGGATGGGACCCAGTTACACTTTTAAATCTCCATATACTGTATTGTTATACTCACAAGATTAAAACTTGTATAAAAACAATCTGTGTAGTTCAATCACTTCACCGGATTGGTTTCGCAATGAGGCTTTCTCAAGGGGTTCTGAATTTCCCCCACCCACTTTTATAGGCACACCCTTTATTCACTCCCATTAAGGCCTCATGCACACGACCGTACATGTTTTGTGGTCCGCAAATTGCGGATCCACAAAAAAAAAAAGGATGACGTTCCATATGGCATCTTTTTTTTTTTTGCGGATCTGTTATTTTTGCGGATCCATTGTAATAATAGCTATCCTTCTCCGCAAACTAGAAAAAAATAGGACATGCTCTATTTTTTTGCGGAACGGAAAAACGGACATACGGAAACAGAATGCACACAGAGTACCTTCCCTACCTTTTTTTTTGCGGACCCATTAAAATGAATGGTTCCGCATATGGTCCACAAAAAAAAAACGGAACGGACACGGAAAGTAAATATGTTCGTGTGCATGAGGCGTAAAATAACTGCATTGCCATATAAGCCCTTACAAAACAACAAACACTCCACCAAATTGATATCCAATAAAAAAAACTAATATTTATAAAAAAACTATTTATGTCCAATTCCACGTTCATTCTATTGGGAACCAGGCTATTGAGAAGGAATATATACTCAGTTTCTTTTCTGGATATATTTTGCATTATATCCACCCTCTTCAATTTAACTCACATTGAAAGATCTCCAGTTTTTAACCCTTTAGGGTTTTTGTTGTGAAAGTGAGCACACACACTATGCGTTTACACAATAGACCCTTTTTTGATGTTTCTTACATGATTTCCCAGTCTAGTTTTTAATTTCCTACCTGTCTTCCCAACATATTGTTCCCTGCAAGGACCCTCCAATAAGTGTATGACATTTGCACAATTACGACTAATTAGTTGTCCAATATTGTACACTTTTATCTTTACAGGTTAAGGTCCACTCTTTCTTCAAATTCAATGTCCTGCACACCTTTAATTTCAAACAAGGAAAAAACCATTTATAGCACTTTCTTTCTTTTCTTTCTCTCTTAGGCCTCTTTCACACGGCCGTAGGTGTCCCGTGCTGCGAGACGCAAATTCCGGATCCGCACTAAACGGGCACCGTTCCGTGGCCATTCCACATCACGGATGCTGACCCATTCATTTCAATGAGTCCGCAAATCCGGAGATGCGGAACGGTGCGTAACGGAATGACGGAACGGAACACTACAGAAGCACTACGGAGTGATTCCATGGCTTTCCATCCTGTACTAATGTTCCGCTAAATGTTAGAACATGTCCTATGTTTCTGCTGGACGCCTGGATCACAGACCCAATCAAGTGAATGGGTCTGCGATCCGCTCCGGCTGCCCCACGGTTGGTGCCCTGAATTGCGGGCCGCAATTTGCAGTCCTCAGTACGGGCACAGGACACCTACGGCCGTGTGAAGGAGGCCATATGCAGCTATGGTTCTTGATGGTCTGAACATGATCCTAGGCTGTGCTGGTAAAATCTCTGCAAGTGCCTTATCTGATATCAGAACATGCTAGTTTCTTTTCAACACATGTCTAATCCATTTTCAATCTCTAGAGAATTACGTGCATAAAAGTGGTACCCGCTGTCCCTATTTTTACTATTTTCCATTTTTTATAAATACTTTTTTTTTTCATTTTTTGTACTTTTTTTACTTGCTCTGTTGTTTAAAGAGGACCTTCCACAGTTTATCAGTTAAAGGTATCTACATTGAGAGCGGCACCCAGGGATGTCCCTGCACTTACTTGTATCCCTGGGTGCCGCTCCGTTCGTCCTCTGTAGCCCCCGGTACCGGCGCTCCTGCTGCTGTAATTTTGCCTGGGGCGGAGACTTCTTCTTCTGCCCTGGGCGTCTCTTTCTCCCAGGGCTGGAGCGCTGGCCAATCGGAGCGCTCAGCTCATATCCAGGATATGGCCAGTGCTCCAGCCCTGGGAGAAGGAGACGCCCAGGGCAGAAGAAGAAGTCTCCGCCCCAGGCAAAATTACAGCAGCAGGAGCGCCGGTACCGGGGGCTACAGAGGACGAACGGAGCGGCACCCAGGGATACAAGTAAGTGCAGGGACATCCCTGGGTGCCGCTCTCAATGTAGATATCTTTAACTGATAAACTGTGGACCAGTGAAAGGTCCTCTTTAAACCAATTTTTCTTCCTCATAGTTTTTCTCTAAAAATTGTGTGCAATAGGCCTTATCCACTGCCTTTGGGAACATTTTGCAAGCAAGGAGCATAGTGCCAGCTACAGTATATCTTTCAATATAGCTATTTATATCAGGTTTTTTTTTAAAGAAAGTGTTAGTGCACAACACTCCCTGATCTCAAAATATGGTTAGGTCCAAATAATTTACAGTGATTTTACTAGGTTACCATGTAAGGGCTCATGCACACAAATGTATTTTCTTTCTGTGTCTGTTCAGTTTTTTTGGGGGACCGTATACAGAACCATTCATTTTAATGGGTCCTCAAAAAACAAACAAACAAACAGAAGTTACAGTTTGTGTGCATTCCGTTTCTATATGTCCGTTCCGCAAAAAAATAGAGCATGTCCTATTATTGTCTGCATTACGGACACGGATAGTACTGTTCTATTAGAGGCCAGCTGTTCTGTTACACAAAATACGGAATGCACATGGACATCATCTGTATTTTTTGCTGATCGCAAAATACATACAGTAATGTGCGTGAGCCCTAAGGGGGATGTAATACAAAGAATATCCAGAAAAGAAATGGAGTATATATTTCTTCTCAATACTATCGTTCTCTAAGGATTGAATGTGGAATTGGACATAAATAGTGTTAGAGTGTTTGTTGTTTTGTAAGGGCTTATATGGCAATGCAGTGATTTTAATGGGAGTGAATAAAGGATGTGTCTATAAAGTAGGAGGTGGTGGGGGAAAATTCAGAAGCAGTTAAGAAAGCAACAGGTCGGGTGAGTATAACAATAAATTGAGATTTTAAAGTGTAAGGGCTCATGCACACGACCCTATGTATTTTGCATCCCGCAAAAAATACAGATGACATATTTTTGCAGAACAGAACAGCTGGCCCCTAATAGAACAGTACTATCCTTGTCCGTAATGCGGACAATAATAGGACATGTTCTATTTTTTTGTGGAATGGAAATACGGACATACGGAAACGGAATGCACGCCAAGCAACTTCCGATTTTCTTTTGGACCCATTGAAAATTATAATCCCTTGATTGCGTAGATTTCTCAAACATAGATCTGAACAAATGTGCCACCATTATCCAAACCTGGTTGTCTCCTAATAATTATGTAGCATAAGATGGCAGTGGTAAGGAGATGCACCAAAATACATTATTATATTTATTTGTTATAATTGCAGAATAGACTGTAATGTGTTGGAATGGACACCAAGCAGAATCCCCCGATGAATAATGCACACGACCGTGTCCGGTCAGTTTTTTTTGTTTGTTTGTTTTTGCGGCCTTTAGGCTACTTTCACACTCGCGTTTGGTGCGTATTCATCATGGATCTGCACAAACGCAGCCTTTCAGATAATACAACCGCATGCATCCGTTCAGAACGGATCAGTTTGTATTATCTTTAACATAGCCAAAACGGATCCATCTTGAACACCATTGAAAGTCAATGGGGGACAGATCTGTTTTCTATTGTGCCATATTGGCTCAGTTTCATCAGACGGACACCAAAACGCTGCAAGCAGCGTTTTGGTGTCCGTCTCCAAAGCGAAACGGAGGCGGAACGGAGCCAAACTGATGCATTCTGAGCTGATCCTTATCCATTCAGTATGAATTAAGGGCAAAACTGATCCGTTTTGGACCGCTTGTGAGATCCCTGAACGGCTGATATCCGTGTTTTGCGGATCCGCAATTTGTGGACTGCAAAGTACATACAGTCGTGTTAATGTGCCCTAAGGCTGGGGCTACACAGCGACATGTGTCGCGCGATAAAAAGTGTACAACTGCATTGTGACATGTGTCGCACCAGTGTCGTGCAACATTTATTGTAATAATAGTCTATGGTGTTGCACTGTGACATTCAACATACTGCGATGCAACAGTCGCACAAAAATCCAACTTGCTATCATTACATTGGTGCAATGTGAATGTCGCACTACACATGTCGCCATGTAGCCCTAGTCTTATACAGGACAGAAGACTCTCTTTGTAATATGAACCACTATATTCCTTTCCTTATTAAATAATGTTGAGAAGAAAACGTATTTATTATTTTGAGCTGGAGATCCAATATAACATGTTTTCATTTTGTCAATTAAAATTATGTAGAAAACAAAAAGAGTAGGGTTGAGCGAAAAGTTAGAGCATAGTTCCGGGTTCGTACCGAATTTTGGGGTGTTCGGGACACGGACCCGGACATTTAAAAAAAAGTTTGGGTTCAGTCGGTTGTTCGGAGATATCTTCCCGCTTTCTGAAGGGCTGCACAGCAGCCAATCAGCTAGCGTTTTACTTCTTGCCTTAAGAAGCCATCACAGCCATGCCTACTAATGGCATGGCTGTGATTGGCCAAGTGTGTGACCCAGCCTCTATTTAAGCTGGAGTCACGTAGCGCCGCATGTCACTCTGCTCAGATTAGTGTAGGGAAAGGACGCAGCTTCTGTGAGGGCGAGATTAGGCAGGGAAAAGTCAGCAAATTGCGGAACAGAACGCAGAGCAGCTTCCATGTTTTGCGGGTCCGCGGTTTGCGGACCGCAAAACACCAACTTTTGTGTGCATGTAGCCTTAATCAGTGAAGTAACTCTAACCATGGCCCTTCAAACAATGGCTCTGCTGAAGTATACAGAGGGTCTGAACCCCACCAGTTTAATATTGATAATCCATCCTAATTATAGATCATCAATATAGTTCTTGGGAAACCCCTTTATAATAGACCACTACCTGCATTAGCAGCAATAGCAACTATTTCATATTGTCTACTGAAGTTTCTCTTAAAGATTTCTGTAATTTGAATACTGAAATTAGGTGCTTATTAATATGACAGTGTGCACTATAACTGGACAAACCTTTAGTCCGTGCTGATACGATGAGCTGCATTTGATTCACCTGGGCTTCAAGAGATGATAATTTGTTTTGTATATTTGTAAGCAATGCTGTAAAGGAAGAGACATTTATAAGAATAGTATTTTGTGTAGACTTTAAAGCAGTTATCTCATCTGAGACAATGGGGGCATATCTATATGCCCTCTTTGTCTGATAGGCGTGTGTCCCAGCAGCGTGGCTCAGATTAAAAGCTAGTTGCGGGTCCCACCAGTGGGACCTGCACCTATCAAACAATGGGGGCATATCCTATCTATATGCCCCCTTTGTCTCAGATGAGACAACACTTTTAATTTCAACTACATATGATTTGCCAATAATAACATATAGATAAACCACTTAACATGTACAATACGCTTTACCTGATTCAACTTCTGACCCTGTGGGCACAGATCCTGTGCCCATGCAGTATCAGTATAGTACTGCTCTATGCGGAAACTCACTTCACCTGGTGCCACACTATTAGGGAGCATGCGCCAAAAGATTAAGTTGTGAGGTTTCTTTGTAGATTAAAATCTGTTAATAGTAACATAGTATATAAGACCGAAAAAAGACATTTGTCCATCCAGTTCGGCCTGTTTCCTACAAGTTGATCCAGAGGAAGGCAAAAAAAAACTGTGAGGCAGAAGCCAATTTTCCCCACTTAAGGGGAAAAAATTCCTTCCTGACTCCAATCAGGCAATTAGAATAACTCCCTGGATCAACGACCCATCTCTAGTTGCTATAGCCTGTAATATTATTACACTCCAGAAATACATCCAGACCCCTCTTGAATTCCTTTATTGTACTCACCATCACCACCTCCTCAGGCAGAGAGTTCCATAGTCTGACTGCCCTTACCTTAAAGAATCCTCTTCTATGTTTGTGTACAAACCTTCTTTCCTCCAGACGCAGAGGATGTCCCCTCCTCACAGTCACAGTCCTGGGGATAAATAGATAATGGGAGAGATCTCTGTACTGACCCCTGATATATTTATACATAGATAATAGATCTCCCCTCAGTAGTCTTTTTTTTTTTTTTAAAGTGAATAACCCTAATTTTGACAACCTTTCAGGGTACTGTAGTTGCCCCATTCCAGTTATTACTTTAGTTGCCCTCCTCTGAAACCTCTTCAGCTCTCTATGTCTGCCTTGTTCACAGGAGCCCAGAACAATACACAGTTCTCCATGTGTGGTCTGACTAGTGATTTGTAAAGTGGTAGGACTATGTTCTCATCACGGGCATCTATGCCCCTTTTGATGCAACCCATTATCTTATTGGCCTTGGCAGTAGCTGCCTGACACTGGTTTTTACAGCTTAGTTTGCTGTTTATTAAAATTCCTAGATCCATTTCTATGTCAGTGTTACCGAGTATTTTACCATTTAGTATGTACGAGTGACTTGCATTATTCCTTCCCATGTGCATAACTTTACATTTCTCAGTGTTAAACCTCATCTGCTATTTCTGTGCCCAAGCCTCCAATCTATCCAGATCCCTCTGTAGCAGAAAACTGTCCTCTTCAGTGTTAATTACTTTACACAGTTTAGTGTCATCTGCAAAAATTGATATTTTACTGTGCAAGCCTTCTACAAGATCATTAATAAATATATTGAACAGAATAGGTCCCAGTACTGACCCTTGAGGTACCCCACTAGTGACTGTGACCCAATCTGAGTGTGTACCATTAATAACCACCCTCTGTTTTCTATAACTCAGTTACTTACTCACATACAGACATTTTCTCCCAGTCCGAGCATCCTCATTTTATATACCAACCTTTTATGAGGTTTATTGTCAAATTCTTTGGAGAAGTCCAGATATACGACATCCATTGATTCGCCGCGGTCAAGTCTAGAACTTACCTCCTTATAGAAACTGATTAAATTAATTTAGCATGACCGATCCCTTATGAAGCCATGCTGATATGTCGTTATTTGCTTATTTTCATTGAGATACTCCAAGATATCATCTCTTAGAAAACCTTCAAACAGTTTACCCACAACAGATGTTAAACTTACCAGCCTATAATTTCCAGGCTCTGTTTTTGGACCCTTTTTGAATATTGGCATCACATTTGCTATGCGCCAATCCCGTGGAACATTCCCTGTCAGTATAGACAGGGAATGTATGTTGGTATACAGCTCATTACAAGAGAAATATGTAATCAATGTACTGTAACAGTTTATGCACCTGTATGAAAAGGTGGATTGTTTGAACACGACCAGGTCAGATGCAAATTCAAAAGAGGCTTTTCGTGCATTCACTAACTGTGAAATTAATACTCGAGATGAAGGAAGTTCTCCAAAAATGTGGTTCGGCTTCTTTTACAAAAAAAATTTGCTTTGTGACAAGCCAAATTTCTTTGTAAAAAGCGAGTGCAACGACAGGGAACGGCAACTGCACCGACCCCCGTCATTGAACCTCTCAGATGCAGCATCCATCACTGATCACGGCATCTGAGATCCATATTAAAGCATTTTATTGTTTGCAAATTATAAAAGAAAAATCATACGTACCTCATTCATTTCATCGCAAAGAGGACGATGCAACCATCTTGCTTGGAGATCCAACGCACAATCTCATGAGGTGATATCATACTTCACCGCGCACAAGATTTCACATGGGCTCATCAAGCAAGATGGCTGCAGGGGCCTTTTTGCGCTTGAATTGATAAGGTACTGTAAGTATGATTTTTTTTAATTTTTACTAACATTTTAGTGAAAATTGATTCATTACCATAAAACACGAGGAATTTCGGCTTTCCAGTGATTCAAATTTTTCCTGAAATTTGGATTGAAGTCCACTTTGTGAACTCTGATTTGCTCAACACTAATTAATACACATTAGATATTTCCTGAAGCTGGGATGTATGTCTTGAAGGGAAATAAGATAATATCATACACAATAAAGATCACAAAAAGAAATTAACTCCTTAAGAACACAGCCAGTTTGAGCCTTGAGGTCACAGCCCAAGTTATCAAATCTGATATGTATTATTTTATGTGGTAATAACTTTTGAGCGTGTTTACTTATCCAAGTGATTGTGAGAAGGGTTGAGCGAACCCGAACTGTAAAGTTTGGGTTCGCACCGAACTTTAGGGTTTTTGGTGCCTGGACCCAAAACCGAACATATATGTAAAAGTTCGGATTCGGTATTCGGTGATTTCTTGGCGCTTTTTGAAAGGCTTCAGGGCAGCCAATCAACAAGCGTTTCACTTGTCTTCCCTTAGAAGCCATCACAGCCATGCCTACTAATGGCATGGCTGTGATTGGCCAAGTGCAGCATTTGACCCAGCCTCTATATAGGCTGGAGTCACGTAGCGCTGCATGTTCCTCTGCTCTTCTCAGTGTAGGGATAGGATGCTACTGCTGCGAGGGAGCGATTAGGGAAGAATTCTGGTGTACTTCGTGTTCAATCTTTAAACTACAGCTATTATTGAGGGTGCTATGCTACATTTTTATACCCAGCCCTGAGCCCAGGGACACTGAAAAATAACTTTTAATCCATCTGCTAGTTTGGTGGGCGTTGGAGGCCATTTTTGCAAGTGCAGTGCACTTGCAACTGTATGTGAACTGCATGTGTGCCAGGGAAATTACTTTCATTTTATTCTGGTAGCTCAGTGGAGGACAAATTCCCTTTTTGGTCGGTCAAGGGCCCCTTTGGCTTGCAGTGCATACCTGGCAGTAAAAATTATTCAATTACATTAGTCTGTCACATATTTTTGATCTAAAGCAACTTCTTTTTATCTGTCTGGCCACAGGAACTGCATATCTGACAGTCCAATAATACTGCAGTTACCTTGCTGCTATAAAACACTTTTTTTGCTAGATAGTAAATTTACGGGCTATGCTGCATTTCTGACAGTCCAATTAAACCGATACATACTGCAGTTACATTGCTGCTATAATAAAGCACAGTTTTTGTGCTAGAAAGCATAGCGCCTGGCCGAATGCGACGCGACCGGACAACAATCAGCTGGAGGAGGGTGTGTGGTTGGTAAGGATAATTGCAACGCCACGGGAGAAGCTCACCACATGGCAGAGATGACCACATGCAAATTAAGTAGGTGTTTTTCCCACGGCGGTGCTGAACACATGCAGCCTGGACAGCCCACAGCAGCACAGCCGTCCAATCACAGTCGCCGCCCGGACCACCCACAATTGCGCCTTCCAATAAAGACACGGCACACCACACGCCGTACAGACCGCCCCCAGCACGAAGTCGTCCTATCACACGATCCGTGCATAACATGCACAGAGTGACAGAAATTAAACACTGCAGCAGCTGCCAGCAGTATTAGCCAGCACCACCACAGTGACAGCAGTCTCAGCACTTCCAGTCACAGTGCCCGCCGTCTCAGTGCCAGATGTAACAGCCACCAGTCAGTGTGCGGCATTTCAGTGCCAGCAGTCAGTGCCAGCTGTATCAGCCACCAGTCACAGTGCCCGCCGTCTCAGTGCCAGCAGTCACAGTGAAAGCAGTCTCAGCACTACCAGTAACTGCCACCTCTCAGCCACCAGTCACAGTGCCTGCCGTCACAGTGCCTGCCATATCAGCCACCAGTCACAGTGCCCGCCTTCTCAGTGCCAACAGTCAGTGCCAGCTCTATCAGCAAGCAGTCACAGTGAATGCAGTCTCAGCACTACCAGTCACTGCCACCTCTCAGCCATCAGTCAGTCCCAGTTGTTTCAGCCATCAGCCGCAGTCTCAGCACCAGTCAGTGGCAGCCGTCTGTGCCAGATGTTTCAGCCACCATTTACAGTGCCCGCCGTCTCAGTGCCAGCAGTTAGTGCCAGCTCTATAAGCCACCAGTTAGCACTACCAGTAACTGCCACCTGTCAGCTACCAGTCAGTGCCAGCTCTATCAGCCACCAGTCACAGTAGCTGCCGTCTCAGTACCAGCTGTATCAGCCACCAGTCACATTGCCCGCTGTCTTAGTGCCAGTAGTCAGTGTCAGCTCTATCAGCCACCAGTGACAGCAGTCTCAGCACTACCAGTAACTGCCACCTCTCAGCCACCAGTGAGTGCCAGTTGTTTCAGCCATCAGCTACCAGTCACAGTGCACGCCGTCTCAGTGCCAGCAGTCAGTGCCAGCTGTACCAGCCACCAGTCAGTGCCCGATGTCTCAGTGCCAGCTCTATCAGCCACCAGTCACAGTGACAACATTCTCAGCACTACCAGTAACTTCCACCTCTCAGCCACCAGTCAGTGACAATTGTTTCAGTCAGCCACCAGTCACAGTGCCCGCCGTCTCAGTGCCAGCAGTTAATGCCAGCTCTATCAGCCACCAGTTACAGTGCCAGCTCTTTCAGCCACCAGTTAGCACTACCAGTAACTGCCACCTGTCAGCCACCAGTTAGTGCCAATTGTTTCAGCCACGAGTCACAGTGCCCGCCGTGTCAGTGCCAGCTCTATCAGCCACCAGTCACAGTGACATCAGTCTCAGCACTACCAGTAACTGCCACCTCTCAACCATTAGTCAGTGCCAGTTGTTTACTCAGGGGCATCCGGTGGTTATCTTAATTGAAGATCCCATGCGAAATCTCACGCGCAGTGACATATGAAGTCACCACACCGGCCAGTGTGATAATGTCATCACATCACCGCACAAGATTTCACGCAGGATCTTCAATCAAGATGGCTATGGCGGCCTCTACATGGTCAAATGGATACGTTTTTTTTTTGTTAATCTCAGATGCTGTGATCAGTGATGAACGCAGCATCAATTAAGGGGATGGCACAACTGCCATTCCCCATCATTGCGCTGCATGGTTGAGAGCAGCATGTTCAAAAACACATTGAGCTAATTATGGTTTTTCATATTCCAAAGCTTCCAAACATCGTCCCTTATCTGGGACAGATGGTGTTTAAAAACACACTGTGGCTATAGGAATTAAAAAAGTGGTTTGTTAAAAATTATGCCTTAACGAGGGAAGAATGCGTGCACATATTTATACATGCTCAAGTTATAATTGTGAGAAGCAAGACTGGCTAGTTTGAACAAGCCTAGAAAAATTCTCTCTTTATTTGGGAGCAGCAGGAATACAGTGTGGATATGGAAAGGTTAGGGTAATCTTGGCATGTGGCCGCAACAGTAGCAGCATAGCATGGAACAGTCAAGGCAGTTGATCGACTGTTTAGGGGTGTTATTGTTAATGGTGGCTGTGTAGCATTAATTACATTGGCAGTAAGGAATTAGCGGAACATGTTGGCAGGCAGCATCAGTGGTATCATGGCAGCAGCAGTAGCCATGTGGTATGGAAAATAATGGTAGGAAGGCCGACAGAAGCAGTGGCCTGATGGCTGCAGCAGCCATACGGTATTTGTGGTCGGGGCTACATGACAGTAACCGTCTACCTGCCTAACTAACTAAACGGCTTGAATTGTGCCATAACCGCTGCGGAAAGAGAATGATTATATTAAGGGCCAAAAAAGGGCAGCAAAACCAGTGCCAGACTGAATTGAGGTATGAACCTAATGAACATGCAGAGCTTCCGGATAATATGGGCCAGAACTTTCGTACCTAGAGGCAGCATATGCCGCACCTCACCTGAAGGACAGGCTCGATAGCTGTTGGTTTCAACCCTAATTGGACACCGGCATACGGACATGCCGCACGACTGAGAGGTGTTGAGTAGTGATGAGCGCAAAGACCCACATTCGACAAGCAACCCGTATCACGTTGGTCACACATTCGCGACCACGCAACACTCACCACCCCGCACCCAACATCACGACCCATCTTCAAGTCATATTCGCATCTGCATGGAACCTGTACGTTCTTAATAATGTTTAAACAGCTTTACACGTATTGAAAGCTTGAAATGGCGGGAGTCGTTTGTGCAAATGGAAGGGCGCGAAAAGACATACGAATTATCGCAATACATGCAGCGTACTGGCGTCAGACACAACCTGTTAACGCTAGGTAGGTAAGGGAATACCAACCGTGAATAGAATAATGCGAATATTTAAGTGACGAACATTCGCAGGACAGTTTTACCTATTAAATCTTTACTCTGACAGGAACAGTGGAAATTGTTAAAGAAGTAACTAAGGTTGGGGAAATTATTTATTTATTTTATTATTATTTTTGCTTTTAATTTTAATATTTTTTATTTTATTTTTTTAAGATACAGTTTCCCTATCACTCACTATCCACCTCAAGAGCGAATATACGTAATTGCGAACATGGGGTCATGTATTCGACATTCTTAAAATCTCGAAAAACACGACATTCAAGACCAAAACTCGCCCTGCAAATACTCGCGCCCAACACCAGTCGTGAGTGGTGTCGTGGGAACCGCAACAGAGTACTCTCAAGGCCTTGGTCTGTTACTGATGCCAGGAATTGCTGAAAGACACGAACCGGGCACCCTAAATGGAAAGTCGGAAAGAAAATTATTATATTGGGGCCAAGAAATGGCAACAAAACCTGTGCCGGCGGAAGCACCAGAAAACCAAATAGTTGAAACCGCCGTGGCCTGAGCGATGTGTTCGGTTTGACGTTGTGATACCGCAAACTGATGAAAACGTGACTTACCCAAGACTCTGAACCTATAGCAACGTATAAAGAAATATCAAGTAGCGAGTTTGTAAGCTAATAAAGTTTTATATATTTTTTTTTTTTTCTTTCCTCCTACATGAGCAAAAGACGTAATAGAGCACACCAACGGAGAATGGAGAGCTGTGACAGGAACTGAACAGCAAAAATTACATACAATGATGACCCTGGCTGTGGTAGTGCTGACACGAGGCATGCAGGCATCAAAAACCCACAAAATGGTCGAAACCGCCGAAGCCTGAGTGACGGGTCAGGTCTGACGTAGTGACATCGCAAACTGATGAAAATGTGACTTACCCAACATTCTGAACCTATAACAACCTAAAAATAAAACGTCAAGTAGCAAAGCCCGTAACCTAATGGGAAATCCACCCATAATGCGTCCTACTACCTTAGCAAAAGATGTCACCGACCACATCAACTGAGAAATGGCGAGCTGTGACGTGACCTGAAAAGCAAAAATGACATGCAATGATGATCCTGGCTGTGGTAGTATGCTGACATGAGGCATACACGCATCAGAATACCAACAAAAGGGTTGAAACCGCAAGGCCTGAGTGATGGGTCAGGTCTGACGTTGTTACACCGCAAACTGATGAAAACACGACTAACCCAACATTCTAACCTTATAACAACCTAAAATAAAATCGTCAAGTAGTAAAGCCCGTAACCTAAATGGGAAATCCACCCGTAATGTGACTTTTTTTTTTTTACCTTTCTACTACCTTAGCAAAAGATGTGATTGACGAATGACGAGCTGTGACAGGACTTGAAAAGCAAAAAATGACATGTAAAGACAATCCTGACTGTGAAAGTATGCCGACACTAACACGAGGCATGCAGTAATATAAACCACCTGCACCACACCACGCTACAATAGGTGAGTGAATACAAACGATGCCACCATCAGCACATACACCCTGTGAGATGTGGGCGTATATGCCGTAAAACAAACTAAACTCAGTTCTTGGCGAACGCCAAGCTCACATCTATTTTTAGCACAAATAAAGCAACAAAATGAGACAAAATAACAAACTAAAAGGTCCTCCTGGGTCTCTGCAATTACCTTTGTAGCAAGCAGCTCCCCCAGTGTCCAGCTAACACTCTGAACTGAAGATGGATCCTCAGCACCTTGCACAGGTGCTTATTAAGTGCACAAACTCAGGTTCACCACCTTAAAGTCACACACACACATTTTATATTTCTAAAACAAATGAAACAAGACAAAGGAAGATACCTCAACACAGAGGAGCTTACCGTCTACTCAATATACATATCGCAAAATAGCATTTATACTAAGGAAACAATAACACTTTGTAAACAGCAACTCTGCTCCACCTGGATTAATCAGCTGCCTCACCCTCTATCATGCAAATAAGGGGATATTGCTGGATGTCAGTGTGAACAAGGCTTTAGACTGTCTGCAGAAATAATAGCGGATAGCGAGAGAGGTTTGCTGGGAAGAAACCTCAACACAGAGGAACTTACCGTCTACTCAAAATACATATTGCAAAATAGCATTTATACTAAAGAAACATTAACCCTTTGTAAACAGTAACTCTGCTCCACCTGGATTAATAAGCTGCCTCACCCTCTATAATGCAAGTAAGGGGACTGGCAAGCAGTGAAGTGAAAGCAAACAAGAAAGACATACAGATATACACAGACAAACTAAGCACGGCGGCCTGTGCAAGACATAGAAAATGTGCGAGAAAACGAGATGAAGTCACGCTGACCCCTGCTGCCTAACCGTGCTGCCGTGTGGGCGCCAAGCGTGGGCTGCCAGGCAGAATCACTCCGGTGCAGTGCTGCTCCTACTCACCAAAGGAGCCGACACACCGCCGGCCGGACTAACCAGGCTGCCGCGTGGGCGCCAAACGTGGGCTGCCAGGCAGAATCGCTCCGGTGCAATGCTGCTCCTCCTCACCAAAGGAGCCGACACATTGCCGGCCGGACTGTAACGGGACGATCCTGCACGAGCTTGTCGCAAACCCTCACCCGACCGGAACGACCTCAACTGGGTGGCTCAGACTGTACACAACTAAGCAGCACCCAGGGGAGGCGCCTGCTTGGTATTGTCGGGTTTATAATAATTCAATTAAGAATTATTAATTATGGTCATAAAAATATTTTTTTCATAACTTGTAGAAATCATGACCTGGTGAATTGTAGATAACCCAATCGATACAATTCACATCTGAGGCCGACTATTTCCTCAGATAATAAGTTCTTTTCATGAGAGATGACATTAATGCTAAAGATGTAGTTTTGACATTAAATAATACGCAGATATTATAAAAATATGCAGATTTTATTAGTTACACGATTATAAACAAATAGGTATATAAACACGATTATATATGCCAAGGAATATATATGGCAATGATATAAAGCATTACAAGCTTATCATAAGTAAATAAAAATGATATATGCCAATTAATATATATGGCATTGATATCAGGCACTAGAAGCTTCACAATAAGTAAATAAACACATGTGGGTAAGAGCAGCTTGTCACATTATAACAAAGCTATTTGGTTAGGATATCAAAACAAGAAGTTAAATTACAGTATATACATCACTTCTGTTCAGAGGAAACCTCATGATATCAGGATGGGCATGTCTAATCCTAGACACCAATATCGAATGCTAACTACATTCTGCCCCCTCTAACCAACTACACCTCACATGACTTCAGGAATGGGCAAATCCATCCAAGGATATAACTTAGAAGATAGTAGTCAAATCCTAGACTACTTTTAATACTTCTGTCAATACTACTTTCATATCTGTATAACCTGGTAAGACTATTAAGACAACAGAAATTGGAAGAACTTGGAACAAATCTTCCAGTGGGAATTTATCATCTAGCTTGGCGAAGAATGCTACTATCAATATATCTATATCTATGCATATATGTATGCAATCATTTAATACTCTGATAAATTATGAAACTTGATTCTTCTGCAGGTAGAATGAAGGCTCACAATTATTCTATATCTAAGACTACATCTCATATAAAGAGATGATAAATAAATTAATATGTTCGCCAACATAGATGCTATGATTTTACCCACATTATCTAAATAGTCTTAATAAAATGAAACATCATTCTTCATGTCTCTTACCAAGTCCTAGCAGGAATCTCACTTCTGCTCCTAGGAAAGCTGGATGGTCCATCACCATGGCTTTCATATTGGGTGTTGGCTCCTGGAATGCTATGCTTGTTTGCTTGTTCTTTCCTCGTTCTTGCCTCCTTTTTCTTTCTCCTCCTGATGCTCATCTATCTAGGGTAATTATCTCCCTTGTAATCTAACATTACCACCCCCTGGATTAGTATTCTCCAATCAATTGAGGGGGTGTAAACATATGTAATACGATCCTATGAGATCATGTTTACCCATAATGCAACTAATGGAGGATGGTGTAGCGATATCCCATCTGTCTCCGGGTGGCACTGTTGTGCAAGCTATTAACACCATACCATGAAGACTTAACTAGGGTATTTTTGCATCATATACATTTGACCCTCGTCGTCGTAAATCAGAGATAAGGATTAGTTAAGACAACTTTGAAATAACTAAAGACAGACCTTTAGGCGTCTCTCTGAATGTTTCTCACACTGTTGATCTATGGACCATAATGATATGAATGGGCCTTGTTCTCTTCAGACGGACATGTCTGGAGAATCCAGTGTACTCCCAACAGATAAGCCCACATCTGTGGCAATAACTTTTTAAAATACAATGTTCTTTGTATTCAGTATTCAGTAAACTTTTTCACAGACTGAATTCTGTGTCACCTCAAATCTTGGCCTGTTCCAGTCGCATATGAAAACTTTGGCTCATATATGTTTCTTAAAGAGAATGAGCATGCATTTTGAATATAATATGACCAGGTATCAATATATATACCTATGAAAATGCCCGACAGTATAAATGTGCTACTTACGCCCCTCCCACAAATACAGGCCAATAAATCGGCCTTCAACCGTAACATGATAGTATGCTAGCAAAAGGATGGTAGGCAGGCATACAACAGCAGTGATAAGATGGGGCACCATTAGCAAGGACAGATATATTAATTGCCCTCAGCCGGAGGAGTGAGAAAATCCTCATGGATCAATATCTCGTTTACTTTTACGAAAGTGATGTTTATGACACTGGCGGGGACAACTTGGTCCGTTTGGGTGTTACCACATCCTCTGCAGTTCTAAAAACCCTCTCTGTGATGACACTGGCAAGAAAAAACTGAGAGAGAGAGAGCATACTGGGCCAGTTTTAACCACTGTTCCAGTCTGCCTGCCAAGAAGCCCATGGGGGTCAATTAACATGGTCATTTAGAGAAGGAAACTTGGGGGTCAAGGAACACGGTCATTTAGAGAATGAGACAGTTTTAAGCAATTTTTGATTAAATGGATTAAAATTAAATGGACTGGTGGCCAGAAGTAAAAATATCATACAGCAGAAGTAAATATAGGTGAAGGCATGGAAGTGTGCCACATTTGCGGACTGACAGGAGTACCTTTTTTGGAAAGCTCCAATGCTTTGGTACCTTTTCTTGGCAAATACTCCCACCAGCACTGCCTGGTCCAGAGCCCAGGTCCTGTCTAAAACACAATCATCGTCATAGTCCTCACCCTCCCACTTTTATCAGACTGTGATATCTCATAGTGTGATGCTTAGCACTCCTTCTGATTAACAGCTCTGTATTTGCCACTTTCGCTACCACTGCCCCTAAAGCTAGGGATGGACTAGGACTGAAATTCAGCCCTGATATTTTAAAACAGAAAGGCCCATTTGCTGTGTGGTGAATTTTAAATATGTTTGTGTGCGCACCCCCCTCGCCCCAGTGCTAATGGCATATTTGAATGTACATTACATGAAACACTACCATATATACAGTATACAGTCTTGTCTAGGGCTGGGCGATATGGCCTAAAATCCATATTGCAATATATTTTGAATGTATGTGCGATATGCGATGTATATTGCGATATATTATTTTCAATAATAATATTTTTAGTGTGATATAGCCAATCATCAGCCCCGCCCGGCCTCATGCCATTGCCAATTTGCCATCATCAAACATCTCCCACAGCCAGTGCCATTCAGCCCCCATGGAATTTGCCATCAGTCTGCATCACAGCCCCATGGCATTTGCCAATAGACATCATCAAACATGAGTGCCAATGATCAGCCCCATGGCATTTGCCATCATCTATCAGACTGTCTGATGATGGCAAATTCCATGGACAATGGAGCTATAATATCTGATGGCACGGGCTCACTGGGGAACACATGAAGTCTGATGATGGCAAATGCCATGGGCCATGGGGCTATAATATCTGATGGCACTGGCTCACTGGGGGACACATGGAGTCTGATGATGGCAAATGCCATGGGGCTGATCTGATGGAACTGGCTCACTGCTGGGGGACACATGTCTGATTCAAACATGTCCCTCAGTGAGCCAGTGCCATCAGATCAGCCCCATGGCATTTGCCATCATCAGACTCCATGTGTCCCCTCCACCCTGCTATTCAGACAGAGCAGGAGTCTGCAGTGCCATCAGAAGATGATCAGTGGACCCAGGCCCATTTCCTTTCTTTATCCACTCCAACTCCCCCGATCCTCCAGCACCCCCCAAACCTCTACGATCCTCCAGCAAGAGTCCCCGTCCCCCCACAAGAGTCACTGTTAGCCTTACCACTGTGACCTTTCCTGCAGGATGCTTGGCAGCAGCTGGCTAATGGAGTCCGCAGATGTGGCGTCTTCTTACAGCACTGGGCGGGATCTGACATCACATACAGCGTCAGCAAAACGGCCTGACGCTGTGTACACTCCAGGCCCTGGCCAGTACAGTGCGGTGCGGAGTCGGGAGGCGAAGGAGCGGTACGCCAGAATCTTCTACGGCGCGCAATCTTGTACTACAGCTCCCCATAGTCAATCATATCACGGTCCTGCGATATGTGCGATATACACAAAATCCATATCGTGGCCCAAATTTATATCGTCGATATCACATATATCGTGCACCCCTAGTCTTGTCTATGCAGTTTTCCACAAAGACATCTTAGATTTTTTACTTTTTCATCATTCCCTCCGCCTAGTACTGTAACAGTGTTATCCTGCTGCTTCCCCCAACGCTGTGCCAGCTGTGCTCCCCAATGCCCCCAAATGCTATACTGAAGTAAAAACAGTACCATACAGATAGTCCCCCCATATTAATAATACTTCCCACCAATTATAATTCCCTCCCTGATGGACTTCATTGCTAATAGTGCCTCCAACAGTTATAATGCTCCCTGAGAGTACCCCTGTTAGTAGTACTGCCCTCCATATTATGCCCCCACAAGACCACCAGAAGTAATAAAGCTCCCTAAAGTGACCCCAGTAGTAATATGGCCCCTTAAAATACTCCCTCTAGTAATAAGCCCTTCAATAAGCTCCCTGTAGTAATAGGCCCCACTATAAAGCCCCCAGTAGTTATAATGCCCTCTATAGTGCGCAGTAGTTGTAATGCACCCTTGTAGTGCCCCTAAGAATTATAATGTCCCGTTGCAGTGGTCCCAGCGGTTATAATGCCCTTTTTTATTGCCCAAGTACATATAAGTCCCATTTATAGTTCCCCCAGTAGTTATAATGCCCCAGTAGATATAACCCCCATATTGCCCCAGTACTTATGTACCCCTGTAGTGCTACCAGTAGTTATAATGTCCTCCTGTAGTGTCCCAAGTAGTTTCACTGCCCCTCTGTATTGCCCCAAAAGTGACAGAATAAAAAACTTACCAGAGTGCCTGAATTGCCTGCATCCCAGTACAGGCAGTCACTATGAAGTCATTGTGACACTTTACGGTCACCTGCAATTCCTAATAGGCGCTAGGTCTGGTGGCCTGTGGCCTATGAGAGTAAATGGCATGGTCGGGAACCATTGATTCCAATGCCCTGCTGCACTATTCAGCTGTATCACCATTCTGAGTATGGAGATACAGCTGTATCTGCAGCAGCCACTATGCTCTGATCAAAACATCCACAAACCAAAGACCCTGATGTTTTGGCCCTGCAATGCCCCAGGAGCTAGCAGACCTGTCCCGTCCCAGCCCATCTAGAATTTGCCCGAATTGCCAGATGGGCAGTCCAGTCCATCACCACTACCACTGACAAAGCTATATGTGGGGTCCCCCACCTCTCTTGGGACTGTCTCTTTCTGGCAGTCCAAATGCTAACTGCTCTTAACCGAATCATCAACAGGGAGACTCTCTTGACTATCTTCCATAGTGCATGGTGGGGTTTTGTTGCCTCTTCTTAGTAAAAAAAGAAGGCACCCCTCTAGGAGGGTTGCAGTAAAGATAGAGAGGGTGCATCTAAAAGTTTTGTTTAGGGCTGCAAGGAGGAGGAGCAGGAGAAATGCTGTGACCCCTAGCTCCAATGCATGGTATCAGACTAAGTAACTTTCACGCGCGTCGAGGGTTCTTGTTCTACTGATGCCCCATTCAATATGGCTAACGGTATGTGATTCATGTCATATAGTGGTTCACGATTGTGTGTATTGTATGGCTATGCGGCTTTAATTTTTGAGGTTAACCATGACCTCTAGCCCTACCGTTGGTTAATTACTAAGCTCTTATTTATTCAATTTTTATGGGGGTCATCTAGCATAAGTGGTTGGTTTCTGGGTTCTGTTCCTGCGGTTTTCTACTGCACAAATCTTGTGTATAATTGTCTTTTACTTGGTAATAAACATTTATATTTTTGTACATTTTTTGGTTGTGTCCTTTTCTGCTCTTTTTGGGCATTTGTAGGGTATAGTGTTTGTTCGATGGCATAACCGCTGATATGATATATTGGGGCAATTTGTAGGTGTATATGTTATTGAATTTGTCTGTTTTTACAGATAGTGCCTCTGGACATATGGACTTCCGTAAGCGTGATAAGACCTGGGCTATTCAACTCGGGTCAATTTTTGGGGAAACAGCAGTAGCCAGCCAAGAACCGGGTAATGTAAAGGATTTGAAACTCAAAATAAAAAACCTATTGAAAAAAAGAATTAAGGTGTGGTGGAATAAAGCCACACTTGAGCAGTACCTTCAGAGGGAGATTATCCCTCGTGGTCTCCGATTACAAATCCAGCAGGCCTTACCAGTTGATGCTTGCAGGATTTTTGACAGTGTATTGGAACAGGAACTATTAAAGTGGGAGAAGGAGACACAAGATCTTAAGGCAAAGAAGTTCCACAGAGATCTCACGGATTTCCAAAATAAAAGAGTATATCGGTGGAGCCAGCGGCAGGGTCGTTATCGAAGCCTCTCACGATCCTCATCCATTTCATCACTTAACAGCCAAGGATGTGGCAATCATTTTTTAGGGGATCGCAGGGGTTCTGGAGAAAGAGGTGGAGAGGAAGGATGGACCACACGGCTCAGAACCCCGGTGGCAAAAAGAAAGACCAGCCTAAATGCCCCTCTGGAGAAGCGAGCAAAGAGACATTAAAGGTAATTAACCTGTCCAATATAACATTTACTGATTCACAATTGTCAGTTCTGCGGAGAGGTCTGACTTTTTCACCGGCTGGGAAGTTTGATTACTTCACGTCGGTGAAAGACTTGGAGCTCTTTGCTAGAAAATTAAGTTTTTAAAAAGTTCTTCTCCAGAGGCAATGAGTCTGATAACTTTTCACCAGTTGAGCTACAGGCAATTGGGGATCTTCAAGCCCTCCTAGACGAACAGGAGGATGATGACGTGTCAAGATTCCCCGTACATCTGCACCCCCGGTTACACTGTTAGCCTCCCCCCACGTCCTGCTCGGCTATTGACATTTTTGTCAAGCTAGTCAGGCAGGGTTTTGGTGAAATCCGCAATAATTAGGGCTTACATGATAATCTTAGCAAACAAGAGAGACAAGCTTTTAATGAGTTGAAATCATTTAAAACCGTAGTAATTAAGTCGGCGGATAAAGGGGGCAATGTTGTGATCTGGCCGCTGCAGATGTATGAAAGAGAAGCTTTTCGTCAATTGAACAATAGGATCTGTTATGAGAGACTTGATTGAAATCCTGTCATGAAACACAAAACAATACTGGATACAATTTAAAGGAGGCAATGGAGAGGGGTATAATAAGCAGGAGAATGTGGGAGGGCCTGGTTACTGCGTTTACAGTCCTTCCCACGTTCTATCTGCTTCCCAAAATCCACAAGGACCCCCACACCCCTCCGGGAAGACTTATTGTGTCGGGGGTGGGGGGGCTCTGTGAGACCATATGTCTAGTGTTGAGCGAACAGTTCGAGCATCGTTCGGGTTCGGGTTCGGTGTACGTCGATGACTTCCCGCTTTCTGAAGGGCTGCACAGCAGCCAATCAGCTAGCGTTTTACTTCTTGCCCTAAGAGCCCATCACAGCCATGCCTACTAATGGCATGGCTGTGAATGGCCAAGTGCAGCATGTGACCCAGCCTCTATTTAAGCTGGAGTCACATAGCGCCGCACGTCACACTGCTCTGACTAGTGTAGGGAGAGGATGCAGCTGCTGTGTTAGGGCGAGATTAGGAAGGGATTAACTTAGCCAAAACACTTAATGAAGTGATCGATCAACAGCTGAGAATCATTGAACTTCTGCTAGTTACTTGCTCACTGGTTTTTAGGCTGCACAGAGCGTTTTTCTGTCACTTATTTTCTGGGTTGATCGGCAGCCATTTTGTGACTTGTGGTGCACCAGAAGAAGCTGCCACCAAGTCCATCAATCCATCAATACTAGTTTTTTTTTGCTATATCCTACATCAGGGGCTTAGCTGCGCTAATTGTCACCCCTAGAAACTCAGGACAGCAATTTCTATATTTTATTAAGGGGTTAAATACAATTGCCCAAATACTAATCCCCTAAATCTGGTGTTCCAGCTTTGGCTAGACAAGTATAATACTGTCTGCTGTCTGGCAAAGGATAGATTATTTTCTGGGGTGAAATTAACCTGCCAATATAGCAATACCCTGGATCTGGTGTCCCAGCAGTTGCAGGACAGATTTCATAGTATCCGCTTACACATATATTTTGTTCTGGGGTTAAATTAACCTGCCAATATAGCAATACCCTGGATCTGGTGTCCAAACAGTTGCAGGCCAGATTTCATAGTGTCCGCTTACACATATATTTTTCTGGGGTGAAATTAACCTGCCAATATAGCAATACCCTGGATCTGGTGTCCAAACAGTTGCAGGCCAGATTTCATAGTGTCCGCTTACACATATATTTTTTTCTGGGGTGAAATTAACCTGCCAATATAGCAATACCCTGGATATGGTGTCCAAGCAGTTGCAGGACATATTTTATAGTATCCGCTTACACATATATTTTGTTCTGGGGTGAAATTACCCTGCCAATATAGCAATACCCTGGATCTGGTGTCCCAGCAGTTGCAGGACCGATTTCATAGTGTCCGCTTACACATATATTTTGTTCTGGGGTTTAATTAACCTGCCAATATAGCAATACCCTGGATCTGGTGTCCCAGCAGTTGCAGGACAGATTTCATAGTATCCGCTTACACAAATATTTTGTTCTGGGGTTAAATTAACCTGCCAACAGTGGCGTACCGCCAATAGAGGCAGACCACGCCATTGCTATGGGGCCCGGGGCACTGGGGGGCCCGGAGCACAAGGAAAGCCCCGCCCACTCCGCTTGGCCCCGCCCACTCCGTTAACTGTGCAAAGAAAGTTAATGTGGGGCACTTGTATTCTTTCAGCATCATCCAGCATCTTTTTAACCCCACCCCTCCCAGCCCAGTTTTTATCTGACCTGTGGATCCATCCAGCCACAGGCTTGCTGCACGGAACTCTGGCCAATCAGCGCAAGTCAGCACAAAGAGGCAGCTGCTAATTGGCCAGTGTATTGCCGACACAGGAGCCCGCCAGCCCACTCAGGTTGGCCCCGCCCACTCTGGTTGGCTCCGCCCACTCCGTTTACCGACCAGTGTATTGAGGGCACAGGCATGCTGCACCAAGACTCCGACCTGGAGAGTAACGTTGCCCCTCCCTCTCATAACGTCTGGGTGCCAGGCCATGGAAGGACCGCTGCTGACAGGACAGGACACACAGAGTGACGTCTGTATCGCTGGTTGGTGTGGTTCAGTAGGTCATGTATAACTTCAATTGAGCATACAGAAAGAGGGGACTCATAGGAAGGGAATATGCTTTCCTGGCTCCTACACTGTCCCCTATGAGCCTTCACCCCCCCCCCCCCGAGTCCTCTATGACTGCCCCAACCCTAAATGCCCCATAAAATGCCCAAAGGGGAGTTGAGTAGGAGGAAAGCTCACTGACCTTAATGAGCCTCCCCTTGAGATAGCCTCCCAACCCCTAATGGCCCCCAAAATGCTCAGGAGGGGGAGGAGTGGCACGTCATTGCTATGGGGCCCACGGCACAGATCGCATGGAAGGCCCGCCCCTTACATCTACTTTGCTCAAGACACAGTTTATGTACTGCAGCTGTGGTATTTAGGCAGCCCGTGTCCCGCCTACGTGTGTTCTCCCAGCGCCCCCCCCCCCCTTCCCCCCCTATTCTCCCCCGTTGACACTAATGCTCCGTGTACCTCTGTCAGGCAGATCCACTGGCTTTGCCCTCAGTGCCTGCCGCTCGCAATCTACCACAGCTCTGCCCTTAGTATGTGCTGGTGCTGCCCACCAACTGCGTGCTCGGCTCTGCCCTCAGTGTGTGCTGCCCGCCATCTGCCTCGGCTGCCTCAAGATCAGCGATCGATCAGCCAGTGAGTGCAGCCCAGCCCCCCCCCCCCCCTCCCCTGGACCAGACTGAAGGAACGCTCCCGACCTGGATCACTGTACACAGTGAACACAGACCCTGACTGACCAGAATAAACACCTGATTCAGGTAGTGTCTGTTCCACAGGTAGTGTGCCACTTTTTAATAAAAAGTTCATATAATGGTTGATGGATAAGGGTATTTTTGATGCGGGGAGGGCAGCAGCAAGTAGTGGGGTTCGGGGGGTGCTGTAGGCTCATAGAGGACTCAGAAGGACAGTGTGCTTTCCTCCTGTACTCCTGAGTCCTCTAAGAGCCTACAAGGGTCCCCCCCAGCACATCAGTCACCTTGCAGGGGGAAGGGGGAGTGCCTGCACAGCCGCCACTGCCTCTCTGTTGTCACAGATGAAAACATCCAGTGACATGGGAGGGCAGTCAACAGCAGGACATGATGGGACATCCATAGATTACTATAATTTTTATTTTATTTTTTGAGGAAATATGTTGCTGATCATATTTATTGTATGTGTGTGGGTATCACCATCACAATGCCCACAGTGTTCCTATGTCTTGACGCAGCTGCATCAGGACGTTCTTTGCGGGGCAAGAAGAAGATGGAAGACGAGGCAACGCCGCCAGCATGGAGTCCGTGGGAGAGGCACAGGGAGGCACACTAAGGACATAGGTAACACTACCACATGATCTGCACTAGTGTTATCTGTGGTTTTACATAGGACTGCAGGTAACACTACTACATTATCTGTACCCAGAGTTATCACTGTGTTATTGGTGGTGTTACATAGGATTGCAGGTGACATCTACTACATTATCTGTACTCAGAGAGTTATCACTGTGTTATCTGTGGTGTTACATAGGATTGCAGATAAAACTTTTATGGAATATCAACAGGAGTCCAATAGATTCATATATCACAGGGTTTTGTTCCTAAGGCGTTCCCTTTGCCACAAAACTGACCCGTGCCCTTCATTCTCTGGGCCAGTACGAATACGTACAAATGTATGTATACATTTCTTTATTGACAAATGGGTATGTGGAAGGGGCGGAGCCAGGACAGTAGGTGGAATGGGCCAGGGGTGGGTAGTGGGTTGGGTTAGGGGGCCCAATTCAAATTTTTGCTATGGGGCCCAGTGATTTCTATGTACGCCCCTGCCTGCCAATATAGCAATACCCTGGATCTGGTGTCCAAGCAGTTGCAGGACAGATTTCATAGTGTCAGCTTACACATATATTTTGTTCTGGGGTGAAATTAACCTGCCAATATAGCAATACCCTGGATCTGGTGTCCCAGCAGTTGCAGGACTGATTTAATAGTGTCCGCTTACACATATATTTTGTTCTGGGGTTAAATTAACCTGCCAATATAGCAATACCCTGGATCTGGTGTCCAAACAGTTGCAGGCCAGATTTCATAGTGTCCGCTTACACATATATTTTTTTTCTGGGGTGAAATTAACCTGCCAATATAGCAATACCCTGGATCTGGTGTCCAAACAGTTGCAGGCCAGATTTCATAGTGTCCGCTTACACATATATTTTGTTCTGGGGTGAAATTACCCTGCCAATATAGCAATACCTTGGATCTGGTGTCCCAGCAGTTGCAGGACCGATTTCATAGTGTCCGCTTACACATATATTTTGTTCTGGGGTTAAATTAACCTGCCAATATAGCAATACCCTGGATCTGGTGTCCAAGCAGTTGCAGGACAGATTTCATAGTGTCAGCTTACACATATATTTTGTTCTGGGGTGAAATTAACCTGCCAATATAGCAATACCCTGGATCTGGTGTCCCAGCAGTTGCAGGACTGATTTCATAGTGTCCGCTTACACATATATTTTTTTTGTGGGGTGAAATTAACCTGCCAATATAGCAATACCCTGGATCTGGTGTACAAACAGTTGCAGGCCAAATTTCATAGTGTCCGCTTACACATATATTTTTTTCTGGGGTGAAATTAACCTGCTAATATAGCAATACCCTGGATCTGGTGTCCAAGCAGTTGCAGGACATATTTTATAGTATCCGCTTACACATATATTTTGTTCTGGGGTGAAATTACCCTGCCAATATAGCAATACCCTGGATCTGGTGTCCCAGCAGTTGCAGGACCGATTTCATAGTGTCCGCTTACACATATATTTTGTTCTGGGGTTAAATTAACCTGCCAATATAGCAATACCCTGGATCTGGTGTCCCAGCAGTTGCAGGACAGATTTCATAGTGTCAGCTTACACATATATTTTGTTCTGGGGTTAAATTAACCTGCCAATATAGCAATACCCTGGATCTGGTGTCCAAACAGTTGCAGGCCAGATTTCATAGTGTCCGCTTACACATATATTTTTTCTGGGGTGAAATTAACCTGCCAATATAGCAATACCCTGGATCTGGTGTCCAAACAGTTGCAGGCCAGATTTCATAGTGTCCGCTTACACATATATTTTGTTCTGGGGTGAAATTAACCTGCCAATATAGCAATACCCTGGATCTGGTGTCCAAACAGTTGCAGGCCAGATTTCATAGTGTCCGCTTACACATATATTTTTTCTGGGGTGAAATTTAACCTGCCAATATAGCAATACCCTGGATCTGGTGTCCAAGCAGTTGCAGGACATATTTTATAGTATCCGCTTACACATATATTTTGTTCTGGGGTGAAATTACCCTGCCAATATAGCAATACCCTGGATCTGGTGTCCCAGCAGTTGCAGGACCGATTTCATAGTGTCCGCTTACACATATATTTTGTTCTGGGGTTAAATTAACCTGCCAATATAGCAATACCCTGGATCTGGTGTCCAAACAGTTGCAGGCCAGATTTCATAGTGTCCGCTTACACATATATTTTGTTCTGGGGTGAAATTAACCTGCCAATATAGCAATACCCTGGATCTGGTGTCCAAACAGTTGCAGGCCAGATTTCATAGTGTCCGCTTACACATATATTTTTTCTGGGGTGAAATTAACCTGCCAATATAGCAATACCCTGGATCTGGTGTCCAAACAGTTGCAGGCCAGATTTCATAGTGTCCGCTTACACATATATTTTGTTCTGGGGTGAAATTAACCTGCCAATATAGCAATACCCTGGATCTGGTGTCCAAACAGTTGCAGGCCAGATTTCATAGTGTCCGCTTACACATATATTTTGTTCTGGGGTGAAATTAACCTGCCAATATAGCAATACCCTGGATCTGGTGTCCAAACAGTTGCAGGCCAGATTTCATAGTGTCCGCTTACACATATATTTTTTCTGGGGTGAAATTAACCTGCCAATATAGCAATACCCTGGATCTGGTGTCCAAGCAGTTGCAGGACATATTTTATAGTATCCGCTTACACATATATTTTGTTCTGGGGTGAAATTACCCTGCCAATATAGCAATACCCTGGATCTGGTGTCCCAGCAGTTGCAGGACCGATTTCATAGTGTCCGCTTACACATATATTTTGTTCTGGGGTTAAATTAACCTGCCAATATAGCAATACCCTGGATCTGGTGTCCAAGCAGTTGCAGGACAGATTTCATAGTGTCCGCTTACACATATATTTTGTTCTGGGGTGAAATTAACCTGCCAATATAGCAATACCCTGGATCTGGTGTCCAAACAGTTGCAGGCCAGATTTCATAGTGTCCGCTTACACATATATTTTGTTCTGGGGTGAAATTAACCTGCCAATATAGCAATACCCTGGATCTGGTGTCCAAACAGTTGCAGGCCAGATTTCATAGTGTCCGCTACACATATATTTTTTCTGGGGTGAAATTAACCTGCCAATATAGCAATACCCTGGATCTGGTGTCCAAGCAGTTGCAGGACATATTTTATAGTATCCGCTTACACATATATTTTGTTCTGGGGTGAAATTACCCTGCCAATATAGCAATACCCTGGATCTGGTGTCCCAGCAGTTGCAGGACCGATTTCATAGTGTCCGCTTACACATATATTTTGTTCTGGGGTTAAATTAACCTGCCAATATAGCAATACCCTGGATCTGGTGTCCCAGCAGTTGCAGGACCGATTTCATAGTGTCCGCTTACACATATATTTTGTTCTGGGGTGAAATTAACCTGCCAATATAGCAATACCCTGAATCTGGTGTCCCAGCTGTTGCAGGCCAAGTGTAAATCTGTCCATAAAAGGATACCTTTCATCCAGGGCCTAAATACTAGCCCTAAAAGAGATATTCCCTAAATCAGTGGTTACTGCTGTGCCTGGATTAGTGTAATATGCTACATAAACAAATAGGCAGATAGTGTTAGGTGCCTGTAAAAAAAGGCCTAAATTTGAAATCAATACATTGGGCCAAATATTTTATTCCTTATTGTGGTGCTTGGTGAACGGTAACAATGAGGAAAACATCTAGTAAGGGACGCGGACGCGGTCGTGGTGGTGTTAGTGTACCCTCTGGTGCTGGGAGAGGACGTGGCCATTCTGCCACAGCCACACGTCCTAGTGAACCAACTACCTCAGGTTCCAGTACCCGCCAGAATTTACAGCGATATTTGGTGGGGCCCAATGCCGTTCTAAGGATGGTAAGGCCTGAGCAGGTACAGGCGCTAGTCAATTGGGTGGCCGACAGTGGATCCAGCATGTTCACAACATTATCTCCCACCCAGTCTTCTGCAGAAAGCGCACAGGTGGCACCTGAAAACCAAGCCCATCAGTCTGTCACATCACCCCCATGCATATCAGGGAAACTGTCAGAGCCTCAAGTTATGCAGCAGTCTCTTATGCTGTTTGAAGACTCTGCTGGCAGGGTTTCCCAAGGAAATCCACCTAGCCCTTCCCCAGTGGTGGAAGACATAGAATGCACTGATGCACAACCACTGATGTTTCCTGATGATGAGGACATGGGAATACCACCTCATCGGAGTCCGCACGTCTCTGATGATGACGAAACACAGGTGCCAACTGCTGCGTCTTTCTGCAGTGTGCAGACCGAACAGGAGGTCAGGGAGGAAGACTGTGTGGAAGACGATGCAGGGGACGATGAGGTCCTAGACCCCACATGGAATGAAGGTCGTGCCACTGACTTTCATAGTTCAGAGGAAGAGGCAGTGGTGAGACCGAGCCAACAGCGTAGCAAAAGAGGGAGCAGGGGGCAAAAGCAGAACAGCCGCCGCCAAGAGAGTTCGCCTGATACTGGCCACCGCCACCAGGGACCGAGCACCCTAAAGGCAGCTTCAAGGAGTTCCCTGGCATGGCACTTCTTTAAACAATGTGCTGACGACAAGACCCGAGTGGTTTGCACGCTGTGCCATCAGATCCTGAAGCGAGGCATTAACGTTCTGAACCTTAGCACAACCTGCATGACCAGGCATCTACATGCAAAGCATGAACTGCAGTGGAGTAAACACCTTAAAAGCAAGGAACTCACTCAGGCTCCCCTGCTCCCTCTTCTGCTGCTGCCTCGGCCTCTTCCTCCGCCTCGGGAGGAACGTTGGCACCTGCCGCCCACCAAACAGAGGATGTGCCACCGACACCACCACCTGCGTCACCAAGCATCTCCACCATGTCACACGGCAGCGTTCAGCTCTCCATCTCACAAACCTTGGAGAGAAAGCGTAAATTCCCACCTAGCCACCCTCGAGCCCTGGGCCTGAATGCCAGCATTTCTAAACTACTGGCCTTTGAAATGCTGTCATTCAGGCTGGTGGACACAGACAGCTTCAAACAGCTGATGTCCATGGCTGTCCCACAGTATGTTGTCCCCAGCCGCCACTACTTCTCCAAGACAGCCGTGCCTTCCCTGCACAACCAAGTATCCGATAAAATCAAGTGTGCACTGAGCAACGCCATCTGTGGCAAGGTCCACCTAACCACAGATACGTGGACCAGTAAGCACGGCCAGGGACGCTATATCTCCCTAACTGCACACTGGGTAAATGTAGTGGCGGCTGGGCCCCAGGCGGAGAGTTCCTTGGCGCACGTCCTTCCGCCGCCAAGGATCACAGGGCATCATTCTTTGCCTCCTGTAGCCTCCTCCTCCTACTCGGCTTCCTCCTCCTCTGCTTCCACCAGCTCATCCAGTCAGCCACACACCTTCACCACCAACTTCAGCACAGCCCGAGGTAAACGTCAGCAGTCCATTCTGAAACTCATATGTTTGGGGGACAGGCCCCACACCGCGCAGGAGTTGTGGCGGGGTATTGAACAACAGACCGACCAGTGGTTGCTGCCGGTGGGCCTCAAGCCCGGCCTGGTGGTGTGCGATAATGGGCGAAATCTCGTCGCAGCTCTGGGACTAGCCGGTTTGACGCACATCCCTTGCCTGGCGCATGTGCTGAATTTGGTGGTGCAGAAGTTCATTCACAACTACCCCAACATGTCAGAGCTGCTGCATAAAGTGAGGGCCGTCTGTGCGCTTCCGGCGTTCACATCCTGCCGCTGCTCGCCTGTCTGCGCTACAGCGTAACCTCGGCCTTCCCGCTCACCGCCTCATATGCGACGTGCCCACCAGGTGGAACTCCACCTTGCACATGCTGGAGAGACTGTGCGAGCAGCAGCAGGCCATTAGTGGAGTTTCAGCTGCAGCACGCACGCGTCAGTCGCACTGCGGAACAGCACCACTTCACCACCAATGATTGGGCCTCCATGCGAGACCTGTGTGCCCTGTTGCGCTGTTTCGAGTACTCCACCAACATGGCCAGTGGCGATGACACCGTTATCAGCGTTACAATACCACTTCTATGTCTCCTTGAGAAAACGCTTAGGGCGATGATGGAAGAGGAGGTGGCCCAGGAGGAGGAGGAGGATGAGGGGTCATTTTTAGCACTTTCAGGCCAGTCTGTTAGAAGTGGCTCAGAGGGAGGTTTTTGCAACAGCAGAGGCCAGGTACAAATGTGGCCAGCCAGGGCCCACTACTGGAGGACGAGGAGGATGAGGAGGAGGTGGAGGAGGATGAGGATGAAGCAGGTTCACAGCGGGGTGGCACCCGACACAGCTCAGGCCCATCACTGGTGCGTGGCTGGGGGATACGGAGGACGATGACGATACGCCTCCCACAGAGGACAGCTTGTCCTTACCTCTGGGGAGCCTGGCACACATGAGCGACTACATGCTGCAGTGCCTGCGCAACGACAGCAGAGTTGCGCACATTTTAACGTGTGCGGACTACTGAGTTGCCACCCTGTTGGATCCCCGGTACAAAAACAATGTGCCCACCTTACTTCCTGCACTGGAGCGTGATAGGAAGATGCGCGAGTTCAAGCGCACGCTGGTAGAGGCGCTCCTGAGAGCATTCCCATATGCCACAGGGGAACAGGTGGAAGCCCAAGGCGAAGGCAGAGGAGGAGCAAGAGGTCGCCAACGCAGCAGTGTCACGGCCAGCTCTTCTGAGGGCAGGGTTAGCATGGCAGAAATGTGGAAAAGTTTTATCTCCACGCCACAGCTAACTGCACAACCACCTGATACGGAACGTGTTACCAGGAGGCAGCATTTCACTAACATGGTTGAACAGTACGTCTGCACACCCCTCCACGTACTGACTGATGGTTCGGCCCCATTCAACTTTTGGGTCTCCAAATTGTCCACGTGGCCAGAGTTAGCACTTTATGCCTTGGAGGTGCTGGCCTGCCCGTCGGCCAGCGTTTTGTCTGAACGTGTATTCAGCACGGCATGTGGCTTCATTACTGACAAACGCAGCCGCCTGTCCACAGCCAACGTGGACAAGCTGACGTTCATATAAATGAAACAGGCATGGATCCCACAGGACCTGTCCCTCCCTTGTGCAAAATAGACATTTATTACTGCTTCCCCCTCAACCATGTATTCTTGTACTCCGGGGCACTTCTTTATTGAATGCTCATTTTTTTAATCTTTAGCTGGGAGATGGGGCCTAAATACCTGAAAGTGGCCTTCTCCAGTGGTGGGTGATATGAAGCCTTATTCCTTGCTGTGGGACATCTCTCTTCTGTCTGGGTGCTGGGGCCTAAATAACTGAAAGTGGCCTTCTCCAGTGGTGGTTGATATGACGCATGATTCTCTGCTGTGGGACCTCTCTCCTCTGTCTGGGTGATGGGGCCTAAATAACTGAAAGTGGCCTTCTCCAGTGCTGGGTGATATGACGCCATTTTCCTTGCTGTGGGACCTCTCTCCTCTGTCTGGGTGCTGGGGCCCAAATAACTGAAAGTGGCCTTCTCCAGTGGTGGGGGATATGACGCCTTATTCCTTGCTGTGGGACCTCTCTCCTCTGTCTGGGGGCTGGGGCCTAAATAACTGAAAGTGACCTTCTCCAGTGGTGGGTGATACAACGCTTTATTCCTTGCTGTGGTACCTCTCTCCTCTGTCTGGGTGCTGGGGCCTAAATAACTGAAAGTGGCCTTCTCCAGTGGTGGGTGATATGACGCCTTATTTCTTGCTGTGGGACCTCTTTCCTCTGTCTGGGTTCTGGGGCCTAAATAACTAAAAGTGTCCTTCTCCAGTGGTGGGTGATATGACATATGATTCTCTGCTGTGGGACCTCTCTCCTCTGTCTGGGTGATGGGGCCAAAATAACTGAAAGTGGCCTTCTCCAGTGGTGGGTGATGTGACGCCTTATTTCTTGCTGTGGGACCTCTCTCCTCTGTCTTGGTGCTGGGGCCTAAATAACTAAAAGTGGACTTCGCCATTGGTGGGTGATATGACGCCTTATTCCTTGCTGTGGGACCTCTCTCCTCTGTCTGGGTGCTGGGGCCTAAATAACTCAAAGTGGCCTTCTCCAGTGGTGGGTGATATGATGCCAAATTTCTTGCTGTGGGACCTCTCTCCTCTGTCTGGGAGCTATTACCTAAATAACTGAAAGTGGCCTTCTCCAGTGGTGGGTGATGTGACACCTTATTCCTTGCTGTGGGACCTCTCTCTTCTCTCTGGGTGCTGGGGCCTAAATAATTGAAAGTGGCCTTCTCCAGTGCTGGTTGATATGACGCATGATTCTTTGCTTTGGGACCTCTCTCCTCTGTCTGGGCGCTGGGGCCTAAATAACTGAAAGTGGCCTTCTCCAGTGGTGGGTGATATGACGCCTTAATCCTTGCTGTGGGACCTCTCTCCTCTGTCTGGAATCTGGGGCCTAAATAACTGAAAGTGACCTTCTCCAGTGGTGGGTGATATGACGCCTTATTTCTTGCTGTGAGACCTCTCTCCTCTGTCTGGGTGCTGGGGCCAAAATAACTGAAAGTGGCCTTCTCCAGTGGTGGGTGATATGACACCTTATTTCTTGCTGTGAGACCTCTCTCCTCTGTCTGGGTGCTGGGGCCTAAATATCTGAAAGTGGCCTTCTCCAGTGGTGTGTGATATGACGCCTTATTCCTTGCTGTGGGACCTCTCTCCTCTGTCTGGGTGCTGGGGCCTAAATAACTGAAAGTGGCCTTCTCCAGTGGTGGGTGAAATGACGCATGATTCCTTGCTGTGGGACCTCTCTCCTCTGTCTGGGTGCTGGGGCCTAAATAACTCAAAGTGGCCTGCTCCAGTGGTGGGTGATATGACGCATGATTCTCTGCTATGGGACCTCTCTCCAATTGATATTGGTTAATTTTTATTTATTTTATTTTATTTTAATTCATTTCCCTATCCACATTTGTTTGCAGGGCATTTACCTACATTTTGCTGCCTTTTGCAGCCCACTAGCCCTTTCCTGGACTATTTTACAGCCTTTTTTTGGGATGAAGTTCGGGTCGAGTTCGGATCCCCAACCCGAACATTTTTGGGAAGTTCGGCCAAACTTCTCGAACCCGAACATTCAGGTGTTCGCTCAACTATACTCAGCAGTCCATTCACCATACTTTCTGCAGAAGATCAATCTGTCCCTGATGTTTTTTTTTGGAGAAAAGTGGCTTCTTTGCTGCCCTTCTTGACACCAGGCCATCTTCCAAAAGTCTTCGCCTCACTGTGCGTGCAGATGCGCTCACACCTGCCTTCTGCCATTCCTGAGCAAGCTCTGCACTGGTGGCACTCCGATCCCGCAGCTGAATCCTCTTTAGGAGACGATCCTGGCGCTTGCTGGACTTTCTTGGACGCCCTGAAGCCTTCTTAACAAGAATTGAACCTCTTTCCTTGAAGTTCTTGATGATCCTATAAACTGTTGATTGAGATCCAATCTTAGTAGCCACAATATCCTTGCCTGTGAAGCCATTTTTATGCAACGCAATGATGGCTGAACGCGCTTCTTTGCAGTTCACCATGGTTAACAATGGAAGAACAATGATTTCAAGCATCACACTCCAGATCCGAGTGCTTGGATCTGCCGAGCATAGCAATGCTCGAGCCAAACCGGTACTCGGCCGAGCATGCTCGCTCAACACCAGATCCCAGCACCTATAAAAACCAGCCACTTGGATTCAGCTACAGACTGGCTGTACTTAATTAATTAATTAATTAATTGAGATGAGCAAATTTTTTTAAATGTGTATTGGTTTGGAATCAGAAGATTTGATTATTGCACAAACAAATTCAACACGAAACAAAAGTGTTCCAAATGGCCTTAACAGTGGAATATAACATTCTGGAATCTCCTAGTACTGTATACAGCTACTGTCAAGCTCTTTAACCCCTTCCCGACCAGCACCGTAATAATATGGCGCTGGCCAGGTCTTTAAAGATGGCACACGCTCCTGCCCACTGCGGGCGCCATAGCCGTGGATGGCAGCCTACGTTTTATAGCAGACACCCGCGGCTTATGACCAATCTTGACCACGGCATCTGAGAGAGCAGAAAAACTAAAGTGAAACCTTTCGGTGGTGCTCCAGCACCCCCGTGTGGTGATCAGAGGAGCCGGAGCATGCATGCAGCAGCCCGTGTCTTTATGAATGACACAAGGCTGCTGCATAGTATTTCCTATGGAACCCTTGCCTGTAATAGGGCTCCATAGGAAATGAGTAAAATGATCATAGATTCCAATGTAAGTGCAATAGAGTCTATGAGAATAGCAATCTAATTATTGCATGTTATAATTCCCTATGGGAAAGTGTGAAAAAAAAAGTTAAAAAAAAATAAATAAATAAAAAAACATAAAAATTCAAATCACCCCCCTATTACCAAATGAAAAATAAAAGAACTAAAAAAAATTAAAAAATACACATCATGGGTGTCGCAATGTGCGAAAATGCCCATAGTCTAAAAATATATTCCCCATACGGCAAACAGCAAAACGGGGTCAAAATATGGGGACAAAAAAATAAAACAGATTTTTTCCCAATTTTACATTTTTGTATCACTATCAAAACGCAAGAGAAAGTATCGTTGGACTCGTACTGACCTGTAGAATAAAAGTAACTGGTCAGTTTTATTGTACATCGAATGTCGTAATTAAAAAACCCGTAAAATTGTGGTGGAATTGCTTTTTATATTGCAATTTCACCCCATTTTGAAATTTTTTGCCCGCTTCCCACTACATCAATTTTAAATGGTGGCGTTCGAAAGCACAACTTGTCTCGCAAAAAACAAGCCATCATATGGCTATGTGAACAGACAAATGAAAAAGTTATGGCTCTGGAAAGGGAGGGAGCGCAAAACGAAAATGCGAAAACAAAAAAACCTCCGTGGTAGAAAGGGTCATTCATAATCTTAAAGTGACACCAACATATATGGCTATGGGTAAACATGTGGTTTACGGTGGTAGCAAACAACCTAACGCACTTTTAAAATTAAAAAAAAAGTTTAAATAAGTATCCATTTTGGGATAAAATGTCTGTTTAATATACACACACTGGAGTATCAAAAGCAATGTCTTATTTAGGATGAGCGAACTCGGGTTAGACGGGTTCAGCCAAACTTTGGTTCAAAGTTCATTTCGGGCACATGAACTTGACCCCGAATCCCATTGAAGTCAGTGGGGACCCGAACTTTGGTGCTGTAAAATGGCTGTACAATAGTCGTAGTAAGGGCTAAGGGATAGGGAAATGAATAAAAATAACATAGAATAGAATTTTTTTAAAATAATAATCTTGAACCAGGAGGCAGAGGTCCAAGTGGAGTAGGAGGTTGAGGAGGTGGTGGTGTAGGTGGAAGAGGCGGAGAAAGAAGAGGAGGTTTTTGTGGAGTTTATTTTTTATTTTATTTTTTCTTTCATTATTTTTTATTTTTTTATTGGGAAGGCCCTAAAACATTGGAAAATGGCAAACAGAACGAACAAACTGCACTGGAATATAACAATGGCTGGGTGCGGCTGTTATACTTCTCTACTCTACCAATATAACGATTTGCCTTTCCAGAACCATAACGAATAATAATTTTGAAGCAGGAGGTACAGGTCCAAGTGGAGAAGGAGGTGGACATGGTGGTGTAGGTGAAAGAGGCGGAAAAGGTAGCCAACGCTTTTTTTGTGTTGTTTTTTTATTTATGTATTTTTTTAATTTGGGTAGGCCCCAAAACATTAGAAAATGGCAAACAGAACGAATGTTATGCAAGCGGGTATGGACCCACTGCGCCACTGACTGGCTATACTCTGGAGGGGCGTGATTAAGCAATTACCTGGTCTTCACTAGAGCCTCTGATGGAGAGGATTGGCTTGGGCTGTTAGGGTAGTTTCCAGGTGGCACTTCAGAGCAGTCCCCGAGCAGTCCCCGTGTCAGTGGCAGCTGACCAGAGGGTCAGAGATACCGGTGCAAGCACCGAGGGGGGAGTACGTAGTAAGGAAGTCTAGAGTCGGCAGGCAGAGCTCAAGCAAGATCCATAAACGAAGTCCGAGGTCAGAGGCAGGCGGCAAACAGGCAAAATCCGATAATTCCAAAAGCAGGGTCCGGCACATAGCAAAGCAGAACTTGAAAAACACCTTCACACTTGGAACTAGACATGCTAGTGACCATGAGTTGCTCAGGCATCTTCCTGTAGTAGGAAGCGCCTTTAAATACTTCCTTCAATCCAGCCATAGGCTGGTGAGAAAGAGCTCGTGTATGTGCTGCCTCACAAATGAGGAGAGACACACCCATGCAAGCCCTAACAACAGTACAGGTCTACACCAGGAAGTAAATTCTGGCATGGAGCATAGATGAAACAGTTAAGCTACCTGCTGTCCGCGCTTGTCAGCAAGGCGCATGGCACCAGGAGGGAAAGAGGGAGCCTGGCGCACGTGCCCGCGGGTAGGGGAAGCAGCTCTGTCACAGACCGCTGGGCTAACAACGAACAAACTGCACTGGAGTACAACAATGGCTGGGTGCTGCCGGTATACTTCTCTACTCTGCCCAAGGTACAGACAAGTCTTGTGGCATCCATGCCTGGTTCATTTTAATGAATGTGAGTTTGTCCACGTTGGCTGTGGACAGGCGGATGCGCCTGTCCGTGATCACACCTCCTGCCATGCTAAACACACGTTCGGACAATACACTTGTCACAGGGCTGGCCAGCACCAGGAAGGTGTAAACGGTAAGCTCAGGCCATGTGTACAATTTGGAGACCCAGAAGGTAAATGGGAAGACCCATATGTTGCTGAAATGGTGGTCCACTCGTTGGTGGTGAAGTGGTGCTGTTCCACAGAGCGACTCACCTGTTTGTGCTGCAGCTGAAACTCCACCATCGCCTGTTGCTGCTCGCCCAGTCTCTCCAGCATGTGCAAGGTGGAGTTCCACCTTGTATGTACGTTGCATATGAGGCGGTGAGAAGGAAGGCAGCAGTTATGCTGCAGCACAGACAGGCGAGCAGCACAAGGGTGAGAGCACGGATGGCCGCACTTTCTGTAGCAGCTCTGACATCTCGGGGTAATTTGTCAGGAACTTTTGCACCACCGAATTTAGCACATGCGCCAGGCAAGGGATGTATGTCAAATGGGCTATGCCCAGAGCTGCTATGAGATTTCGCCTATTATTGCACACCACCAGGCAGGGTTTGAGGCTCAGCGGCGCCAACCACTCATCAGTCTATTCTTCCATGCCCGTCCATAGCTCCTGTGTAGTGTGGGGTTTTTCCCCCAAACAGATGAGTTTCAGAATGGTAGGAATGGTAGGACATGCGCCAAACCGTTTTCCTCCTCAGGCCAAGCCTCCACTATATTTACCCAGTGGGCAGTTGGGGAGATATAACGTCCTTGCCCGTGCTTACCTTGCCACTGATTGCGTTATGCAGCGCACACCTGATTTTGTCCGCCACTTGTTCGTGCTTGGCAGGGATGGCCCTCCTAGAAAATTAGTGGCGGCTGGGAACCACGTACTTTGGGACAGCTACCGCCATAAGGTTTTAAAGGCCAGGAATTTGTAAACATTTATTGAGGGGTGTGATATACCTGATTCCACTAAATATTTATTCAGTCCTGCGATATACCTGATTTCACAAAATAGTTATTTAGGCCTGCAATATACCTGATTCCACAAAATAGTTATTTACGCCTGAGATATACCTGATTACACTAAATAGTTATTTAGGCCTGCGATATACCTGATTACACAAAGTATTTATTTAAACTTGCAATATACCTGATTACACGAAATAGTTATTTAGGCCTGCAATATACCTGATTCCACTAAATATTTATTTAGGCCTGCGATATAACTGATTACACAAAGTACGGTATTTATTTAAGCCTGCGATATACCCGATTACACGAAATATTTATTTAGGCTTGCGATATAACTGATTACACAAAATATTTATTGAGGGGTGTGATATACCCGATTCCACAAAATATTTATTCTGGCCTGTGATATACCTGATTCCACAAGATAGTTATTTACGTCTGAGATATACACGAAATAGGCGTCCTGGGAGCGCCAGATGTGACTCTGCATGGTGGATGGCTCGCTTCAGATACATTTGCACTCTGCTTTTGGCCTCCTGTGCACTGCGAGTTCTGCCTGCTTCTCTTCCTTCTCCTCTCTATCTGCTGCTCCGTCTCTCCCTCTGAACTAAATAACTGACCGCCATTCCCTGCCTTAACTCTGCTCTGTAAAGTTAGTGCAATTTAAAAATTATTTTTAAAATGTATTTATATTTTGTCATAGCCGGTCCTGACTGTCATTCCCTGCACTAACTCTGCTCATAAAATTAGCGCAATTAAAAAAATATTTGTAAAATGTATTTATATTTTCTCGTAGCACAGGGAATGGCGGTTATCACCGGCTAACTGCTCTGTACCATTAGCGCATGCAAAATATAGCTGTGAAATTTAATATAATTTTTTCGTAGCCAGTGTTTTTGATAATATCTCTGCAATGTCCTAGCACTGGCAGCCGGGAGTCACGTAACTACTTAGCACGGAGGAGTCTTGTTGGTTATCGGAATCAACCACACAAATCGATCCACCCACTCACAACAGTCATGCACCACCACCCACAGAATCGAGAAAGAGGCATCAATCTGTCAATCCTTTCCGTGTCCGGGCCGGGCGAGGTTTCCTGTGCGTAGTCGAATTAAGCCGCAGGCTCCAGTCTTGGTGGTGCCCTTCCGTCAATTAGTTAAAGTTTCAGCTTTTCAACCATACTCCCCCGGTACGCAAAGAGTTTTGTTTTCCAGAAAATGTTCGGTGGGTAATGAGAATAATGCAGCCGGATCGCCTGTCGGATCGACTTCGAACTTTCGACTTTCGTTGTTGATTAATGAAAACAATCGTGGCAACAAATGCCTTGGCTGTGGTTCATCTTGCGCCGGTCCAAGAATTTAAACTCTAGTGGCGCAATACGGATGCCACCGGACGTCTTAATCATCGCCCAAGTTCCATGTAACAAAACAGAGGTGTTATCCAGTAAATTTATGGCGTTGGTATCCAATAACTGGATGGTCATAACTGTATCCGTTTCCCTGCCCACGACACCTTTGTTAGACCTGGCATGAGCGGGAAAAATATGCATATTGCAGTGCTAAGGACCAATGCGCCACAATCTGTGTCAGAAATGTGCCTAATATAGATGTATTTCTATATAATAAATGACCATCTAATTGTATTATTATTCGGGGGTAGGGCTAATATCTTTATAGCTTATAGATTCTAGTGTATTATACTGTGCCCTGTATTTCCCAGTAGAAAAAAACTGATCATTGGGAAACACAGTCCTCATCACTGACCACCAGGACCAGGTAACGCTCTGTCAGTACATGGCGGCCTCCCCTCTCCGCCACGTTGCTCCGCTGTATACTGGTGCTTATTCTGACACTAAGGCTGGGTTCACATCCTATTTTTGCCATCTATTTAACACATACCAAAAATGCATGCATTAACACATGCCTCAGACTGATGCTGTACAGTGGTGTCCGTTCACTGTAAAGTTCCATGGTAGAAAAAAAATGTACGTTAACATATGCATTTTTTTACTGGGCTCTGCAGGATACAAAAACGTGGAGCGCTGCACATTTGTATACATCAAACAGATAGGAAATAAAATTCTTCTAGGATCCAGCAGGGCACATTTATGAGAGTTTCCCTTTAAGATGCATAAAAATAACCCATGATTAAAATACATATTTTTTGTGGGAATTTTTGCCATTGATCCCCCTCTGGTATGTCACTATCCATGTTGTGGGACTATTTGTGCACTTATAGTAAGTATTTGTTGGCTGCCTGCCATTAAAGTGAATGGGGTCCGCCGCGAACTTGTGGTTCGCGAACATTTGATAGCGTTAGCGCGATCGCGAATAATCCCAGGCGATGTTCATTCAACAAAATAAACAGACAGATTAACTATTGTATTTCCATGTCACAGATTCAAAGGAGATGTATCTCACCCCAAAAAATGGGTTTATGTCACCCATAGAATTAACAGACAGATTAACTATAGTATTTCCGTGTCACAGATGCAAAGAAATCATATCTCAACCCAAAAAATGGTTTTGTGTCACACACAGAATTAACAGCCAGATTAACTATTGTATGTTTGTGTCATGGGTGAAAAGGAGGTGTATTTCACACCAAAAAATGGCTATAGGCCAGACAGAGAATTAACAGCCAGATCCAGAATCCAGAGGCCCTTTGAATCCAGAGGGAAAAAAAACTGGCTGGTGGAGCGAGCTTTATTTATATAAGCAGATATATAACGCAAGTTTGACCATGTCGCGTGTTTGATTAAGTGTGTGGTTGTATAAGTGTGTGACTTAAGATTAAGTGACTTCAGATTCAGGGACTTCAGTGGGGGACTGCAATTAGTCAGTTTCTTATTACTACATTATACTGTATTTTTTGCTTTTGTTGTGTAATCCCCATTCAGTATGTGTTGCACAATTGACAACGCCGTCCAGTGCACATCTTGTATGATGTATGCAGTCCTGGAACTGCTCGAGGGTGTATATCTTTGTTCCAAATGTGAGCAAATTACACGTTTGGAATTGACAGTCGAGTATCTAAACGGCAAGTTGTAACACTGAGAGGCATTGACAATTTGCAAAAGAGTTTGCTTCTCACCGAGCAAGCAATTTCTGGGGTAGATGAGGGGGGGGGGAATGACAGTGAGGAGGCTGAGGAAAGTGAAGTACCTAGTTGGGTAACAGTTAGAAAGCCGGGTAGAAGGAAGAGTGCAAGGGAGGCTAGCCCTGATCTGACACACCCCAACAGGTTTGCACGTTTGGCAGATGAGGGAGTTGTCCATTCAGGGACGGCACTGCTGCAGCCGGACACTGCCTCTGCCAGTCAGGGGAATGTCATCTCTAGTAAGCAGGGGACCAGGAGAGCAGGGAAGGCCAGACAGGTGCTTGTAGTGGGAGACTCCATTATTAGGGGAACAGATAGGGCAATTTGTCATAAAGACCTTGATCGCCTAATAGTGTGCTGTCTTCCCGGCGCTAGAGTTCAACACATCGCGGATCGGGTTGACAGATTACTGGGAGGGGCTGAAGAAGACCCAGCGGTCATGGTCCATATCAGAACCAATGACAAAGTTAGAGGTAGGTGGAGAGTCCTCAAAAATGATTTCAGGGATTTAGGTCAAAAGCTTAGGGCAAGGACCTCAAAGGTAGTATTTTCCAAAATACTGCCTGTATCACGAGCCACACAAGAAAGGCAGCAGGAGATTAGGGAGATTAACAAGTGGCTCAAGAACTGGTGTAGGAAGGAGGGGTTTAGGTTCCTGGAGAACTGGGCCAACTTCTCTGTCAGCTACAGGCTCTATCGTAGGGACAGGCTGCACCTCAATGGGGAAGGGGCAGCTGTGTTGGGGAGAAAGATGGCTAGAAGGTTGGAGGAGTGTTTAAACTAGGGACTGGGGGGGAGGACAATTACATTATAGGAAGGGAAGATAGTGCAGATAGAGACTGGGGGCGAGGTAGTGGGACCTGGGGGGAGGAATGGAAGGAGGAACTAGAACAGAAGGAAAGGTGTAGGGTTAAAAATGTACAAACCTCTCAATGGTATGTATACTAATGCCAGAAGCCTGACTAACAAAACTGAGGAACTGGAATTAGTGATGTGTGTGAGGAGGACTATGACATAGTGTGAAAAACGGAGACATGGCTGGATAATAACAATGACTGGGCAGTTAATGTACAAGGATACAGTCTGTTTAGAAAGGATCGTCAAAACCGGAGAGGGGGAGGGGTCTGCCCTTATGTAAAGTTCTGTCTAAAGCCCACAGTCCGAGAAGATATAAGTGAGGGACATGAACATGTGGAGTCACTGTGGGTAGAGATACATGGAGCCAAAAATAATAATAAATTACTAATAGGAGTTTACTATAAACCACCTAATATACCAGATTTCACAGAAAATCTACTACTAAACGAGATAAACAAGGCGGCAAATCATAATAAGGTGGTTATTATGGGGGACTTCAACTATCCAGATATAGACTGGGAAACTGAAAGCTGTACATCGCTTAAAGGAAACAGGTTCTTGGCAATAACCAAAGACAATTACCTTTCCCAACTGGTTCAGGACCTGACTAGAGGGATGGCCATACTGGACTTATTATTAACCAATTGATCTGACAGAACAACAGACGTGTAGGTTGGGGGACACCTGGGAAATAGTGACCATAAAGTAATAGCCTTCCAATTATGATTCAAAAGAGCGTTTCTACAGGGAGGAACAAAAATACCAAACTTCAAAAAAACTAAATTTTGCCAACTAAGAGAGGCCATAGGCCTAACTAACTGGGACAAAGTCCTCAAAAATAAAAATACAGCCACAAAATGGGATATCTTTAAAAGCATACTGAAAATCTCATTGTGAGAGGTACATACCATATGGGAATAAAAGGTTAAGGAACAAAAAGAAACCAATGTGGATAAATAGAATTGTAAAGAAAGCAATAAATGACAAAAAGAAAGAATATAAATCACTAAAACTGGAGGGTAGCGAGGGAGCAATGAAAAACTATAAGGAAAAAAATAGAACATGTAAAAAACAAATAAAAGCGGCCAAACTTGTGACCGAGAGATTTATTGCCAAAGAGAGTAAAACTAACCCTAAACTGTTTTTTAATTATATAAATGTTAAAAAGTATAAATCTGAAGGTTTCTGCCCTTTAAAGAGTAATGAGGGGGGAGTTGCAGAGAGCGATGAGGAGAAAGCAAAGCTGTTAAATATTTTTTTCTCCAATTTTCTCTGCTGAATGTAACAATAAATTCCCTATTAAAAGTGTCCTGTCTGACACAGGAAGAAGTACAAGAGCAACTTAAAAAGATTAAAATAGACAAATCGCGAGGACTGGATGGCATACACCCCCGTATCCTAAGGGAATTGAGTAATGTCATAGCCAGACCCTTATTTCTGATATTTGCGGACTCTATACTGACAGGTAATGTTCCACAGGATTGGCGCATAGCAAATGTGGTGCCAATATTCAAAAAAGGGTCCAAAAACAGAGCCTGGAAACTATAGGCCGGTAAGTTTAACATGTGTTTGGGGTAAACTGTTTGAAGGTTTCCTGAGAGATGCTATCTTAGCGGATCTCAACGGAAATAGGCAAATAATGCCATATCAGATAGGCTTCATGAGGGATCGGTGATGCCAAACTAATTTAATCAGTTTCTATAAGGAGGTAAGTTCTAGTCTTGACAGCGGCGAATCAATGGATATCGTATATCTGGACTTCTCCAAAGCATTTGACACTGTACCACATAAAAGGTTAGTATATAAAATTAAAGATAAGCGGCAGGGGCAATATTCAAATTTGCGATAATTAGCAAATATTTGGGCGAATATTCGCCATATATTCGAAATTCCTGATCTTCAGGCATTATTTTCTTGATTGCGAAAATTCGCATTGAAAAAAATCCACATAAAATTCGCATAGACTGGTATTTAAAAAAACAAACGAATATTCACGATTACGAAAATATTTTGAGATATTCTAAATATTCGCGAATTCTCAAAGTGCCGATATTCGCGATTAAAATTCGCAATTTGAATATTCGTAATTAGAGTTGAGCGAACACCTGGATGTTCGGGTTCGACGAGTTCGGCCGAACTTTCGAAAAATGTTCGGGTTCGGGATCCGAACTCGACCCGAACTTCATCCCGAACCCGAACCCCATAGAAGTCAATGGGGACCCGAACTTTTGGGCACTAAAAAGGCTGTAAAACACACCCGGAAAGGGCTAGAGGGCTGCAAAAGGCAGCAAAATGTAGTTAAATCCCCTGCAAACAAATGTAGATAGGGAAATGATGAGTTAACATAAAATAAATAAAAATTAAACAATATTAATTGGAGTGAGGTCCCATACCACAGAATCAGGCTTCAAGTCACCCACCAATGGAGAAGGTCACTTACTATTATTTTGACCACAGCACCCAGACAAAGGAGAGAGGTCCCACAGCAGAGAACCAGGCATCATATCACCCACCACAGGAGTAGGCCACCATTTAGTTACTTTGACCCCTACACCCAGACGGAGGAGAGAGGTTACACAGCAGAGAATAAGGCATTTAGATCACCCACCACAGGAGTAGGCCCCCATTGAATCAGACCCTGGCAACCATGTCAGATGGCACAACCATCAGCTTTATATCAATCAGCACAGGAGAAGGCGACTTTGAAAGACTTTGACCCCTACACCCAGATGGAGGAGAGAGGTTTCACAGCAGAGAATCAGGCATCATATCAACCACCACAGGAGAAGCCACCATTTAGTTACTTTGACCCCTGCACCCAGGAAGAGGAGAGAGGCACCACAGCACATATTCTGGCATCATATCAGCCACCACAGGAGAAGCCACCATTGAGTTACTTTGACCCCTGCACCCAGGAAGAGGAGAGAGGCCCCACAGCACATATTCTGGCATCATATCAGCCACCACAGGAGAAGCCACCATTGAGTTACTTTGACCCCTGCACCCAGGAAGAGGAGAGAGGCCCCACAGCACATATTCTGGCATCATATCAGCCACCACAGGAGAAGCCACCATTGAGTTACTTTGACCCCGCACCCAGGAAGAGGAGAGAGGCACCACAGCACATATTCAGGCATCATATCACACACCACAGGAGAAGGCCTCTTTCAGTGATTTAGGCCTTTGGACCCAGACAGAGGAGAGAGGCCCCACAGCACATATTCTGGCATCATATCAGCCACCACAGGAGAAGCCACCATTGAGTTACTTTGACCCCTGCACCCAGGAAGAGGAGAGAGGCCCCACAGCACATATTCTGGCATCATATCACCCACCACAGGAGTAGGCCACCATTTAGTTACTTTGACCCCTACACCCAGACGGAGGAGAGAGGTTACACAGCAGAGAATCAGGCATTTAGATCACCCACCACAGGAGTAGGCCACCATTGAATCAGACCCCGGCAACCATGTCAGATGGCACAAGCATAAGCTTTATATCAATCAGCACAGGAGAAGGCGACTTTGACAGACTTTGACCCCTACACCCGGACGGAGGAGAGAGGTTTCAAAGCAGAGAATCAGGCATTTAGATCACCCACCACAGGAGTAGGCCCCAATTTAATGGGACCCCGGCAACCATGTCAGATGGCACAACCATCAGCTTCATATCAATCAGCACAGGAGAAGGCGACTTTGAAAGACTTTGACCCCTACACCTAGACGGAGGAGAGAGGTTTCACAGCAGAGAATCAGGCATTTAGATCACCCACCACAGGAGTAGGCCCCAATTTAATGGGACCCCGGCAACCATGTCAGATGGCACAACCATCAGCTTCATATCAATCAGCACAGGAGAAGGCGACTTTGAAAGACTTTGACCCCTACACCCAGACGGAGGAGAGAGGTTTCACAGCAGAGAATCAGGCATTTAGATCACCCACCACAGGTAGGCCCCATTGAATCAGACCCTGGCAACCATGTCAGATGGCACAACCATCAGCTTTATATCAATCAGCACAGGAAGGCGACTTTGAAAGACTTTGACCCCTACACCCAGGATGGAGGAGAGAGGTTCCACAGCACATATTCAGGCATCATATCAACCACCACAGGAGAAGCCACCATTTAGTTACTTTGACCCCTGCACCCAGGAAGAGGAGAGAGGCCCCACAGCACATATTCTGGCATCATATCAGCCACCACAGGAGAAGCCACCATTGAGTTACTTTGACCCCTGCACCCAGGAAGAGGAGAGAGGCCCCACAGCACATATTCTGGCATCATATCAGCCACCACAGGAGAAGCCACCATTGAGTTACTTTGACCCCTTCACCCAGGAAGAGGAGAGAGGTCCCACAGCACATATTCAGGCATCATATCAGCCACCACAGGAGTAAGCCACCATTTAGTTTACTTTGACTCCTGCACCCAGGAAGAGGAGAGAGGCCCCACAGCACATATTCTGGCATCATATCACACACCACAGGAGAAGGCCTCTTTCAGTGATTTAGGCCTTTGGACCCAGACAGAGGAGAGAGGTCAGAGATTAGCTTCATATCCCCCAGCACAGCAGAAGACCGCTTTATTTGACTTAGGCCTCAGCACCCAGACAGAAGACAGAGGTAGCATGGCAGAGGTTATGGCTTCATGTCACCCGTTAGTTTAACCGGCCACTTTCATCTGGTTAGGCCCGGCGCCCAGACAGAGAAGAGTTTCATTCAACTGTGGGTTTCATAAAATTTGTATCAAATAAAGAAGTGGCCCGTAGCACAACAAGACATGTTTTAGGCAGTTAATAAGGACTACTCTGCACAAAGGGAGGGACAGGTCCTGTGGGATCCATGCCTGGTTCATCTTTATGAAGGTCAGCTTGTCCACGTTGGCTGTGGACAGGCGGCTGCGCTTGTCAGTAATGGCGCCCCCTGCCGTGCTGAATACGGCGTTCAGATAAAGCGCTGGCCGCCGGGCAGGAAAGCACCTCAAGGCATAACATGCTAACTCTGGCCACGTGGACAATTTCGAAACCCAGTAGTTGAATGGGGCGAACCATCCGTCAGGATGTGGAGAGGTGTGCAGACATACTGTTCAACCATGTTAGTGAAATGCTGCCTCCTGCTAACACGTTCCGTATCAGGTGTCGGTGCAGATAGCTGTGGCGTGGAGACAAAACTTTTCCACATTTCTGCCATGCTAACCCTGCCCTCAGATGAGCTGGCCGTGACACAGCTGCGTTGGCGACCTCTTGCCACTCCTCTGCCTTCACCTTCCACCTGTTTCCCTGTGACATGCGGGAATGCTCAAGACGCCTCTATCAGCGTGCGCTTGTACTTTGCGCATCTGCGAGTCGCTCCAGTTTCGGGAGTAAAAAGTGGGCACATTGTCTTTATACCGAAGATCCAGCTTGGGTGTGGCCACCCAGTAGTCTGCACGCGTTAAAGCGTCGGCAACTCTGCATGTCGTTGCTTGCGAGGCATTGGAGCATATATTCGCTCATGTGGGCCAGGCTACCCATGGGTAAGGACAAGCTGTCCTCTCTGTGTGGAGGCGTGCTCGTCATCGTCCACCGTATACAGCCACGCACCAGTGATGGGCCTGGGCTGCCACGCTGTGAACTTGCGTCATCCTCGTCCCCCTCCACCTCCTCCTCCTCATCCCTCCTACGTCCTCCCAGTACAGCAGTGCCTTGGCTGAGGCGGCTTGTGAACCTGTCCTCTGCTGCCCGCATTCTCCCCTCTGAGCCAGGTCGAACATCATATCAGCCACCACAGGAGAAGCCACCATTGAGTTACTTTGACCCCTGCACCCAGGAAGAGGAGAGAGGCCCCACAGCACATATTCTGGCATCATATCACCCACCACAGGAGTAGGCCACCATTTAGTTACTTTGACCCCTACACCCAGACGGAGGAGAGAGGTTACACAGCAGAGAATCAGGCATTTAGATCACCCACCACAGGAGTAGGCCCCCATTGAATCAGACCCTGGCAACCATGTCAGATGGCACAACCATCAGCTTTATATCAATCAGCACAGGAGAGGCGACTTTGAAAGACTTTGACCCCTACACCCAGATGGAGGAGAGGTTTCACAGCAGAGAATCAGGCATCATATCAACCACCACAGGAGAAGCCACCATTTAGTTACTTTGACCCCTGCACCCAGGAAGAGGAGAGAGGCACCACAGCACATATTCTGGCATCATATCAGCCACCACAGGAGAAGCCACCATTGAGTTACTTTGACCCCTACCCAGGAAGAGAGAGGCACCACAGCACATGTTCTCGGCATGTCATATCAGCAGCAGGAGGAGAAGCCACCATTGAGTTACTTTGACCCCTGCACCCAGGAAGAGGAGAGAGGCCCCACAGCACATATTCTGGCATCATACCAGCCACCACAGGAGAAGCCACCATTGAGTTGCTGACCCCTCACCCAGGCAGAGGAGAGAGGCTCCACAGCAGATATTCAGGCATCATATCAACCACCACAGGAGTAGGCCACAATTTAGTTTATTTGACCCTGCACCCAGGAAGAGGAGAGAGGCCCCACAGCACATATTCTGGCATCATATCACACACCACAGGAGAAGGCCTCTTTCAGTGATTTAGGCCTTTGGACCCAGACAGAGGAGAGAGGTCAGAGATTAGCTTCATATCCCCCAGCACAGCAGAAGACCGCTTTATTTGACTTAGGCCTCAGCACCCAGACAGAAGACAGAGGTAGCATGGCAGAGGTTATGGCTTCATGTCACCCGTTAGTTTAACCGGCCACTTTCATCTGGTTAGGCCCGGCGCCCAGACAGAGAAGAGTTTCATTCAACTGTGGGTTTCATAAAATTTGTATCAAATAAAGAAGTGGCCCGTAGCACAACAAGACATGTTTTAGGCAGTTAATAAGGACTACTCTGCACAAAGGGAGGGACAGGTCCTGTGGGATCCATGCCTGGTTCATCTTTATGAAGGTCAGCTTGTCCACGTTGGCTGTGGACAGGCGGCTGCGCTTGTCAGTAATGGCGCCCCCTGCCGTGCTGAATACGCGTTCAGATAAAGCGCTGGCCGCCGGGCAGGAAAGCACCTCAAGGCATAACATGCTAACTCTGGCCACGTGGACAATTTGAAACCCAGTAGTTGAATGGGGCCGAACCATCCGTCAGGATGTGGAGGAGTGTGCAGACATACTGTTCAACCATGTTAGTGAAATGCTGCCTCCTGCTAACACGTTCCGTATCAGGTGTCGGTGCAGATAGCTGTGGCGTGGAGACAAAACTTTTCCACATTTCTGCCATGCTAACCCTGCCCTCAGATGAGCTGGCCGTGACACAGCTGCGTTGGCGACCTCTTGCCACTCCTCTGCCTTCACCTTCCACCTGTTCCCCTGTGACATGTGGGAATGCTCTCAAGAGCGCCTCTATCAGCGTGCGCTTGTACTCGCGCATCTTGCGGTCGCGCTCCAGTTCAGGAATTAAAGTGGGCACATTGTCTTTATACAGGGGATCCAGCAGGGTGGCCACGCAGTAGTCTGCACACGTTAAAACGTGGGCAACTCTGCTGTCGTTGCGCAGGCATTGGAGCATATATTCGCTCATGTGGGCCAGGCTACCCATGGGTAAGGACAAGCTGTCCTCTGTGGGAGGCGTATCGTCATCGTCCACCGTATCCCCCAGCCACGCACCAGTGATGGGCCTGGGCTGCCACCCCGCTGTGAACTTGCGTCATCCTCGTCCCCCTCCACCTCCTCCTCCTCATCCTCCTCGTCCTCCAGTACAGTGCCTTGGCTGGCGACTTGTGAACCTGTCCTCTGCTGCTTAAACAAACCTCCCTCTGAGCCAATTCGAACAGACTGGCCCGAAAGTGTTAGAAACGAGCCCTCATCCTCCTCCTCCTCCTCCACCTGGGCCACCTCCTCTAACATCATTGCCTAAGTGTTTTCTCAAGGAGACATAGAAGTGGTATTGTAACGCTGATAACAGTGTCATCGCCACTGGCCATGTTGGTGGAGTACTCGAAACAGCGCAGCAGGGCACACAGGTCTCGCATGGAGGCCCAATCATTGGTGGTGAAGTGGTGCTGTTCGGCGAGTACGACTGGCCGAGCGTGCTGCAGCTGAAACTCCACTATGGCCTGCTGCTGCTCGCACAGTCTCTCCAGCATGTGCAAGGTGGAGTTCCACCGGGTGGGCACGTCGCATATGAGGCGGTGAGCGGGAAGGCCGAAGTTCGCTGTAGCGCAGACAGGCGAGCAGCGGCAGGATGTGAGCAGGCGGGCGCGCACAGGCGGCCCGCACTTTATGCAGCAGCTCTGACATGTTGGGGTAGTGGTGAATGAACCTCTGCACCACCAAGTTCAGCACATGCGCCAGGCAAGGGATGTGCGTCAAACCGGCTAGTCCCAGAGCTGCCACGAGATTTCGCCCATTATCGCATACCACCAGGCCTGGCTTGAGGCCCACCGGCAGAAACCACTCGTCGGTCTGTTGTTCAATACCCCGCCACAACTCCTGCGCGGTGTGGGGCCTGTCCCCCAAACATATGAGTTTCAGAATGGCCTGCTGGCGTTTACCCGGGCTGTGCTGAAGTTGGTGGTGAAGGTGTGTGGCTGACCGGATGAGCTGGTGGAAGCAGTGGAGGAGGAAGCCGAGTAGGAGGAGGAGGCTACAGGAGGCAGAGAATGATGCCCTGCGATCTAGGGGCGGAAGGACGTGCGCCAAGGAACTGTCCGCCGGGGGCCCAGCCGCCACTACATTCATCCAGTGTGCAGTTAGTGAGATATAGCGTCCCTGGCCGTGCTTACTGGTCCACGTATCTGTGGTTAGGTGGACCTTGCCACAAATGGCGTTGCGCAGTGCACACTTGATTTTATCGGACACTTGCATGTGCAGGGAAGGCACGGCTGTCTTGGAGAAGTAGTGGCGGCTGGGAACCACATACTGCGGGACAGCCATGGCCATCAGCTGTTTGAAGCTGTCTGTGTCCACCAGCCGGAATGACAGCATTTCAAAGGCCAGCAGTTTAGAAATGCTGGCGTTCAGGCCAAGAGGCTCGAGGGTGACTCGGGGAATTTGCGCTTCCTCTCTAAGGTTTGAGATATTGAGAGCTGAGCGCTGCTGTGTGATATAGTGGAGCGCTAGTTGACGGTGGCGGTGGTGGTGGTGTCGGTGGCACATCCTCTGTTTGCTGCTCGGCAGGTGGCAACATTCCTCTCGAGGCGGAAGCCGAGGCAGCAGCGGTAGAGGGAGCAGGGGAGCCTCAGCGAGTGCCTGGTTTTTAAGGTGTGTACCCCACTGCAGTTCATGCTTTGCATGTAGATGCCTGGTCATGCAGGTTGTGCTGAGGTTCAGAGCGTTAATGCCTCGCCTCAGGCTCTGATGGCAGAGCGTGCAAGTCACTCGGGTCTTGTCGGTAGGACATTGTTTAAAGAAGTGCCATGCCAGGGAACTCTTTGAAGCTGCCTTTGTGGGGCTGGGTCCCTGTTGGCGATGTCCAGTAGCAGAGCGAACTCTGGGGCGGCGGCTCGTCTGCTTTGGCCCCCTGCTCCCTCTTTGGCTTCGCTGTTGTCTCGGTCTCACCACTACCTCTTCCTCTGAACTGTGAAAGTCATCGCCCACGACCTTCAGTCCATGTGGGGTCTAAGACCTCATCGTCCTCTGCATCGTCTTCCACCCAGTCTCCCTCCCTGACCTCCTCCTGTTCAGTCTGCACACTGCAAAAAGACGCGGCAGTGGGCACCTGTGTTTCGTCATCATCAGAGAGTCGGTGACTCTGCTGTGGTGGTATTCCCATGTCCTCTTCATCTGGAGACATAAGTGGTTGTGCGTCAGTGCATGGTATGTCTTCCTCCACTGGGGAAGGGCTAGGTGGACGCCCCTGGGAAACCCTGGAAGCAGAGTCTTCAAACAGAAGAAGAGACTGCTGCATAACTTGTGGCTCAGACCGTTTCCCTGATATGCTTGGGGTGATGTGACAGACTGATGGGCTTGGTTTTCAGGTGCCACCTGTGCGCTTTCCGCAGAAGACTGGGTGGAAGACCATGTGGTGAACGTGCTGGAAGCACTGTCGGCCACCCAATCGATTAATGCCTGTACCTGCTCAGGCCTTACCATCCTAAGAGCGGCATTGGGCCCCACGAGATATTGCGGTACATTCTGCCGGCTAGTTGAGGAGTTCGTTCCCTACTGTGTGCGCCTGGGGCCGAACGGCCACGTCCTCTACCAGCAACAGAGGCTCCACGGACACCACCACGACCGCGTCCTCGTCCCTTAATAGTATTTTTCTTCATTGTTGCGATTCAACTCGCACCACAATGAAATATATTATTTTTATAAGCAAAATCCCCTCACTGGAATACTTTCAGTCTTTTGACTGTATGGATTACAGATGGAATGACTTGTTATATGTGAGTACCGCTTTCTTTGACAGATTCTAGTATGGGTACATATATGTTTTCCCAACCCCAGCACATTAATTTGCTAATTCCAGATGTATGAAAGCATGAGCCTAACTGTATCTAGTATATTGAACGCCAGATAAACTAACTTGGCCTTTTTAAATAAAAAAAAATTCCCTCACTGGAATACTTTCAGTCTTTTGACTGTATGGATTACAGATGGAATGACTGTTATATGTGAGTACCGCTTTCTTTGACAGATTCTAGTATGGGTACATATATGTTTTCCCAACCCCAGCACATTAGTTTGCTAATTCCAGATGTATGAAGCATAGGCCTAACTGTATCTAGTATATTGAGCGCCAGATAAACTAACTTGGCCTTTTTAAATAAAAAAATTCCCTCACTGGAATACTTTCAGTCTTTTGACTGTATGGATTACAGATGGAATGACTGTTATATGTGAGTACCGCTTTCTTTGACAGATTCTAGTATGGGTACATATATGTTTTCCCAACCCCAGCACATTAGTTTGCTAATTCCAGATGTATGAAAGCATAGGCCTAACTGTATCTAGTATATTGAGCGCCAGATAAACTAACTTGGCCTTTTTAAATAAAAAAATTCCCTCACTGGAATACTTTCAGTCTTTTGACTGTATGGATTACAGATGGAATGACTGTTATATGTGAGTACCGCTTTCTTTGACAGATTCTAGTATGGGTACATATATGTTTTCCCAACCCCAGCACATTAGTTTGCTAATTCCAGATGTATGAAGCATGAGGCCTAACTGTATCTAGTATATTGAACGCCAGATAAACTAACTTGGCCTTTTTAAATAAAAAAAATTCCCTCACTGGAATACTTTCAGTCTTTTGACTGTATGGATTACAGATGGAATGACTGTTATATGTGAGTACCGCTTTCTTTGACAGATTCTAGTATGGGTACATATATGTTTTCCCAACCCCAGCACATTAATTTGCTAATTCCAGATGTATGAAAGCATGAGCCTAACTGTATCTAGTATATTGAGCGCCAGATAAACTAACTTGGCCTTTTTAAATAAAAAAAATTCCCTCACTGGAATACTTTCAGTCTTTTGACTGTATGGATTACAGATGGAATGACTGTTATATGTGAGTACCGCTTTCTTTGACAGATTCTAGTATGGGTACATATATGTTTTCCCAACCCCAGCACATTAATTTGCTAATTCCAGATGTATGAAAGCATAGGCCTAACTGTATCTAGTATATTGAGCGCCAGATAAACTAACTTGGCCTTTTTAAATAAAAAAAATTCCCTCACTGGAATACTTTCAGTCTTTTGACTGTATGGATTACAGGTGGACTGGTATTAGTAGGGGTGACACAAGCACACCCAAGTCCCTGATGTAGGATTTCTATGGCACAGACCACTATTACAAGTGATTAATGGGCGTTGGGAGAGATTGTGCTGCAGCACTAGTCCCAAGATGGCCGCCGCCTATCAGCCCAGTAACATGTGCCACAAAATGGTCTGCACAACCTTTAAAAAAAATAGCCTTGGACTGTGCTGCTAAATCGCTATTGGTCTGAATCCCAGGTGTAGATGTCTGACTTGTTTGGAGCTTTGGAATGCACACTGTGGCAGCTTCTGCTGCAGCACTACAAGTCGCAAAATGGCGGCCGGCGGTCAGCTCAGGTACATGTGGATGGAAAAATCACTCTGGCCACTCTAAAAATAGCCAATCCCTATCAAAAAAGCAGCTCAGCTGCAGTTGTTCAGATGAATCACAGGTGGAGGAGAGAAATTTGCTTCCAGTTATTCAATTATCCCTGCCTATTCTCGCCCTAGCATCAGCTGCGTCTATCCCTGTTCTATTCACATCGGGAGTGAGCACGTCCCGACGTGCGCACAAGCTTATAAAGAGGCTGAGTCACATGCTGCACTCGGCCAATCACAGCCTTGCCAATAGTAGGCATGGCTGCGATGGCATCTTAGGGCAAGTAGTATGATGCATGTTGATTGGCTGCTTTGCAGCCTTTCAAAATGCGCCTAAATACATGCCGAACGACGAACCCGAACCCGAACTTTTTTGAAAATGTCCGGGTTCGGGTCCGGGTCCCGGACACCCCAAAATTCGGTACGAACCCGAACGATGCTCGAACTGTTCGCTCAACACTATTCGTAATTAACACTGTATAAAATGAGAATGCTCGGACTGGGAGAAAATGTCTGTATGTGGTTAAGTAACTGGCTGAGTGATAGAAAACAGAGGGTGGTTATTAACGGTACACACTCAGATTGGGCCACTGTCACTAGTGGGGTACCTTAGGAGTCAGTATTGGACACTATTCTTTTCAATATATTTATTAGTGACCTTGTAGAAGGCTTGCATAGTAAAATATCAGTTTTTGCAGATGACACTAAACTGTTTAAAGTAATTAACACTAAAGAGGACAATATACTGCTACAGAGGGATCTGGATAGATTGGAGGCTTGGGCACATAAGTGGCAGGTGAGGTTTAACACTAACAAATGTAAAGTTATGCACATGGGAAGGAATAATGCAAGTCACCAGTACATTCTAAATGGTAAAACACTCAGTAACACTGACATAGAAAAGGATCTAGGAATTTTAATAAAAACTAAACTAAGCATAAGTTGTGATGTCAGGGACAAATGTTTATAGATCTGAATATTGTCCTGACTCAAAAGAGCTTTATAGTCTGTGTTACCAGATCAATGGTAGGACTAAAAGTATATACTGTGTTGTCAGCGATATATGTATAAAGGTCTGCTTACTTGTGTATGGCCGGAGTAATAAATATCGCTGCTCCTGCTGTAAGTTATATGCCGGTCCTCTTAGTTGCAGTTGGACAGGGAGTGCGGGGTAACGCTGTTGCTGAATGCTGGTTGTTCTTCCTGCGCGGGAGTGCTTGGCGTCCTTCTCCGTTCGTGCGATGCACGTGGCGTCCCACGTGATGCGGAGGCCTCTACGTCACAGCGGTCAGCTAACCAGGATCCCCAAACTTCTCCTGATGAAATTTCATCAGTTTATGCTTTTAGTCCTACCATTGATCTTAAAGCGGTAACACAGACTATAAAGCTCTTTTGAGTTAGGACAATATTCAGATCTGTAAAACATTTGTCCCTGACATCACAACTTATGTTACAGACTTTATCATTGATTTTATGGCTATATTATAGACTGTAAACATTCTTTTTGATCGGGATAATAATCATCCCTTCAATATATACCTTTTATCTTTTCCCGTGGCAAGTTTTGATACCACCTAAGATATCAATAAGGTTACTACATCCCGGAAATCCCTATATTGGTTCTAATATCAGAACATCTTTTGTTTTGACATTTTTTATATTTGTATACATTCCATTTCAATATATGTGTACTCACTAGTACCATTTTACAAAAAATTGTACTGAAACCCAGGCTGACTATCGGAATAAAAATCTGTCTTCAAATTCCAGATATTAAGAGTGCCCTCAAATTCACATTTAATACTTTATTATTCCTTTGGCTATAGGTGGGCCTTTCTGAGTGAGCACCTGTCATATTGAGACCACAGTTTGAGCCACTATTTCTCTCTATATATTATCCTTAAAAACCAAACTAAGCTGCAAAAACCAGTGTCAGGCAGCTGCTGCCAAGGCCAATAAGATAATGAGTTGCATCAAAAGGGGAATAGACGCCGGTGATGAGAACATAGTCCTACCACTTTACAAATCGCTAGTCAGACCACACATGGAGTACTGTGTACGGTTCTTGGCTCCTGTGAACAAGGTAGACACAGCAGAGCTGGGGAGGGTTCAGAGGAGGGCAACTAAAGTAATAACTGGAAAAATTCCTTTATGGGAGATATCTACATAGAGCCTCCAGCAGCCGAGCAAGCACTAGGTCGGAATCATGTTAAACCTGCACAAACAGCAACAACTTCATCACCTGTTCCCAAATTGACCCCAATTGAAGCAGATCTGGCCCTGGCAGTTTTTCTTTTGTGTTTTAGCAAAATGTTGGTTCTACTCTTTATAGCCATCTTACCACTTCCTCATCACTCTGAACTGGTTCCCAGGTCCTGTCCAACACACAATCATGATCATAATCACCCTCCTTCCCCCCAGTTTTCATAGACTGTAATATGTTATGAGCTCCATGCACCCATCTTAATTCCATACTCTGCATTTGCCATGAGTGCCACTGTCACCCTGGTTACCAATTCCCCTACTGCCAACACCATAGCTACAAGTGCCACCACTGCCACCAACAACACAGCTCTGAACATTTGTCAATAGGTTCTTTACCTTAAGCTTCTCATGATAGAAGTCCAAACACTGACTATTCTCACAGAATTTATCAACAGGGGGACTATCTTGAGCATCTTGAAAATGTGTAGAAATCTGAGTCTCACTTCCTTTCTGGAATTCATGTCCCTACCAATTCCCTTGGTTGAACTTGATGGACTTATATCTTTTTTCAACCATAATAACTATGTAACTATATTTTCCATGCCACCTATAGTGTTGACTCTTCTATTGGGGGGGGGGGGGGGGAGTGAAGGAAGAGATGATGTAAATACAATTTTCACCAAATTTTCCAAAACTATTCGATCCAAATTTATCGCGTTAAAAAACAGCTATTTCCTGGATGCTGAGAGCCTGTATAGGGGTGTAGAACGCTGAGCCTTGCAGTAACACACATTGGGAGTCTGAAGTGGTAGTGAAACAATACTGTGAGTCAGTATGACACGCAGATGACAGGCGTGGCTCTTAGAATCACTGCACACTTCACTTATTTGGGCAGTCACGGGGCCAAAACTGACCAAATAACTCAAGTATGAACTCAGCCTTACAGGTCGATGTTAGCGTCAAGAAAAAGCGCACTCCTTTTACACAGTCGTCAGCTGATTTCATATAGATGTCTACAGAACCTGTTCTATTAAACGCTTATACAAGTAGAGCCCCTGACAGAGTGGAGAGGATGTCAGCAGTAAGTTTGTGTTGACTTCACTGATTATTTTGCTCAATCTCTGATCCGTCAGAACAATAACCCCCAAAAAACGGATCCTGTCTGTTGAGCATCCGCCTTTACTCGGTCAGCATTTGGTCAGTAATCCATCAGTATTGCTAATGCCAAAAAAAACAGGAGTGTATCCAAAACAGAGATGACACATGAATAGAATATTTGCATGTCTTCTGTGTTTTGTACCCACTCCAGCTTTTGGCTACCAAAACGTAAGCCAATTGAGATGGGACCATACAGGCCTTACAGCTGCTACACAGACAGGATACGTTGTGTGTCTCATTTTTCCTTCCTTCTGACAGATCAGAAGAAGGGTCAAATAAATGTTGATGTCATCCAGGCCAAAAAGGCAAAATAGTGGCGAAGGCATGGAGTGGTGAGGGTGGAAGAACAGCTTTAGAAGTCCACAGAATGGCCCAATGACATAGTGGTGAGGTGGAAGCAGCATGAGGAGAGTCCAGTGACATAATGTTGAGGTGGCTGCAGCAGCATAAGGAGGCCACAGAGTGGCAAGGTGACATAGTCTTGAGGTAGCAGCAGCATGAGGAGGCCACGGAGTGGCAAGGTGACATAGTGTGGATGTGGCAGCAGCTTCAGGAGACCACAGAGTTGCAAGGCGACATGCTGTGGAGGTGGCAGCAGTAGCAGCATGAAGAGACCACAGACTGGCAAGGTGACATATTGTTGAGGTGGCAGCAGCATTAGGAGACCACAGACTGACACGGTGACAGAGTGGGGAGGTGGGTTGCAATAACAGTACCTGCTGATGATGGTGGGTGTAAGAAGGAGCACTTGGCCTCAGATGTGTGGCATCAGGGGGGTGGCAGCATCAGAATAGTAGCTGAGGCAGGTAGCCAGAAGAAACCGTCTCTTTTGTGAAGGTTTGGGTGAGGCAGCATGGATGATCTAATCTGATGCATCAGGCTTGGTGGGTGGAAATCCTGGATGATCCACGCCTGATTTATCTTAACAAAGGTCAGTCTCTCCACATTTTGGGTAGACAGGCTAGTTCTCCTTGGGGTAACTATGGCCCCCGCCACACTAAACACCCGCTCTGATCCCACACTACTGGCCGGGAAGGACAGCTTTTCCAGGGCAAACTCGGCCAGTTGCAGCCACAAAACCAGTTTGGCTGCCCAGTAGTCCAGCGGATCTTCCATGACGGGTGGCAGGGTGCACTCCGAGTATGCCACCACCTGTTGGTTCAGGTTCTGCTCTATGTCTAGCTGCTGGTGAGTAGTTTCTTCACTATGCGGGTGAAGAAAGCTGCTCATCATCGACTCTGCTCCTGCAACCCCCCGCCAGCAGCCATGGCAGCGGAACATGAGCGCAGAGGGCCCCCCGGTCAGACCTGTGAGAGAGTGGACAATGGCGCAGATAGGCAGTGACCAACTGACTACATAGCATATTTCTACAGTAGTTCAGTTTGCCTTCCCTCTCAGCGGGTGCAAAAAAGGCCCCCCTTTTGGACTAGTAGTGAGGGTCTAACATTGTGCAGAGCCAGTAGTCATCCCTCTGGCGAATGGTGACAAATCGTCTGTCACTACGCAAGCAAGTGAGCATGCATCAGACCATTTGCACAAGTGACTTGGAGGGACCCCCTGCTTCCATCTCCACTGCATACTGCCAGGATGTGCCTGGGTCATCTGCTTCATCTCCCTCTTGCTCCTCCGGCTGCTCCTGCTCCTCCTCTCCTTTCACCTGTAAAGAAAAAACACCCATTTCGCTACACAATTCTTGTGCTCCAATGTCCTCCTCCTCCAGTTTAGCCCCCACAAGGCTTATGTGGCCGTAAGATGTAGCCACCACGTATCCAGTCCCCTGAGCAGCCAGATTTACCAGCATCTTTTCTAGGATGTAAATCAGTGAAATGACATTGTTCATCCCATAGTCCTGGAGACTGACAAAGTGGCCTCCTCAAAGGGCACGAGCAAACGGCAGGTGTCACACATGAGCTGCCTCTGCCTAACCTCAAAGTTACACAGGGGAGTACCTCTGTCCGCTTGGATCATCATTAAATCGTTTATGGCCTTTTTCTGTTCGTACAGTCGGTCCAACATATGGAGGGTGGAATTCCAACTGGTGGAAACCTATCAGCCTATGTTGGGGAACACCGTTCTGCTGCTGCAGTTCAAGGAGGGTGTCCTTGGAGGTGTACGAGTTGCTGAAGTGCATGCAAAGTTTCCTGCCCATTTTTAGGATGTCTTGCAGATGGGTGGAAGACTTCAGGAACCTCTTTACAACCAGATAGAACATATGCACCATGCAGGGCGCATGGCTCAGCCCTCCTTTACCCAGTGCCGACACCATGTTCTTCCCGTTGTCAGATTTTGAGCTATCACGGGATTTGGTTTCTTGATGAAGGACACAGAGCAGTATCTCCCCTGTGTGACTACATTCGCCCAGGCAAATAAGGTGTAGAACAGCGTGAAACTGCCGTGCCCTGCACATATGGTATGTTGGAAGAGCACTGTGAATTGTCCCTGCAGTGGAGGCTGAGGACACGGTGGAGGATGAGGAGGCAGAGGCGGACATTGTCACAGAACCAAGGAGTGAGAACATGGAGGCGGAAGCGGAGTCACCTGGCCAAGTTGCTGGTGTGATTGGGCAGGAACCACATTTACCCAGTGGGCCGTAAAGGAAATATATTGTCCTTGACCGTAGTAATAGCTACCGACCAATTTTCTCAAAAAACAAACAAATTTCACCACTGAATGGCTAATTGACGGGATTACGCAGTCCCTATAGAAAAAAAAAACTACATTCACCGACCAATTTTCCCAAAAAGGCTGTATCACAAACAAATTTCACCACTGAATGGATAATCAACGAATTGTTAGTCCCTACGGAAGATACTCTACAATCACCTATCAATTTTCTCAAAAAAGGCTGTTTCACAAAAAAATGTCACCTCTGAATGGCTAATCGATGCAATTACTCAGCCCCTACAGAAGAAAGTCTACATTCACCGATCAATTTTCCCAAAAAAGACTGTATCACAAAAAAAATTCACCACTGAATGACAATGTAAATTTACTGCAGAACGTCTAACAACATGTACTTATTTTTCCCATTAATACACCCCAACAAAGGCTGTATAACAATGTCTGTTCACTGCAGACCGGCTAATAAGACGTATTCTTTTTCCTATTAATACACCCCAAAAAAAATTATGGAACTTCACCGCTGAACGGAAAATAATATTTATTTTTTGGGTGATTGTGGGTTTAAACTTGCGCTGCCGTGTGTCGGTCAATTCTCTATTCCCCTGTTAAAATCTAACCAGGGGCCACTGCTAGGATATAGAAAAACCGCCTGATAAGGCTTTATAATTAACAAATTAGTTTTAAATAACAAATATATCCGCGCGATTTTGTGTTTATTCAGACAAGGACTATCTGCGCTGTTATGGCTGCACATACACAATGTATCCCTACCTTCACCTTGGTGGTTACACCATGTTTCGGAAGTCCGTGGATGTTACACTCCACTGCTTATTCACAGGGCTGTCGGTCTTGTGCACCCCTGTTGCACACACCGCCCCGGCCGGTGGCAGACGTGTGTGCGCAGGAGCAGCTGTGAGAATGGGGAACGTGTGACATCACAAGGTTCCTACTGGTGCCTCCGTAGGACAAACTTAATCCGACGCGTTTCGGGGCCTTCAGGCTCTTTCGTCAGGGATGCTCGAATACTGTTGTCCTGTGGAGGTTATAAACAATCCGTTCCCATGGCAACCGCATGCCCTGTGAAAGTTCTCAAATTACACTGCTCGGCTTCTTCTGCCAAAATTCCACCCTTTTGACCCCCTATGTCCATCACATCACTTCTGAAACACGGTGTAACCGCCAAGGTGAAGGTAAGGATACATTGTGTATGTGCAGCCATAACAGCGCAGATAGTCCTTGTCTGAATGAACACAAAACCACGTGGATATATTTGTTATTTAAAACTAATATTTTTTTTTGCCACTAATACAAGCAAATAAGGGCTGTAATTTTCTAAATTCAACACACAACGGCTAATAAGCCCCCTTTTGTTTTCCTCCACTAATACACGACAAAAAAAAGGCTTTAGAACATATAACTACGACAGTGACTGGCAAAAAATATCTTTTTTTGCCACTAATACACAGCGAAAAGGGCTGTAATTTTCTTACTTCACCACACAATGGCTCATCACCCCCCCCCCCACCCACACACACACTCACACACTAATGCACGACAAAAAAGGCTTTAGAACTTATAACTGTTGCCATGAACTGCAAATAATCAATAATAATAATTCTTTGCCACTAATACACGCCAAAAAGGGCTGTAATTTTCTCACTTCACTACACAACGGCTAATAAGCTCTTTTTCCCCACTAATACATGGCAAAAAAAGGCTTTAGAACATATAACTGCGACCACGAACGGCAAATAATATTTTTTTTGCCACTAATACACGCCAAAAAGAGGCCGTGAAGGGCAAATAATATTTTTTTTTTGCCACTAATACACGCCAAAAAGGGCTGTAATTTTCTCACTTCACCACACAATGGCTAATAAGCCCTTTTTATTTTTCCCCACTAATACGCGCCAAACTAAGGCTTTAGAACATATAACTGCGGCAGTGAACGGCAAATAATACTTTTTTTTGCCACTAATACATGCCAAAAAGGGCTGTAAATTTTAAGCCCTTTTTCTTTTTCCCCACTAATACACACCAAAAGGGGACTTTAGAACATATAACTGCGGCCGTGAACGGCAAATAATATATTTTTTTCCCACTATTATATGCCAAAAAGGGCTGTAATTTTCTCACTTCAACACCCAACGGATAATAAGCCCCCCCCCCATTAATTCACGCCAAAAAAGGCTTTAGAATAAATATATATATATATATATATATATATATATATATATATATATATATATACCGCACAAGGGCTAATAAGATCCCAATTAGAAGAACGGTTAGCTGGAATTACAGAGGTATTGCAAACCTGAAATGAGCAGCAGTATAATGGCAATTTGGATCCCCAGTCAGTGCAGCAAGGTGTAATAGGATTGTTACTATTACCCAGGCTGTATACACCCGTATTAAACCCTGTTCTGCTTCAATACTGTGGAATAATTCCTCCCTATCCTTTCCCTACACTTCTAATGCTCTTTCCCTGAACTCCTTGAGCGAAATATATGTTTTGAAGTCTTTCCTATCACTGTCCCTAGTGCCTGCTAATGTCTCTTCCTGCACTAAGTACACTGGAAAATGGCTGAATCCAAGATGGCTGAGGCGATTGCTGATGATTGGCTGCATGCATGGCATTGTGGGTGAACCCTTATTCCCAGAGTTCCTTGCTCCATGTCCTAACATGTGCAGCAGCCTTTTTTAGGAAAAATGTGATTCGTTACCATGAAGCGTGAGGAAATTCGGATTCGGTGCAAATTGAATAATTCCTGAAATTCGGATGGAATTCCACTTCGTCGGCTTCGATTCGCTTATCTCTACTCAGAATGACAAAGTTGTCTTGTTTGGGATCATTGTGCCTATGTCATATATTTATATAATCTATCCTGATTGGCTAAGGCCAACTGGAGGCATTATGGGCAAGCTGTTGGCCAGGGCCCTAGGGTCATGCAATCTTCTGTCTTCATCTTCCCTGGCTTTCTGTGTTCACTACTGTTCTGGAGTACTGTATGCAAAATGGAGGATGTACTTTTGAGCAATTTGTTCAAATCAAAAACACAAAACCTTCAGCTTTGTTTGGAAGACAATTTTTGGTAAATTGTAAATTACTTAGATTAATTTAGAATCAATTGACTCATCTCTAATAATTAAATAACTTATCTATCTTATTTATTCATAAAGTAAAACCTTCTCTGGCACCCTAGGCAATCACTTCCTCTCCCTATCCTTTGCCCTGACCCTGCAGAACATTTGAAAGCTCTTTAGCACTAACTTTACAGTTATGTGATTGAGTTGTAAATAGAGTTGAGCGAACACCTGGAAGTTCGGGTTCGCCGGGTTCGGCAGAACTTCACCGCAAAGTTCGAGTTCGGGATCTGAACTTGACCCCAAACCCCATTGAAGTCAATGGGGAACCGAGCTTTGGGGCACTAAAATGTCTCTAAAAAAGTCCTGGAAAGGGCTAGAGGGCTGCAAATTGAAGCAAAATGGGGGTAAGAGTAGGAAAAATGCCCTGCAAACAAATTTGGATAGGGAAATAACTTAAAATAACATAAAATACATAAAAATTCTAAATAAACGTTCTAAACCTGAGCACAGGTGAATGAAAGTGGCACCTGCCACCCCGCAAAGAGAGGATGTGGCAGCAACGCCACCACAACTTTCACCGGCACCAAGCATCTTCAAACTATCCCATGGAAGCGTTCAGCTGTCCATCTCCCAACTAGAAAGAGAAATAGAAAGAGGAAGTACTCCCGTACCCACCCGCAATCACTGGCCATAAATGCCAGGATTTCAAAATTCCTGGTCCTTTTAAATGCTGTCATTCTGTCTGGTGGAGATGGATGGAGACTTTAAAAAAAACTTATGGCGGTGGCTGTCCCACAGTAAGTGGTTCCCAGCAGCCACTACTTTTCCCGGCGAGCCATCCCTTTCCTGCACAACCAAGTGCACCAGTAAGCACAGGCAGGGAAGTTATATCTCCTGAACAGCTCACTGGGTAAATGTAGTGGCGGCTGGGCCAGAGGCGGATAGCAGTTTGGCGCATGTCCTTCCACCCCCGAGGATTGCAGGGCATTTCTTAGCAAATAATTTTTATTTGGTTTTCAAAAATTTTATAACATACAATGCACCTAGGTGTATACAATCATCGTTACTCACTTAAGTAATTATTGCATTACTATTTAGTATGATTACAAGTTTTCACATGTAGTTGCTAAAAAAAATATACAGTTGTGTTCAAAATTATTCAACCCCCACTGAAATTGAGTGTTTTGGCCAGTTTGACATTGATTTTGATCATTTCAGTCATCTTGTTTACAATTAATTCAAAGAGGCACTTGTAAGTCAGACAAATATAACATAACATTTATAATGAAATAACCACAAATGTCTTTTCTGTGCTCATATCATTATTAGTTTTATTCAACCCCTAAGTGACATTCAATCTTAGTACTTAGTACATCCTTTTCCAGTTATAACAGCTTTTAAATGTGAAGCATAGCTTGACACACGTGTCTTGCAGCGATCTACGGGTATCTTCGCCCATTCTTCATGGGCAAAAGCCTCCAGTTAAGTCACATTCTTAGGCTTGCGCGCTGCAACTGCTTTCTTTACGTCCCACCAAAGGTTCTCAATCGGATTTAAGTCTGGTGACTGCGATGTACACTTCAAAATGTTCCAGCCTTTAATCTGCAACCATTCTCTAGTGGACTTGGAGGTATGCTTGAGATTAGAGATGAGCGAACACCTGGATGTTCGGGTTCGAGAGGTTCGGCCGAACTTCCGGAAAATGTCCGGGTTCGTGATCCGAACTCAACCCTAACTTCCTCCCGAACCCGAACCCCATAGAAGTCAATGGGGACCCGAACTTTTGGGCACTAAAAAGGCTGTAAAAGACACCCAGAGGGATAATATACCGCAATAAACGCATTGCGATTACAACTTTGAGCTAACGATCACCATGGGAACGCCTCCTCCAGTAGAATGTACTGTCGGATCTGAGAATTAAGTTGAAATCGCAATGCGATTCTTATATATTTGCTTAATCGCATTGCGATTTCAACTTAGCATTGCTAAATAATTCCATCCATATCGTTAACTTACTGAGTCAGTAAGTTAACGAATATGGATGGAATTATTTAGCAATGCTAAGTTGAAACGGCAATGCGATTAAGCAGATATATAATAATCGCGTTGCGATTTCAACTTAATTCTCACATCCGACAGTACATTCTACTGGAGGAGGCGTTCCCATGGTGATCGGTAGCTCAAAGTTGTAATCGCAATGCGATTAAGCAAATACATAAGAATCGCATTGCGATTCCAACTTTTTAGTACTCAACTTTTAAAATCGTACACCACTTTAAGTTCCAAAGTTGCAATCGCGTTCGAATAGAACTTAAAGCTGTCTCTTAGTCAGTTTAAGTATTGGTGTGCTGTAATAGAAGTTACATTCGTACGCGAATATAACTTAGAGCAATACAGTCAACTTTACACTGTTAGTTTTATTATCGCGATAATACAACTATTCAAGAATCGTGTACGTGCGTCTGTACGTGTGTGCGTTACCTCGGACACTATTCTATTTTGCCAGCCACAGCTGAAACCACTGATTTATGGTATTGCTATTTTGGCAATTGAATTTAACCCCAGAAAATAATCTATCCTTTGCCAGACAGCAGACAGTATTATACTTGTCTAACCAAAGCTGGAACACCAGATTTAGGGGATTGGTATTTGGGCAATTGTATTTAACCCCTTAATAAAATATTGAAATTTATTTCCTGAGTTTCTAGGGGTGACAATTAGCACAGCCAAGCCCCTGATGTAGGATATAGCAAAAAAAAAAAAACTAGGATTGATGGACTTGGTGGCAGCTTCTTCTGGCGCACCACAAGTCACAAAATGGCCGCCGATCAACCCAGAAAATAAGTGACAGAAAAACGCTCTGTGCAGCCTAAAAACCAGCGAGCAAGTAACTAGCAGAAGTTCAATGATCCGTTCATTAGGTGCTGTTGCTGACTTTAACCTGCCTAATCTCGCCCTGACAGAAGCTGCGTCCTCTCCCTACACTAATCAGAGCAGTGTGACGTGCGGCGCTACGTGACTCCAGCTTAAATAGAGGCTGGGTCACATGCTGCACTTGGCCAATCACAGCCATGCCATTAGTAGGCATGGCTGTGATGGGCTCTTAGGGCAAGAAGTAAAACGCTAGCTGATTGGCTGCTGTGCAGCCCTTCAGAAAGCGGGAAGTAATCGACGAACACCGAACCCGAACCCGAACTTTTTTGAAAATGTCCGGGTTCGGGTCCGGGTCCCGGACACCCCAAAATTCGGTACGAACCCGAACTATTCTCGAACTGTTCGCTCAACACTACTTGAGATCATTGTCCTGTTGAAAGATCCAACATCTCCCAAGCCTCAGGTTTGTGACAGACTGCATCACATTTTCATCCAATATCTCCTGGTACTGAGGAGAATTCATGGTACCTTGCACACGCTGAAGCTTCCCTGTACCTGTAGAAGCAAAACAGCCCCTAAGCATGATTGACCCCCCCGCCATGGTTCACAGTAGGCAAGGTGTTCTTTTCTTCATAGGCCTTGTTCTTCCTCCTCCAAACATAGCGTTGATCCAAGGGCCCAAACAGTTCTAATTTTGTTTCATCAGTCCACAGAACACTATCCCAAAACTTTTGTGGTTTGTCCACATGACTTTTGGCATACTGTAGTCGAGTCGACTCTTTTTATTCTTTGGAGACAGCAAGGGGGTGCGCCTGTGAGTTCTGGCATGGAGGCCTTCATTACGCAGTGTGCGCCTTATTGTCTGAGCTGAAACTTCAGTACCCGCATCTGACAAATCTTTTTTCAGTTCCTCAGCAGTCACACAGGGACTTTTTTCCACTTTGCGCTTCAGGTAGCGCACAGCAGTCAAAGTCAGCATCTTCTTTCTGCCACGACCAGGTAGCGTTTCAACAGTGCCCTTTGCCTTGAATTTGCGAATGATGCTTCCTATGGTGTCTCTTGGTATGTTTAACATCTTTGCAATCTTCTTATAGCCATTGCCCTACCTGTGAAGAGAAATCACCTCTTCTCTTCCTAGACCATTCTCTTGACTTCACCATGTTTGTAAACACACCAGTAAATGTCTATAAGGAGCCGAGTATCACAGTAATTTTAAATCTGCCTAATTGGTGCTTATTATGCTTGATTGCTGCTCCTTGACATCCACAGGTGTTTTCAATACCTGATGGAAAACATTTGAATGAACCTCTCTTCTTAAGAGTGGTAGTCTTTAAGGGGTTAAATAATTGTGTCAATGAAGAAATCACAAAAAAAACATTTAATACTGTATTACAAAAACAACTGATGTCATTTTAGTTGCATTTGGTTCTTTAAAAAGTCCTTGTAAGATTTCATTCTGAACACAATTACAAATGTACACTAAATTCCCTAAAACTCTTTACAGCATTGGGGGTTGAATAATTTTGAAAACAACTGTATATATATACACTCACCTAAAGAATTATTAGGAACACCTGTTCTATTTCTCATTAATGCAATTATCTACTCAACCAATCACATGGCAGTTGCTTCAATGCATTTAGGGGTGTGGTCCTGGTCAAGACATTCTCCTGAACTCCAAACTGACTGTCAGAATGGGAAAGAAAGGTGATTTAAGCAATTTTGAGTGTGGCATGGTTGTTGGTGCCAGACGGGCCAGTCTGAGTATTTCACAATCTGCTCAGTTACTGGGATTTTCACGCACAACCATTTCTAGGGTTTACAAAGAATGGTGTGAAAAGGGAAAAACATCCAGTATGCGGCAGTCCTGTGGGCGAAAATGCCTTGTTGATGCTAGAGGTCAGAAGAGAATGGGCCGACTGATTCAAGCTGATAGAAGAGCAATGTTGACTGAAATAACCACTCGTTACAACCGAGGTATGCAGGAGAGCATTTGTGAAGCCACAATGCGCACAACCTTGAGGCGGATGGGCTACAACAGCAGAAGACCCCACCGGGTACCACTCAAAAGCGCATGAATTGCGCTAACAAAATGACGTCCCTAGGTGGGCAGACAGCTTGCATAATTTCTGATCGAAACGCCACGAGAGCGACTTAAAAGGAACCATTAGACGAGATCACATGCTAAAAAGGTAAGAAAGCTTTATTTTCTTACGATTCTCCTCTGGGACTTCCGGTTTTATAGTTCTCAAAAGTTCAATTGATGTTATCTCGATAAAAGGGTTAAAATTATAGCTGATCTGTTCTTTAGAACGGAAGAACCATTTGAATATTCCTTTTTTGTGTGGTAGACCGTGCTGAAACTGAGCAGAACGGAAGTTGTTAGACAGCTGATGCATATCCTGTGACGTAGAATTGGATCTCAGCCAAACCCTGATGAGAGAGTCTTGGACCAAGCTCTGTCTAGTGACCAGGGGTCCTTATGAGTGAGTAGGATTAACACTAATTCGATTGGCAGTTATTAAGATTTGATCCCGTGCTGAGCCACGCCCCCTGCACTGATCACATGACGGTGACGTCACCCCAGGTCCTTCGGCTGTTCAACAATTCGGGTTGGTGGAAGCCACCCCTTATGGATTCCATATGCCGCGATAGTCTGCGGTAGTGGAATCCATAACGGGATGCGGCGATTACCACAACCCGAACGCCAAACTTTTTTTTAAAGTTCGCTCATCTCTATCTTTGACCAATCCAGTCAATCTAAGGTTGTACCCATTCTAAGTCCTTATTACCTGGGTCCTTATTGAGATATGAATGGAATTTAATCACAGGAAAAATGTGAGATTTCTAGCATCATTTATGATGTGTGAAATCTGCTACCCCCAGTATTTCCAGTAGTAACATCAATTTTACCAATGAGTAGAATTCCCAAATTCAGAGGACTTACCTATGCTGGTTTGTAGTAAAAAAAATAAAAAAAAAAAAATAATAATAATTAGAGTTTTCTCATGTTGTTAGTGGGTGGGGGAGGAAGTATTTAGGAGATTAGCCTGTCACATTGTCTGAATATTCATCAGGACAGGGCATAGAGTGTGAAAAAAGTTTCTACTAGACCCCAGAAAAGTTGGGTGGATTTGGGCTTTGAACATATCTTAGAGATGAATGAGAAAATCATAAGTGCTGCCTTTGTGGATGGTTTTGAGGATCATCTGGAAAGGTCTGGTAAAGGAAGGAGTTACACACTTGCGCTCCCACTCCACTACTGCATCTGTTCAAGCATGCACGCCCGAACAAGTGCCCGCTGCTGGATGCCTGCCCGGCCTACTGTCCTGGCCGTGTGGAAGGTAATACTCTAAAAATCCAGGATCTACACTCCCTGACGAAGGAGCCCGTTTAGGCTCAGAAACGCATTGGAGGAACAAGACCCTTTCAGGCTTCCGTACAAGCTGTGACGTCACTTAGCTTTTCAGGTTTCCAAGCAACCAGCTCCCTCACGTGTGCATGCGCTACCGGCCGGGGCGCCACCACGCTAGCAGGTAGAGCGTCCGAACAGGAGATCAAGATCGAAAGAAGAAAGAGAAAGAAAAAGAAGCGGCACCAGCGTCGAGAACTCCAGGTAACACGGATACTTATACAAACGCATATATTTAATTCATATACAGGACTTTAAAATCCACAAATCCAGGCTAGCCACTCACCAGCGCGAATGCCAGAAACCGTGCACCACCTAGTGCAGGTCTTTCCTTTCAATTTTTAGTGGAAAGGTCTGGTATAAGCTAGGCCTGAGTACAGTTCACTATAGTCCGCCATGTTGTCCCTCCATGTTGTAGAAGTTCAATTGAACAAAGGCCTAAGGCAGGCATGGCTGCCTATCAGTCCTCCCCTCAAGAAGGGGAGAAGGAAGACTCTGTATGTACTTGCCCACTTACTCACCCATGGGAGGAGCTACAAATGTTCAGCCCTTCAAATGCAACACCCATAGGGAATCAACAATCCAGAATCAAATGCTGGATCCCTATTATCTATACAATCCTTAGGATATGTTTCTATTGTCTCATAGCAAACATGTTCCCTGATCTCTCATGGCTAAGGGTAGTATCACATGTGTAGGAGTAGATAGTAATGCAGTTCCTACTCCTCTTACCAACTGTTCACCGCCTTAAAGGTGCATAAATTTAGATCAAACTACTCTACTGCCTTTGGAAGGGGGAAGGAGTAGTACTGTAGAACCTCTAAAAATAAAAATTCAAATTCACATGATTATCTCCAATTAATAACCACGTTTTTGAGTTTCTGGTAGATAATTTCAGGTTCTTGGAAGATAGATCATCTCAGACAGGATATGCTGTTTCTACTTAATCTGATGTTGTCAAGAAAGAACCACTCCCTCCAGCAATGTTAGTGCAGGAGACAGCTGAATACACTCGCTGAGGTTTGTAAGATGACTGAGGGTAAGACTGCTAACATCAATATTAATCAAGGTATGCCTTGGGTATCACTCATTATTATGGTCTAATCTGGCAAAGCAGAGATTATTTAATCCATGGTTAAGCCCATCAATAATAAATGCTGAGTGTATGAAAGATGTTTGATGCCCTGATGCCACCTGAGAATGTTAAAGGCTGAACTATTACCTGAAGTCTATGCTAAGTGGAAGTCTGTGTGATACAGGATGGCTTAGGGCCAGTAGACTTCCAAAGGTTTGTCTTTTTTCAGATACAGGTTACTAGAAAGGAAACATCAAAGGATAAAGGTAGAAGTGATGATTGAGAATAGACTCTGGAGAGTTGGTAAGAAACTCTTCCTTCAGAGGGCAATCTACCTAAAGAGGATGGATTCTGTGGTGGATGGCTCCTGGGTTCAACAATGCTGCCACTAGGTTAGTTAAAGGTAAATGCATGCTGTAATGATGAGAGAACTATGGGAGTTCCAGGAAGGCATATGCGAAGGTCATCTTACCCATTTCAGAGACTTCAGATTGACTACATTCAGAACAAAGGTGGAACAATGTGAATATGTCTGTGTCTATATTGATCTCTTTCCAGGATATTCAGAGATTTGGCCTGTAGCAAAGGCTACAGATAAAAGGTACTGACTGAGGTAAGAGTAACTACCCCTGGGGCTTTTCTCCATCCGATACACCCCTAACCGGAAGATAGGCCTAAGTCTCTATGAAGTACTTTTTGGGAATGGCCCTAGATTAGTTCTCTATTTTCCCCAACAGCTCCAGATGCAGAATAATAGTTTTCCAAATTATGTTGTCTGTTGCACAAATTGATTGTCTAATGTGTATTTCCAAGTTTTAGTGGTCTTGTAGAATCCAGACTGCATAGAGGCAATTCATTCTTTACAATCAGAAGATTGGGTAGTGGTTAAACGAGAGACATATTTGGAAAGTCCTAGAGCTACAGTTTGAAGATCTACATCAAGTCCTGATAACCACCACCACTGCTGTTGAATTGGAAGGAGAGCCTGATTGGATCTATGTGTCATGTTGCAATCAAGTGCCAGGACTATAAGAGCCAGTATGTTTTTGCATGTTGTATTGTTTGGTTCATATTGTACAAAGGGGGAAATCACAGTCAAATCAAATTCCAACGGTGTTATAGTATCAAGATGAGTCAGGAACAACTAAGTTGACTTTGCAGTATAGAGGACTGTAAGACAGATGACAGATAAGACACTTGGTTTTGGTCTGATAAGTACACAGTACACATGTGACTGAAACTTACCCAGTCTATGGTAATTGTGTTTAGAGATGACCGTAACAACTGTGAATATTGGAGATTAACAGGATGTAACACCAATATAAAGTGTTGGGAATAGAAAACAGTGAAAACTACCTCTAGAGTCAGTAAAGGAGAAGGTTTGTCGGAAAGGACGACTGTCCTGAAGGGAACACCACCAAACAGTTGTAAACATAATGAGTGTAATCCTCTGTTTCTTTTCATTATAAATCCTATCCAACTGGATTTGGGGATATATGTTGCAGGAGCATATGTAAGTGACAAAGATCCCCTAGGAAAATTTAGAATGTTGGTAAGGGAAAAACATCAACGTTCAGTTGCATCTGTGGCTCCTACATCCTTACCTATAATTGGCATTAAATATTTGGCCAATTATTTGGCCAATTTAAAAATATGAAGACAAACTGGTCTTAGGCCTCTTTCACACAGGCCTGACGCCCGGATAAGAGGCGGGTGCGTTGCGGGAATATGCGCGTTTTTCCCGCGCGGGTGCAAACGTTTGTAACGCGTTTTGCACGCGTGTGAGAAAAAACGCCATGTTTGGTACCCAGACCCGAAGCCGGACTTCATCACTGAAGTCCAGTTTCGGGTCTTCTGGAGAATTGATTATTTTCCCTTATAACATGGTTATAAGGGGAAATAATAGCATTCTTAATAAAGAATGCATTGTTAAATGAAGTGGAGGGGGTTAAAAATAATAAAAGTTAACTTACCTTAGCCACTTGATCGCGTAGTCGCGATCTTCTCTCTTTCCTGCAGCATCTAAGATCTACAGGACCTGTGATGACGTCACATCACATGGTCCAATCACATGGTCCATCTTACCATGGTGATGGACCATGTGATTGGACCATGTGATGTGACGTCATCACAGGTCCATTAGATCTTAGATGCTGCAGGAAAGAGAGGAGAGATCGCGACTACGCGATCAAGTGGCTAAGGTAAGTTAACTTTATTATTTTTAACCCTCCACTTCATTTAACAATGCATTCTTTATTAAGAATGCTATTATTTCCCCTTATAACCATGTTATAAGGGAAAATAATAGAGATTGGGTCCCGTTGCTAAGCAACAATGCGGGAAAATCGCAACGCATCCGCACTTGCTTGCGGATGCTTGCGATTTTCCCGCAGCCCCATTCACTTCTATGGGGCCTGCGTTGCGTGAAAAACGCAAAAATATAGAACATGCTGCGATTTTCACGCAACGCAGAAGTGATGCGTGAAAATCACCGCTCATGTGCACAGCCCCTTAGAAATTAATGGGTCCGGGTTCAGTGCGGGTGCAATGCGTCCTCCTCACGCATTGCACCCGCGCGGAAAACTCGCCCGTGTGAAAGGTGCCTTAGAGACAGGATTTTATACAGGAAAGCCTTTTGGTGTTTTCCCTCCAGGATATTGTTCTTACATAATTCAGCTGAATAAGACAAGTAGTGACTCTAATAGTTCCTGACAGTTGGTTTATCAAAACGCTCATATCTGGGGATTGTGTGGAGATTTGAAACTTCGACCCAGGATGCAGGTAGAATGAAGTGGCCAATGTACCCTAATCAAGTACTGATGCCATTTGTTCTATTCTTACCTCCTGAGTGGGATCAAGTCAGCAAGGAATTCAATGTCCTGTCATGACAAAGGAGGTCACTCCCTACATCCTTTGACTCACATGTATACATGGATTCCATAGGAGTCTGTAGAAGAGTTTCTGACAAATGTAAAGTGAATTTGAGTCATTAATTACCACAATGAGTAGTAATAAAAATAGGCTTTAACAGGGTGCTGTGTAGTTTTCTGTTAGGAAAATTGTTTTGGAAATGTTTAATTCATCCATCCCCATACTATGTATATGTGCTATATTCCCCTGTCAAAGACAAAGGTTATTCAATCCTGAAGTTAATAAAACCTTGTTGATGGTTGCGGGGTAAATAGGACAAGGTAAAGGCAAACATGAAAGGGAGTTGGGTGGACCTGGTGAAGCAATAAGGAAAGTCCAGCTCTTCGCTGTTTAGGGCGTTGGGATAGTACCACACTTTGCCTGTTCACCTTTGGTATATTTCCCGCAAAAAGGAGGAGAGATAGGATTTTGTGAGAGAAAGGATTTTTGAATATAATGAGAACATCATGTAGTACACATTTTTGTCCACAAGATGGCCTCGATCCAGATGTGTGTGTAAGGTCACGGTGAAGGGGGAGGGGGATTAGAATACAGGTTTTAAATCTACCTGTGAACTCAGAGTTGAAGTTGCTGAAACCACTCCTATGAAGTTAAGGAGTCAAAAACCTTTTCTTAAGGAACACCCCTATTGTGATGTCATGTTTGGTATTTAAGTTAATGTAACTTGAATAAAGCTCACTCTTGCTCTTGGCTTGGGGGGATCAGAAGTGCTTTGAATGAAACCATCTTGTGTGTCTGGTCTCATTGTGAAATCTGTATGGCAACCGCATACTTATACTTCTAATTAATTTGGCACCACACAAAGAAGATGAGAAATGCATGAAACACCAATGTAAATGCAGTATGTTACGGTTGTATTGGACTGTCAGAAATGCAGCATAGCATGCAAATTTGCTATATAGCACAAATAAAGTGTTTTTTTTATAGCAGCAATGTAACTGCAGTATGTATCGTTTTAATTGGTCATAAATGCAGCATAGCCCGTAAATTTACTATCTTCCAAAAAAAGTGTGCTTTTTTATATCAGCAAGGTTACTGCAGTATTTAGCGGTTTTATTGGACTGTTAAATGCAGTGCCTGTGGCAGACAGATAAAAAATCACTTTAGGGCACAAAAAAGTATGACAGACTAATGTAATGAAATAATTTTCACTGCCAGGTATGCACTGTAGGCCGCATGGGTACTTGAACGGCCAAAAAAAGGGAATTTGTCCTTCACTGTGCTACCAGAACAGAATTAAAGTAATGTCCCTGCCACACATGCAGTTCACATGCAGTTGCAAGGGCACTGCACTTGCAAAAATGGCCGCCGACGCACACCGAACTAGCAGATGGATTAAACTTATTGTTCAGTGTCACTGGGCTCATAGCACCCTCAATAATCTCTTTAGTTTGAAGATTGAACACTACACCACCAAGTTCAACAGAATTATTCCCTAATCTCTCCCTCACAGCAGCAGCATCCTACACTGAGCAGACCAAAGTAATGTGCTGCGCTACGTGACTACAGCCTATATAGAAGCTGGGTCACATGCTGCTCTTGGCCATTCACAGCCATGCCATTAGTAGGCAAGGCTGTGATGGCTTCTAAGGGCAGACTAGTGAAACAATTGTTGATTGGCTGCCCTGCAGTCTTTCAAAAAGCGCCAAGAAATCGCCGAACACTGAACTCGAACTTTTACGGAAATGTCCGGGTTCGGGTCCGCGTACCAAAGACCCTAAATTTTGCAGTTCGGGTTCGCTTAACCCTAGTTGAAAATAATGCACTGCTGTCCTAACTATGGGAAGCATGAAATAGCATCAGGCTCCCTGGCTACAGTGATGATTTTGGAGCGGAGACACAAGTAGTGTATGAAGGACTTTTGTCTCGGCTTCAAAAATCTTCATCTGAGCGGACACCTTACGGACCCTATTATAGTCTATTTGGTCCTTAGGCTCTGTTCGGCTCAGTTATGTGCCGAATCCGTCTTTTCCATTCACCTGCTCCTAAACGGAGCAGGAGAGCGTAAAGGCTGAACGTTAATGTGAACCAAGCCTAATCAAGCTTAGCCGGGTGGTAATGAGTCAAAGGGGACTTTAATCAATTACGATTAATAAAACATTTTGACATTGTTATAAAATTAAAGCCACATACTCAATTGCAAAATTGCAATCCTCTGTAGCACTGGTGCAGGTACTGGTATTTCTCTATGTATACACTTTTTGTGATTTACCTGATTGTCCAGAACTTTCACCTTTTTCTCCTTTCGGACCTGGCTGTCCTAGATTTAAAAAAAAATTTGAGAAAGATCTACATAATCACTTTAATGAATATTTTTCATGGACAAATTGTGGTATAAATGCCAGCCAAGCAACACCTTTTGCGGCCTATGGCTGCATGAATTTGTAGCAAAATCGTGCAGTCATTGGCTGCTGGTCTGAGGATAAGAACCAGAAAAACACTTTAGGGCTTTGTCGCTTTTGCTTTATTTTGCTTGTGATTGGGTTAGCTGATATGTTGTCTAACTAGTGCTTTACTGTATAAAATCGGTGGATAAATTCCCCATGGTGCATGTAACTTTTTTTCATTAGTTATGTGTTATCTCCTGGATATGGTACACATTGTGCTGTTTTGATATGCATAACATCCTGTAGTAACCAGGTTTTCTCCCTGCTAACCTACTGGAAGTTTACGTCATGTTACATATGTCAATGATTTTCTGGTCAAACATTCATAGAAATATTTTTTTTCTGATCATTGCCGCAGCATTTCTCCTTGTTACCACAAAATACAGCAAAATGTGCAGGTAGCATGTCAAAGCAGAAAGCGCTAAGCAGATTGATATATAGTTTTGTGGAAAAAGATTCCTTATAACTTGTAACTTTATGCATTTAAATCTCTATATTTTCTGAGTTCAGCTGTACACGGAGCCGTCTTATCAGTGACTGACAGCTATCTCTGCATATACACACAAACAGAATATTATGAGTGATTGATAAGACCCCCCAAGTGTACAATTGAACTCAGAGCAGAAATGTATCAGATCAGATCAGACCAGCTATCATACCCCGAATGTTAATCAGACCTCAGCTCAAAGCCCCAGTCAGACCACCAATGTTAATAAGACCCTCAATCAGACCTCAGATCAGTCCCCCAATGTTAATAAGACCCCAATCAGACCTCAGCTCAGACCCCCAATCAGACCGCAGATAAGAGCCCCAATATAAACAAGACACCACAGTCAGACCTCAGATGAGACCTCCATACTTCATATTAGACCCCCATACCTCAGATCAGACACCCATGCCTCAGATTAGACCCCCATACCTCAAATCATCCCTCCATGCCTCATTTGATCAGCCCCCATGGCTCATTTGATCAGCCACCATGCCTCATTTGATCAGCCCCAATTGCCTCATTTGATCAGCCCTCATTTGATCAGCCCCAATTGCCTCATTTGATCAGCCCCATGCTTCATTTGATCAGCCCCCAGCCTCAGATAAGATAAAATAAAAAATCCATTTACCTCTCCTGCTCCGGACGCAACTACTACTCACCTTCAGCGCTCAGTCTTTTTCTGGCTGTTGGCTGAGCTGTGACCCGACGCGCACAGTGTGAGGTCACAGAGTGCTCATGTTGTGCGCAGCCACAGCACAGCCGACAGCCGAGGACCAGGAAGTGGTGAGTACAGAGCCTTCACCGCTTCCTGATCCTCTGATATTAATGAGCTGCGCTCATTAGTATTCATTCCATAAGGCGCAAGGACATAAAAATGTGTCTTATGGGGCAAAAATGCAGTAATTATAACGTGCTGCCTGCATGCATTGAATTTTGAGTTGACAGGTTCTCTTTAATGATCATTTATCCCAATGTAATGTGTTTTTTTTTTTTTTTCTTGTGGAGAGTTCCGTATTTTTATTTGGTGCCATTTGGATCACTTTCACCATACAAGATAAATAATGTGATATACAGTAGATCAGATTTTTATACATAAGGCAATGTGCTACATGAGAAAATAATGTTTGACTTATTTTTTTGTGTTTCTAAAAAATTGTAAACACACTTTACAATCAATCTCAACACTCACTTTCAGAAAAATTCATGTCCCTACCCACGGTACAATTAATTCTGCCACCTACAAGCAGTATAATTAATGCTGAAACCAACACATTTTACTATTTATTTTCAATTATAACCTGCTTAATGTTAGAAGCCACTGTCTGAAAAAATACTAGTCAGATATACTGTAATTACAATCTGTGTGCAATGCAGCATAATAGATAAATATAAGGAAATATGTCTCAAAAGACATAAAAAAAATATATACATTGCCCTTAAAGAGAATCTGTCTCCTCCCTGACATATCTGTTTTAGTTGCTACTTGCATCTGTTTTAGTAGCAAGTCTTCAATAAAGGTTTAATTGGGTGTTAACACTTGGGGGGGGGGGGGTGTCCTTGTGCACTCTGACACTATCTAATCAGTTCTATTAGTGTTATATTGCACAGGTATATATCCCCAACTGGTAACATCCAGTTGAACTTTAATTGTAGACTGCTGGTAAATCATTTGTAAACTAGTATGAACAATAGAGAAATGGAACAACATTATAGATGCTTATAGAATAGATGCTTTAGAAATGCTATTACAAAACAGGCATGTCATGACTCAGGAGATGGACATGTCCTCTTTAAACCCTTCTTGATCAGCTCTGTACATGTATTGTGCTGCTCAGATCTTTAAAAATGGAGCCCCTTCCTGAGTGGTAGCCATAGCTGTTGGGTTTCTGCTGTTTTACACAGCAGATACAGTACCTGGAGCTAATGTCTGCGATTGGCGATAATGGCAATTACATACATTTAACCCCTCATTCGCAATGGTAAATTGTGACCATGGCAGCTAAGGCGGCTTCCCCACTCTGCACTCTTAGGGCAAAATGTGTTCCCCACGCTGAGATCGGGGAAGTCATTAATTGGTCGTGATAGGCTGGAGCCTGTGAGAGGTATATTTCTATGGAGGCCTGCAGGTGACTGTGCTTCATACGAATATGCAAAATTTTCCATACACTACTGCATTAAATCACAGTAGTGTATAGAAGAAGCAATTTAATGATCATATATTAAGATCTCCTGGGGGAAGGGGAATTTAAAAAAGTGAAAAAAAGTTTTTTAAAAATATAAAATAAATATTTACCCCTCTTTCCCATATTACAAGTAAAAATAAAAAAGATCATTTGCACTGCCATGTCCAAAAAAAACCTGTACTATTAAAATAAAAATGTATTTATCCAATACAGTGAATGCTGTAGCAGAAACAAAAATCTAAATGGCAAATTTGTTGCTTTTCTTTTGTCGCTTCACCTCCCAAACAATTAAATGAGAAGTCAAACACAATCTAAGGCCTCTTTCACACTAGCGTTTTAGCTTTCCGTCCTAGAGATCCGTCCTCGGGTCTCTAGGACTGAAAGGTACTGATCAGGATTATCCCCATGCAACCTGAATGGAGAGAAATCCGTTCAGGATGCATCAGGATGTCTTCCGTTCAGTATGTCAACGTTTTTTAGACGTTGACAAAAGCGCAGCATGCTGCGGATTTGTCTCCGTCCAAAAATCCGGAAGACATAGCCGCAACGCCGATCCGGAATTAATGCCCATTGAAGGGCATTAGTCCGATCCGGCCTTTAGCTAAACGTCGCTTCCGCGCATCGCCGGATCCGACGCTTAGCTTTTTGTCAATGGTTACTATGGCAGCCAGGACGCTAAAGTCCTGGTTGCCATAGTAAAGAGTAGGGAGCGGGGAGCGGCATACTTACATTCTGTGCGGCTCCCGGGATGCTCCAGGATGACGCCAGGGCGCCCCAGTGCATAGATCACGTGATCGCATGGATCACGTGATCCATGCTCGCGGGGCGCTCTGACGTCATTCAGGAGCGCCCCGGGAGCCGCACGGAATGTAAGTATGCCGCTCCCCCGCTCTCCACTGCTACTATGGCAACCAGGACGCTAGTAGCGTCCTGGCTGCCATAGTAACCCTGAAAGCATTTTGAAGACTGATCAGTCTTCAAATGCTTTCAGTTCACTTGCGTTGTGCCGGATCCGGCGTGCATTCCAGCGATGGAAGTGCACGCCGGATCTTCACAACGCAAGTGTGAAAGAGGCCTAAAATGGTATCAAGAAAAATTTTAGATCACCTCACAAAAATAAACCCTAACACAAAACCATAACCCTGGGTTCAGACCTGAGCGTTCTTGAAACGTGCGTTTTACGCGCGTTTGTGTCGCGCGTATTACAGCGCGTTTTTGCAAATAGGAAATGCGCGTCTTACGCGCGTTCTTGTGATTGACTACTGTGGTGTCAATCACAATACGCGCGACAAACACCCCAAAAAAAGCTCAAGTACTTGTTTATGCGTAGGGCGTTTTACAGTGCATTCGAATGCGCTGTAAAACGCGAAAATGTGAACCAGTCCCATAGGGAAGCATTGGTTTGCATGTGTTGAGCGTTTTACAGCGCGTTCGAACGCGCTGTAAAACGCGCAAGTGTGAACTTAGGGCAAATGTAGCAATAAAAAAAAAGTTATGGAGGTCAGAATGTGACAATGCAAACAAAATATACACTTTTTCCAAAGTTTTTTTTTTACATTATAAAAACAAAAGAACACTGTGTAAATGTGGGATCTCTGTAATTGTGCTGACCTTTAGAATAAAGGTAACAGATCACTTTTATAGCATAGGAAATGTTGTAAAAATGTAGAAATAAAACCCATAAAACTGTGGCAGAATTGTATGTGAACATAAAAATACAAAAAGTGATGGCTCTGGGAAGGCAGGGAGTGAAAAACTGAAAAAATTTAAAAGTGCCCAGGGCAGAAGGGGTTAATTGAAAGACCAATTATTACTTGTGCACGGCTAAATGTTTATTATAATTTGATAACTGTTGCATTATACTTACTGAAATGTCATTATATTACTGTAATGGATCGGCTATACATACCAAGTGATCCAGTATTTCCCGTTTCACCTTTATGCCCAGGTAATCCTATGCAGATAAACATAAAAGGAAAATAATTTGGAAATGTAAATAGTCCAAATTTTTCCAAAAGTTCAAATATAGTCAAACCCCAATTTTTCGTGATTAGAAAGCGCCTAATATGTAAATTTTTCTCGACAATATATATGCATTGTATAAGCGGTACTCCTTCTCATTATGGAGAGCTCATATTACACCGCATAAGCAGTATTGTAGGTCAGACGATGCCCCTACTATGCCAAGTACATGTGCGCAGTATTGTAGGCTAGGCAGTGCTCCTAGTACACTGAGTATGTGTGCGCAGTATTGTAGAACAGGCAATGCCCCTCTGGGTTTCTGGGAAAGCTATTTAAATTATCTTTCCTAAACCTATCTGAAGCCGACATATATTAGACATGATAATTTGCATATATTGTTACCCAGAAATTCAGAGGAGCGTTTTCTAGCCTACAATAGGTATCACGCATATTAACTGGTCTCCATAATACAAAATATTACCTACCCAGAGGTTCCCTCTAAGGTCTTGCAACTAGAAATGTTGTTCTCATCTGCTTTTCTTTGATTAAGGGCTTTTGTCCTGAAATAACTATTTTCAGATGTGAGGCTGGCTTAGCTGTTTTATAGCTTTGCTACATAAGCCTGTTTAAAATGCAGGAAAGCATCTCTGCCAATCAGCTGTGTGAAAATAATGCAGTGCTCATTGCTGCTGTGTTCTCTTTACTGATAATCTTCTTATGATATAGAAACAAGTAGGTATAATTATAGCTTTCTGCTGTTTTATTTCAAACGGATTGCACCTTGCTATTCCCCTGAAAATACATTAAATACATTACAGTATTGAATGAATCAAAGTATCCCAAGTGGCCTTTGATACGAGTTTTAGGGAAAATTCGACTTGCGCGAAGCTAACTTTCCTGGTGTTTCGTGGTAACTAATTAATTCTCCCTTGAATGGCATAAAAAATAAAAAAATAAACTGTGTGGGTGCCATAGCTATGGGGTTTCTGCTGTTTCACACAGCAGATACCCGGGGCTAATGTCTGCAATTGGCGATAATAGTAATCACAGACATTTGACCCCTCAGCTGCAGTGGCTTTCTCTGCGGCTTTCCCAGTGGTCTGAATGGCTTCCCCACTCTGCACTCTTAGGGCCCAAATGTAAGGATGAGGAAACCCGGACTGCCACATTTGGGACCATATCAGACATGTGGGTGTCTGTGTACCGAACCCGGATTTTGGCGCCAAATTCCGTGTCCGGGTTTGTTGTTTGTACTTTAAATAAAGCTTGTTGTAAAGTTGCAGCACAGCTAATCAACAAGCGATTAAACTGTGGGCACTTGGAAGCCTTAACAGTCATTCCTAGCATTGGCAGGCTGTGATTGACTGGCACACCATGTAATCATGCATGAATAAATGCTGGATCACATGGTGCGCCACCATTCTGCTCTGACTAGTGTAGGGACAGGACGCTGCTACAGGCAGGGAGAATGTTAGGCCTTTATTTTTATAAGTCTCAGGGTGACCTCCTTTCATTATATAGGGGTGCAATACATCTCCTTTGCACCAGTGAGACACAAATACCATATTGAGGGTGATGTATTGGCATTTTTTTTTGTGTGCAATCCTACTCCTTTGCACTAGGATATGTAAAGGGATATGTAATAGTTATTCAGCTGGTTAATAGGTTCGGTGTGTCCTACTTTTTTTTTTTTTTTTTTAAATACACTGTACTTGCCATCGTTGAAGGGAGTATCAGTTATAACAGTTATTCAGCCAGGGAGAGTGTTAGGCCTTTTTTTCTTTTAATAAGTGACCTGTAGGAATTGAGGGGTGCAATACAGCTCCTTTGCACCAGTGAGACAGAAATACCATACTGAGGGTGACGTGTTGGCATTTTTTTCAGTGCAATCTTATTCCTTTGCACTAGTAACACAAAGATGTAATAGTTAATCAGTCTAGTACTGTAAATATGTGGGTGAGACATACCTTTTTTTGGTACCAAAAACCTTTACTTGTCACTGTCAAAGGGATATGTAATAGTTATTCAGCTGGTTAATAGAGTCGGTGTCACGGTGTGTCCTACCTTTTTTTTTTGTTTGTTTTAAAATACACTGTACTTGGGGCACAAAAGAACAAGTGATTATGTGGCTGGAGGTATATTAGGCAGTCAAAGGATAACAATTTAACTGTAGGCCAGTGGAGTACAGGCCCCAAACATTAGGCATTCACCGGACAGAAAAGAACAAGTGATTATGTGGCAGGAGGTATATATTAGGCCGTCACTGGATAACAATTTTACTGAAGGACACTGGAGTACAGGCCCCAAACATTAGACATTCACCTGACAGAAAAGGCCTTTTATGCCGCTGTATATATATAAGACAAGGTCTATTCTTTGTTCTGGGTGGTGGCAGATATGTATGGTCTGGCAGGAGGAAATTCAATTAAACATTGTCATCACAGCTGTTGACTTCCTCCGAGATCCATGCCTCATTAATTTTTAGAAATGTGAGGTAGTCCACACTGTTGTGAGCTAGGTGAGTGCGCTTATCGGTCACGATCCACCCTGCTGCTCTGAACATCCTTTCGGACAGGACACTCGACGAGGGGCAAACCAGGAGTTCCATGGCAAATTGTGCCAGCTCTGGCCACAGGTCCAGCCTGCACACCCAGTAGTCCAGGGGTTCCTCTCTTCTCATAGCGTCCACATGGGCCGTTAACCCAATGTAGTCGGACACCTGTCGGTCTAGGCATTCCCTGAGGTTGGATCTGGAGGGCAGCTGTCGATGGGTTGGCTGCAAGAATGATCTCATCCGAAGTGACCAACATATCTTCAAACCGCCCTCTTCTTGCAGGCACGGTAAGATTGGTACCCGCACCTGTTTTGCCGTGGCTGGAAATTCCTCTGCCAGCACCCGCAACAGCACAATGCAGCATACCTAAAAGCAAGGCCTGGAAATGCTGCATTCTGCCAGCCCTCTGTGATCCTGGTAACATGTCCGCAATTTGTGTTTGTACCGGGTTTTTAAGTACGTACTGGTCCTTTATGCTTTTTATACTGGGGTCCCTCTTCAAACACTGGATCATGAAGGCCCCCATTTGCAATAAATTGGAAGCTTTGGAGTGCCCTGGCCCCTGCTCGTCACCCAGCAGAATGTCATCCTCGGTCTCCTCCCCCCATCCACAGACAACACCAGGGATCCCCGAAAAGTCCCCCTTAAAGCCTGCTCTTCTTGCGCCTCCTCCTCCCCCCAGCCACCATCCTCCTCTGACTCCTGCTGACTTGTCTCAGATGGAGTAGCACCCCCTGGGAATTCATTCAGCATTGCAACTTCCTCATCTTCCAGCTCCTGCTCCTCAACAGCTTGATCAATGACAAGACACAATGCACACAGAAAGAAGGTTTAAGGTAAGATGTCACTGATAGCGCCCTGGCTGCGACTGATCAGTTTGGTGATCTCATCAAATGGCCGCAGAAGTCTGCATGCGTCGCACATGAGCAGCCACTGGCGCGGTGAAAAGAAACCAGTCTCCCCAAAACCTGTCCTTCTGCAGAGTTCGTACAGTTAATGTCATTAACGGCACGTTGCTGCTGGAGCAGCCTATCAAGCATATACAAGGTGGCGTTCCAGCGCTTCGGGCTGTCACATATCAGATATCTGACATGCAGGAGGTGTCGCGGCTGAACAACAGCAAGGCGAGCCATGGCCGTGTAAGATCTAAAATGTCCAGAGATTTTCCTGGCCTGCCGCAAGACATCCTGGACGCCGGGGTATTTGGCAACGAATCGCTGTACAACTAAGTTCAGGACATGTACCATGCGCTCAGCAGATTGGCACCGTTGTCGCACACCACTTTACCAACTGTCAAATTGAGCGGGGTTAGCCACTGATTGGCCTGTGACCGCAGAGCTGAAAGGCAGTGCAGGACCCGTGTGGCTCTTGGCTTCCAGGCACAATAACCGCAACACAGCATGGAAAAGTCTCACCTTGCACATTGAATAGGTTTTGGGGACCTTGGGGGGCACAGGGGAAGAGGCGGTAGCAGTGGAACAGGAGGAGTCAGCCAAGGAGGAGACTTAGGATGGAGTAGGAGGAGCAGAAGAATAGGCAAGCCTGCATGCAATCCATGGCTGTAACACCAAATCCACACGGGAGCCACGGGTTACATGCTTGATGGCCGTCAGAAGGTTCAGCCAGTGGGCAGTAAAAGTTATGTACTTTCCCTGCCCGTGTTTGCTAGACCACGTGTCTGTGGTCAGATGCATCTTGGCACCGACACGGTGTCCAGAGATATATTCACTTGCTGCTGAACGTGGCCATATAGCTCTGGGATGCCCTTCTGGGAGAAATATTTCCTTCTGGGGACCCTCCATTGCGGTGTGCCAATGGCCACAAATTTTCAAAAAGCATCCGAGTCCACCAGTTTATATGGCAGTAGTTGGTGCGCTAACATTTATGAGAAGCCCGCGGTCAGCTGTTGGGGAAGAGGGTTATCCGGCGTCATCAACTTTTTATGCTCGAAAATTTGGGCCATGGAAGCCTGCCTTCTGTCATATGAACGCGACGGCGTCACCTTCGTCACCTTCACCACCACTGACATTTGAGATCTCGGAGTAGGCAGCAACAGCGGGGATCTCCCTCCTTGGGATGATCTGGGTACTATTGTCAGAACGCTTGGTAGAAGCAGGTATATTAATCTCTTTAATCAGTATTTTGTGGAAGCAGGTATATCTCTCCCCTCATTTTTTTTTTTTTTTTTGCCACAACAGTTATATCACACCACCCCGTTTATTTGGGGGAACAAGTTACAGGTAGATTGCAACCATTAATCAGTATTATGTGGAAGCAGGTATATCGCACCCCTCAATCTGTTATTTTTTAGGGCAACAGGTATATCACACCTATTGCAAATAGTTTTTCCAATAGCACTTGTCCCTCTATATACCTGCGGTATCGCAGCAGAACCGCACACAACTGCTGCACTGTACAAATGCACTATATACTTTCTATGTTAGAAAGTATATTATAGGTATATCACACCCCTCAATTACTTTTTTTGGGGGGAAACAGGTATATCACACCAGTTGCAATGAGTTATTCCAATAGCGTTTGTCCCTCTACATACCTGCGGTATCGCAACAGAACCGCACACAACTGCTGCACAATACAAATGCAATATAATATGCTTTCTATCTTAGAAAGTATATTATAAGTATATCACACCCTTCAGTCACACTTATTGATAGCACACCTATACCAGTCCTTAAAAGTACCTTTTTGGCCCTATTAGCTAGCGTTTGGTGTCCCTAACAGTCTGTCCCTGCTCCATAAAGCAATCTCTCCTTATACTGGCAAAACACAGAATGTAAAATGGCTGTCAGATCTGGTTCATTTATAGGGTGGGGGACTGGGGTGTGTCAATGTGCTGAAATGCCTCAATTGTCTGTGCGCTCTGCGCACCAGTTCGCAGCACAGCCGACAGCAGGAGGAAGAAAAGTGCGGACGGTGAGGGGTGGCTGCGTCCAGGAGCAGGAGAGGTAAGTGGTTTATGTATTTTATTAAACATGAGGCAATAGGGCTGATCTAAGACAATGGGGGCTGCTGGGAGCCAATATGAGAGGCAATAGGTGCTACTGTGGGCAGATATGACGCAATGGTTCTGCTAGGGGTTAATATAAGAGTCAATAGAGACTGCTGGGGGCCAATATGAGAGGCAATTGGGCTACTGAGGTCTGAGGAAATGGGGGCTGCTGGGTGTTAATATGAGAGGCAGTGGGGGCTGATATGAGGTCTGATTGGGGTCTGATATCTGACTGGGGGTCATTCACATTGGGGTTCGATTTAAGATTTTGCTTAATAACATTAGGGGTCTGATTGGAGCTGTTAGCTGAGGTCTGATCTAAGGACTAATGAAAAATAGTTTTTTTCTTATTGTCCTTCACTAAAAGCTAGGTGCATCTTATAGGGGAAAAATACGGTAGTTATTCAGCAGGTTAATTGGGTCGGTGTGACCTACCTATAGATATTTATATATATATATATATATATATATATATATATATATATATATATATATACGGTAGTTATATTTTTTTAAATACACTGTACTTGCCAACGTCAAAGGGAATATTTAACAGTTATTCAGCCGGTTAATTGAGTCGATGTGACCTACCTATATATATATATATATTTTAATATAAAATACACTGTACTTGCCAAAGTCAAAGGGTATATAGAACAATCTGTATTTGGTACAGTGGGGCACTCCAACAAATAGACTCAATTGGATCCTATTGGTCTCGTTCTAATTTATTCATAAAATACACATGCATTAAAATTCCTATATGTCACATAAAAATCTAATGGGTGAAGAGAGCATCAACTAGGGGACGTGGCTGTGGTTGTAGTGAAGCTGGTGGTGGTGGAGCTCCTGCTGCAGGGAGAGGATGTTGATCTGTGCCAGCTATGTGCCCAAATGAAACACCTTCCTCTGGTGCACGTAGGCAACATGGCATTATGAGACATTTTGTAGGCTAAATACCACTGTAAGAATGGTAAGCCCAGAAAGATTAGAGACAGTAGTAGATTGGATGGCTGACAGTTCCTCCAGTTCCTTCACATTGTCTTCCACCCGGATCACTGCAGAAACAGCAGAGTTGGCACGGTCATCCAACTGGCATCTGTCTTCCACCTCAACCCCTTGCACATAAGCCAAGCAGCCTGAGCCACAAGTCATGCAGCAGTCACTTATGCTTTTTGATGACTCTGCTGGCGGGGTTTTCGTGGGCCATCCACCTAGCCCTGCCCCAGAAGTGACAGAGATTGAGTACACTAATGCCCAACGAGTTATGTTTGAGGATGAGGACGTGGGAGAACCACCGCAGCACTTCTCTAATGACGAAACACAGGTGTCAACTGCTGGGATGTTCTACAGTGTTCAGACCGGCCAGGAGGGCAAGGGTGAGGAGTGGGTGGAAGATGATGTGGACGATGATGAGGTCTTAGACCTCACATGGCATCCAGGTCATGCCAGTGACGCGTGGAGTTAGGAGGAAGAGGAGGGGGTCATGCAGCACCAGCCGCACAGCAAAAGAGGGAGCAGGGTACAAAAGCAGAACTATCGGTTCCCAGCCAGTACGCCTGCTACTGTCAAACGCGCCAAGAGACATAGCACACCAAAGCCGGCAAAAAGGCGTTCCCTCGCGTGGCAGTTCTTCAGGCAGTGTGCTAACAACAGGAAAAAGGTGGTTTGCACGCTTTGCAGTCAGAGCCTGAAACGAGGTATAAATGTTCTCAACCTGAGCACCACCTGCATGATCCTGCATCTAATCGCAAAGCACGATGATCTTGCATCTAATCACAAAGCACGAGCTGCAGTGGAGTAGACACCTCAAGAACCACAAAAGATCAAAAGCTCCTCCTGCTCCCTCTTATGCTGTGGTCTCGGCCTCTTCCTCCCCCTTCGGAGCGACAGGGGCACCTGCCACCCTGCAAACAGACAATGTGGCAGTTACGCCACCCCCATCGTCACCATCACCCAGCATGTCCCATGGAAGCGTTTAGTTGTCTATCCCACAAATACTGGAGAGAAAGAGGAAGTACCCCCCTACCCACCCGTGACAACGGGCGAAATCTTATAGCTCTGGGGCTACCTGGTTTGACGCACATCCCTTGCCTGGTGCATGTGCTGAACTTGGTTGTGTATAGGTTCCTCAAGAATTACCCAGATATGTCAGAGCTGCTGCTGAAAGTGAGGGCCGTCTGTGAGCGCTTTCGGCGTTCTCACCCTGCTACTGCTCGCCTGGCTGCGCAGTGTACCTTCGATCTTCCCACTCTCCACCTCATATGTGACATACCCACAAGGTGGAACGCCACCTTGCACATGCTAGAAAAATTGGGAACACCCCCTTCTTCCATCTTGACTGTTGTAGGAGAGGAAATTCTTCTGTGGAGTGTGTCTATTAAAGTCATTAATAAAAAAAAAAAAAATTAGGAACATTATTTTATTTTATTACATGTTAGGGCATGGAGGAAAGAACTCTGGGAACGATGGATCACCCACAATACAATGCATGTAGCCAATCAGCAGCCAGCCAGCCCCTGTGATGTCACAGCCCTATAAATACCCACAGCCGTTTTGGATTCTGCCATTTTCCAGTGTGCTTAGTGCAGGGAGAGATGTCAGCAGGCGCTAAGGACAGTGCTATCAAAGACTTCATTGTGCTGAAAAAAAACATTTACAAGTTCAGGGAAAGATTAGTCAAGGTGTAGGGAAAGGATAGCGAGGCTTCAGCCATGCTATAAAGGAGAACAGGGTGCAATAGGAGCGTTTCTAATACACCTTGCTGCACTTATTGGGAATCCAAATTGCTTTTAGGGTGTTTTCTCTATACGATACATCACTAATTCCAGCAAAACTTGCTTGTGATTGGGGTGCAAGTTTTGTGATACAGCCATTTACGGCGTGTATTAATAGGAAAGATATGTACGTCCTGTTAGCCGTCCTGTGTTGATTTTACATTGTTTAACTTTTTATAGGGGGGGTTTATTCTTAGGAAAAAGGTAAAAATACTGTATATGTCCTAATTGCCGTTCAGCAGTGAAGTTACATTGTACTATAGCCATTTACGGGGTTTATTAATAGGATAGATACAGATGTCACATTAGCTGTCCTGTGTTGATTTTACATTGTTTAACTTTTTTTGGGGGGGGATGTATTAATAGGGGAAAAAAATAATAATAATAATAATAATAATTATATATATATATATATATATATATATATATATATATATATGATATACACATACAAACACAGAAGTGCAACAGCACTCTGTAACCAGCACTCTGACCTGCTTCTATACTAGAAGTTATCAGAGGCTTTAGTGTACATTTTGATCAAAAAGTAATAAGCCACCCGCCGCGCCAAGGCCACCTCTATGAGTGGTCCTAACGCTAAATCCTACCTGTTATGGGCCATGACAGCCACATAAAATCTAGGGAGTGCGAGCCCAGCATGCATGCTAGGATCCACCGTGCTTATTAACCCTTTCTGGTGCCATAACAGCCTCCATTAGATGCAGGGACGCAGGTACCAACATGCATGCTGTCATGCATGCATCCCACTGTGTACTCTTCCTGGAGCCAGATGGCTATTAGTAGGAACTATGAATGCAAGTTCAGTTTTATACTTACTCTGATTAAAAACAGCCTCTAGGGCAGACAAACTATGTATGCAGGTGCACGTAGCCATGGCAAAATATACATACAAACACAGAAATGCAACAGCGCTGAAATACAGCATAAGTGTATTCTTTTGACAAAAAAGTGGAAATCCTGATCCACAAAGCATCTTGAAATACACCGCTTAAATACCGATTTCATATTAGAGCTGAGAAATAGTGCATTATTCTATTTTGTGTGAAAAAAGCAATATTCTTGCTTCACAAAGCAGTTGTACATACACGATATAAATATCAAATTTAAATTTACAGCAAGTAAAAAACTGCATTTTGGGGTTTTATTGAAAATATGCGTGTTTTAGGCAGAAAAAAACAGTTGTGCATCCGTCGTTTAAATAATTATTTCCAATTTATAACAGTCTAATACTGCCTTTGGGAATTTTGGTGACCAAATCCGTGTTCTGGGTCCCCAAATCTGGTGTCTATACATAGTATAAATATCTACTGTTGATGTACAGAAGTTAAAAACTGCATTTTGGGGTTTTATTGAAAAAAGCAGTGTTTTAGGCCAAAAAAACAGTTGTGCATCCGTCGTTTAAATAATTATTTCCAATTTATAACAGTCTAATACTGCATTTGTGAATTTTGGTGACCAAATCTGTGTTCTGGGTCCCCAAATCTGGTGTCCATACATAGTATAAATATCTACTGTTAATGTACAGCAGTTAAAAACTGCATTTTGGGGTTGTATTGAAAAAAAACAAAAAACGTGTTTTAGGCCGAAAAAACTGTTGTGCATCCGGCGTATAAATAATTAATTTCAATTTACAGCAGTGAAATACTAATTGTCGTTTAGTGGCAGGTAAATTAACACCAGAGAGAGACGTGGGCATGGTCGTGGTGGTGTTGGTGGAGCTCCTGTTGCTGGGAGAGGACGTGGCCGTTCAGCGCCAACTACCGCTCCAAGTCAAACACCTTCCTCTGGTGCGAGTAGGCGACAGAACCTGCAGCATTATTTGATAGGCCCAAATACAACTCTACGGATGGTGAATCCAGAACATGTACAGGAGATAGTAGATTGGCTGACAGTGCCTCCAGTTCATTCACAATATCTAACACCCAGTCCTCTGCAGAAAGCTCAGAGTTGGCACCTGCAGCCCATGCCCATCAGTCTTCCACCTCACCCTCTTCCAAATCAGCCAAACAGTCAGAGCCCCAATTCATGCAGGAAAGTCTCATTCTTTTTGATGACTCTGTTGGCAGGATTTCCCCAGCCCATTCACCTAGCCCTGCCCCAGAAGAGGAAGACCTTGAATGCACTGATGCTCAACCACTTTTGTTGCAGGATGAGGACATGGGAATACCGCCACAAAACGTGTCTGATGATGACGAAACACAGGTGCCAACTGCTGTGGCTTTCTGCAATGTGCAGACCGACGAGGAGGGCAGGGGTCATGAATGGGTGGAAGATGATGTGGAGGATGATGAAGTCCTAGACCCAGACTGGACTGAAGGTCGTACTAGTGAGGCGTGCAGTTCTGAGGAAGAGGCGGTGGTCGCACTGAGGCAACAGCACAGCAAAAGAGGGAGCAGGGTACAAAAGCGCAGCAGCCGTTCCAGAGACAGTACGCCTGCTACTGTCCAACGCACCCAGGCACCGAGCACACCAAGGCCTGCTCCAAGGAGTTCATTGGCGTGTCAGTTCTTCACACAATGTCCTGACGACAACACACGTGTGGTTTGCATGTTGTGCCACCAGAGCCTGAAGCGAGGCATAAACGTTCTTAACCTCAGCACAACCTGCATGATCAGGCATTTACATGCAAAGCATGAACTGCAGTGGAGTAAAAACCTTAAAAACAAGGAACTCTCTCATGCTCCTCCTGCTCCCTCTTCTGCTGTTGGCTCGGCCTCTCCCTCCACCTCTGGCATCACCGTGGCACCTGGCGACCAGCAAACAGAGGATGTTCCACCAACACCAACACATACAACACCATCACCAAGCATCTCCACCATGTCACATGGCAGCATTCAGCTGTCCATCTCCCAAAACATTGGAGAGAAGGAGGAAATACCCACCTACCCACGCATGAGACCTGGCCCTGAATGCTAGCATTTCAAAATTACAGGCCTTTGAAATGCTGTCATTCCGTCTGGTGGAGACTGACTGTTTCAAACAGCTAATCGCGGTGGCTGTCCCCCAGTATGTTGTTCCCAGCCGCCACTACTTTTCTAGGCGAGCCGTCACTTCCCTGCACAAATGGAGGATAAAATCAAGTGTGCACTGTGCAACACCATCTGTGGCAAGGTCCACATAGCCACAGATACATGGACCAATAAGCACAGCCAGGGTCGCTATATCTCCCTAACTGCACACTAGGTAAACGTAGTGCCGGCTGGGCCAAAGGCGGAGAGCGGTTTGGCCTATGTCCTTCCACCACCGAGGATCGCAGGGCATTATTCGTTGCCTCCTGTTGCTTCGTCCTCCTACTCCATATCATCCTCCTCCTACTCCTCTTCTACCACCCCCACATCCTGTCATCGAAAGAATCTTACCCCAACTTCAGCACAGCCCGGGGTAAACGTTAGCAGGCGATTTTAAAACTCATGTGTTTGGGTGACAAACCCCACACCGCACAGGAGCTTTGAAGGGGCATAGAACAGCAGACTGATGAGTGGTTGCTGCCGGTGAGCCCCAAGCCCAGCCTGGTGGTGTGCGATAATGGGCAAAATCTCGTTGCAACTCTGGAACTAGCCGGTTTGACGCACATCCTTTGCCTGGCACATGTGCTGAATCTGGTGGTACATAAGTTTCTTAAAAACTACCTTTCGGCGTTCTCACCCTGGATAGACTGTGCGAGCATCAGCGGGCGATAGTGGAGTTTCAGATGTAGTATGCACGGGTCAGTCGCTCTGCGGATAAGCACCACTTCACCACCAGTGACTGGGCCTGCATGCAAGACCTGTGTACCTTGTTGCGGTCTTTGGAGTACTCAACCAACATGGCCAGTGCTGATGACGCCATTGTTAGCATTACAATACCCCTTTTATGCCCATATTTTAACTTGTGCTGACTACTGGGTTGCCACCCTGCTGGATCCCCGGTACAAGGACAAAGTGCCCACCTTGATTCCCGCACTGGAACGTGATAGGAAGATGCGCGACTAGAAGCGCACGCTGGTAGATGCGCTTGTGAGGGCATTCCCAGCTGACATGGAGGGACAAGTGGAAGCACAAGACGAAGGCAGAGGTGGAGGAGGAAGAGGTCGCCAACGCAGCTGTGTCACGGCTAGCTCCTCAGACAGCAGGGTTAGCATTAGTGTTGATCACAAATTTTCCAATTGCGAATTTTAATCGCGAATATCGGCACTTCGAGAATTCGCAAATATTTAGAATATTGCAAAGTATATTTGCAATCGCAAATATTCGTTTTTTTTCATTACTAGCTTATGCGAATTTTTATGCGAATTCTTTATATGCAAATTTTCGCAATCAAGAAAATAATGACGAGATTACGAATTAGCGAATATATGGCGAATATTCGCCCAAATATTTGCGAAATATCGCAAATTCGAATATTGCCCCTGCCGCTCATCACTAGTTAGCAGGGCTGAGCTGTGGAAAAGTTTTGTCACCGCGCCACAGCAAACTGCACCACCAGCTGATAGGGAAAGTATTATCAGGAGGCAGCATTTTAACAACATGTTTGAACAATAGGTGTGCACACGCCTACACGTACTGACTGATGGTTCTGCCCCATTCAACTTCTGGGTCTCCAAATTGTCCACATGGCCAGAGCTTGCCCTTTATGCCTTGGAGGTGCTGGCCTGCCCTGCGGCCAGTGTATTGTCTGAACGTGTATTTAGCACGACAGGGGGGCGTCATTACAGACAAATGCAGCCGCCTGTCCACAGCAGCCAATGTGGACAAGCTCACGTCCATTAAAATCAACCAGGCATGGATCCCACAGGACTTGTCCGTACCTTGTGCAGAATAGACATTTATAACTGCCTCGCCCTCAACCATACATTCTTTTACTCCAGGACACTTCTTTATTGAATCCTCTTTTTTTTTATTGTAAAGTTATTTTGGGGGCAACCCCAAGTTGAATGAACCTCTCCTCCTGGGTGTCAGGGGCCTAAAATTCTGTTAATCGCCTGCTGCTTTGGCAGGTGACATCAAGCTTGATTTTCTTCTTTTTCTTTTTAAAATTCTTTTTATAGAAATTTTCCAATATAACAAACAAAGTGCAAAATTTTGCAAGCAGATAATCCAGTAGATATCATATGCATTGAGTACAGAATGTAAATAGCAAATCAATGATGAAGGTACAAGCATATTATCATTATCGGTACTGGCGGACACTAGTTAAGAGCTCAGGAAACTGAACAAATCTGCTAGTACGGCATATCATTAATGTTATCAAAACATATATAACGGGGAAGAGGGGTAAGAAGAGTGTGAGGGGGGGTGTAGGTCTGAGGCAGGTAACAAGGGGAGGGGGCGGAAAGTGGGAAGGAGGGGAAGAAAGTGGATGGGGGGAATTAATCATAACAATAGACACCAGTGAAAAGCATAAATCAGTAGAGCTGGCTGTGCTTAATACTTAAGCACCGTAGTAATAATGCAACATTCCAAGAATAAGGAGGTCACATGTTTTACACTTAAAGTTGTTAAATAAATGACTCACCAACTCCAATCTAACAAAGCTTCAGGATCCGCATGGGGCAAGACAATTAAATGAAAGGTAGACCGGACAGTCACGTGTGAAAATCAAGCTTGATTTTCTGCTATGGGACATCTCTCCTCTGTCTGGGTGCCAGGGGCCTACATTTCAGATAATCACCTGTTGCTTTGGTGGGTGACATTATCCTCTTTATACTGTCAAATGACTTCTACATTGTCTGGTTGTCAGGGGCCTATATTTTGTTTCATCGCTTGCTGCATTAGTGGGAGACATTAAACTCTTTATACTGTCAAATGACCTCTACATTGTCTGGTTGTCAGGGGCCTATATTTTGTTTCATCACCTGCTGTATTGGTGGGAGACATTAACCTCTTTTTACTGTCAAATGACCGCCCTATTGTCTGGTTGTCATGGGCCGATATTTTGTTTCATCGCTTGCTGCATTGATGGGAGACATTAACCTCTTTTTACTGTCAAATGACCTCTCCTCTGTCTGGGTGTCAGGGGCCTACATAAATGATAATGGCCTGTTCCATTGCAGGTTGACCTGAGGCCTGTGTTGCTGTTACAGGACCGCTCTCCTCTTTGTGGGTGCCATGATCCTGAATTAGTGAATGAGGCCTGTGGCACTACTGGGATAAATCAATACTCTTTTGGCATGATTGTAACTCTCCTCTTTATGGGTGACATGGGTTTGAATCTGTCAATGAGGCCTGTAGCATTGCTGGGTGAAATCAATACTGTCTTGGCATGATTTTAACTCTCCTCTTTGTCGGTCACGTGGGCCTGAATGTTTGAATGAGACCTGTGGCCCTGCAGGCAGATATGATTCCTTCTTGGCTATGATGACAACTTCAACTCCCATGTATGGTTGCCATGGCCCTGAGTCTGTGAATAAGGCCTGTGGCACTGCAGGTAGACATGAATCCTTTTTGGCTGTGATGAGAACTTCAACTCCCATAGCATTCCCACCTGACGCTACCCCAACCTCCTATTCCACCTCCTCCTCCAAGTTGCCAATTGATATTGGTTAATTTTTTATTTGTTTTATTTTATTTTAAGTAATTTTCCTATCCACATTTGTTTTCAGGGGATTTACCTACATTTTGATGCCGTTTGCAGCCCTCTAGCCCTTTCCAGGGCTATTTTACAGCCTTTTTAGTGCCCAAAAGTTCGGGTCCTCATTGACTTCAATGGGGTTTGGTTTCGGGGTCAAGTTCGGGTCGAGTTCAGATCCCGAACACGAACATTTTCGTGAAGTTCAGCCAAACTTATCAAACCCGAACATCCAGGTGTTCGCTCAACTCTACAGTGCAAGACAGAAAGTAATTGTCAAATAAAAAATATACATACAGTTACAATGCATTCAACAGTTTATGAAAATAAAAGGGATAAAAGAACAGAATAAAAGCTTTCTGATGTACAGCAGTGATATCCTGGTTGTGGAGACAGCTTAAAATATGAGCAGTCACTCCACTCAAGATATGGATCCCCAATGACTGACTATGACCCCCTTCTTTCCCTGGCAATTTAAATCATTTGTTTTTCCCTCCAGTCTACCGGCTGGTGTTATGATAGGAGGCTCTCCTTATGATAATGAAGCAAACTCTTCCCTTTATCCAGTTATATTTCTATTGAGATCCAGAAATGGTCACATGTCCTGGCAAGATTCTCCTAGAAATATGATATTACCTGTAATCACCTGGACGTATATTTACCGAACAGGGTATACCAAACATGACAGTTATCAAGCCATGATTTTAGCCAATAGCCAATTCTGAGTAGTACCTCTGGGTGTGTTGCTGTGGATTCAATATACAGTATATATGAGGACTATTTTTCCTGATCATAACAACCAATGTGGATCACTCTAAATATCGATTATTATGGGCTTTGCTTTGATGAATCATATTTTCTTTGAAGCTCAGCCATTGTCATGCTTTTCCAGGAACACGTCTGGTAGAACAGATTGTCAAATATTGATGGTGTATATTCATATTTGGAGACATTTGATTTCCCAATACAAGTTGGATCTGGCGTCCATGCGTCCTGCAGCTTGTGTTGGAGTTTGTCCCCGCTGCAAGGAATATCTATAGTACTAAAAGTTTCAGCAGGAGCGCTGACACATTGGCTATAACTCTGTCTCCATTTGGATATTGTTCGATGCTATTTCATTCTGAATAAGGCGCAACAAATTGCGTAGTGTGTACACCTATACGAACAGCTATCAATTATAAATATAACAAAGCCATATTTTTTAACATATATGAGCCTTTTATGCGACAGCTCCGCATTCTAGGCATTTAAAGGAAACGAGTCTATGTCTTAATTTTTATACTTAATTTTAACATTTTTGTGGTACTAACATTATTCATATTAATTAGTGATGAACGAGCATGCTCAGCCGAGTATTGGTTCGGCTCGAGCATCGCTATGCTCGGCTTTACTCGGCAGAGCACCACATGTATTTGTCGCATTGCTCGAGTCTCCTCCCTGCACGTTTGCCTCCTAAGCAGCCTATCATTGTCCAGGTAAGTAAATCCCCTCAGTGTAAGGCCATAGCAATGTTAGCTGTAAGCCTTACACTGATTGGCTGGCCGGAACACGTGATATCATTTCATATAGGAGCTGAGGTCCGGCGCTCAGCTCATTCAGCATCAGAGAGAGCAGACAGTAGGCAGGGACAGATAGAGTTTTGCTCTAAGCTTACTGATTTCACTCCAAAAACCTTATTGAAAGACCTAACAGTACTTTTAAGGACTAGAGTGAGTGTTTGACAGCAGTGCAGCACCTTTTATTTTATTTAAATAAAAAGACAGTGTTCACCACAGTGTTCCTTTGTACTGAGATATACACTGCACCATCATAAAGCAGTGTGTTGGGCAGACATTATAAAAAGGGGCTTATTCACTACAGTGTTCCTACTACCTAGATATAAACTGCACCATCAGAGAAATTATTTTTACTGGGGAAATTAACCTAACTTGTGCCACATCTGTGTGTGCGTTCAATCCACAACCATTATATTAATAACTCCAGCAGAGAGTGATTTATATTTTGGCCATAGTTAACTTGTTTTACATCTGTGTGTGCGTTTAGGCCGCAACCGTATATACAGTATTCCAGCAGAGAATACATTTTATTTGGGACAAATTTGTATCCAATATAGAACTATATCTGAATACAGTGTGTATTGTAAAAATTACATTATCTCTGGGCTAGTGTAGTGCCAAAAATCTGTATTTCTCTGTCTCCAGTACATTACAGCAAGCCAATAAAGTGTGTAAATTATAAAAATGTCATTATCTGTGGCCTCCTGTAGTGCTGAAAATTTGTATTTCTCTGTATCCAGTACATTACCGCAAGCCAATACAGTGTGTATTGTAAAAATTACATTATCTCTGGGCTAGTGTAGTGCCAAAAATCTGTATATCTCTGTCTCCAGTACATTACAACAAGCCAATAAAGTGTGTAAATTATAAAAATGTCATTATCTGTGGCCTACTGTAGTGCTGAAAATTTGTATTTCTCTGTCTCCAGTACATTACAGCAAGCCAATACAGTGTGTATATTATAAAAATGTCATTATCTTTGGCCTGCTATAATGCCGAAAATGTGTATTTCACTGTCTTCAGTAAATTATAGCAAACCAATACAGTGTGTGCTGTAAAAATTACATTATCTCTGGGCTAGTGTACTCCTGAAAATCTTTTTTTTTTTCTGTATTGAGTACATTACAGCAAGCCAGTACAGTGTGTACTGTGTATCTGTGGCCTAGTGTAGTGCCGAAAATTTGTATTTATCTGTCTCCAGTACATTACAGCAAGCCAATACAGTGTGCATTTTGAAAATTTCATTATCTCGGGGCTAGTGTAGTGCAGAAATTTTGTATTCTCTATATCCAATACTGTCCTGCATCAGAAAACTGTCCTTAGCGCACAGTAAAACAATCTGCGCCACATCTACAGACAAAACCATTAATATGAAGAAGGCGAGAACAAAAGGAGGGGGAAGTGGGCTTGATGCTGATGGTGCAAGCAAGGGCTGTGTCCCTGGGCGTGATGCTGATGGTGCAAGCAGAGGCCGTGGCCCTCGGCGCAATGAAACTGTGCCTGCTGCCAGTGCACCAGAAAAAACAAAAAAATCCACCTTACCCAGCTTAGTTAGCTGGGCTATGCAGGACAAGACTGTCCCAGTCTGACGAGTGCAAAGAAGTGGTCGATTGAATTGCAGAAGATAATGCCTCCAGTCGGTTAAGCACCAGCCTCTCTTCCATGTAGTCCAGTCTCTGTAGCCAAGAGTCTTTAGCGTTCACAGTCTCAAGAAGATGACGGTGGTGAACCGCAATCATTCGTTCATGAGGTGGATGATGATGAGACACAGTTGCCAATCACTGGGTGGTGGTTAGGTCAAGTCAGGAGTATGGGCAGAAGTGGAAGAGGAGGTGGTGGACAATGAGGTCACTGACCCAACATGGTTCTGTGAAAAGCCGAGCGAGGACAGCAGTACAGAGGGGGAGGGATCCGTAGCACCGCAACAGTCTGGAAGAGGCAGTGGTGTTGCAAAAGGGAGATAACGGCCCACACCAAACAGGCCCGCAACTGTTACACCAAGCACCCCCATGCTTAGATTTACCTTGCCAAGGGGTGGGTGTTCCTCAGTATGGCGCTTTTTTGAGGGAAGCACAGATGACAAAAGAGCGGTAGTTTGCAACCTGTGCCGTACTAAAATGAGCCAGGGCGTGAACACTAGCAACCTCACCACCACCAGCATGATTCACCACATGGCATCCAAGCATCCTAAGAAGTGGGCCGAACGCCTGGGTCCAGACTCTGCGTCTGCGGGTCCCACCACTGCCTCCACTTCCCCTGTGTTACGCACTGCTGGCCAATCCCCTGTTGTAGGTGCAGGCCCGGATGCCCCTCACCCTGCACCTAGACCTTTGCATGAACCACCAGCAACAACATCCACTTCCCTGTCCCAGAGCAGCGTCCAAATGACGATAAGATAGGAATGTGAACGCAAGCGCAAATACCCACCCACAGGCCATAGCACTAAATGTGCAACTTTCAAAATTACTGGCCCTTGAAATGTTGCCATTTAAGCTTGTGGACACTGAGGCCTTCCACAGTCTGATGTCGATGGCTATCCCTCGGTATGCAGTCCCTAGCCGCCAATATTTTTCACGGTGTGCCGTGCCTGCCTTACACCAGCATGTGTCCCAGAACATTACCCTTGCCCTGACCAACGCACTTCCTGGGAAGGTTCACCTCACCACGGACACATGGACAATTGCTGGTGGCCAGGGACACTACATTTCCCTGAGCGCACACTGGGTGAATGTTGTGGAGGCCGGGAGTGAGTCGGACCCTGGGATGGCACAGGTGCTACCCACGCCCAGTATTGCAGGGCCAACGTCCATCAGGGTCTCCGCCAGCAGCTATATTACTGGCTCCAACCCCCACTTCTCTTCCTCCGCCATCTCCTTCTCCACTTCCACTTGATGTCAGACCTACGTGAGGTTTTAAAAAACTTTGATAATTTGATACAGATGGTTAGTGGTGATAACACTATTATCAGTGTAACCATCCCACTGCTGTGTCTACTCAAACGATCGCTGCTCACAATTGAGGAGGATGCTTTGAATGTGGCAGGCGAGGTAATGGGGGAAGAGATGACATAGGGTGATAGCCAGACCTCCCCCAGTTCGTCTTCTCAGCGCGAATTGGGCCATGAAGAGGGGGAGGAGGAGGAGCTGGAGACACTTGCCTCTGCTACAGAGGCTAGTACCCATGGAACTTTAATTCCATCTGTTCAGCGTGGATGGGCAGAAGAGGAGGAGGGTATGGAGAGACATCCTGAAGTTGACATCGATGTCTTGCCCGTTGGTACTCTGGCACACATGGCTGACTTCATGTTAGGCTGCCTTTCCCTCGACCATCGCGTTTTACGCATTTTAGGTAACACAGATTACTGGGTGTTCACCATTCTCGACCCCCGCTACAAAGAGAACTTCTCCTCTCATTCCTGTGGTGCAGAGGACGAGTAAAACCGTGCAATACCAGAAGGTACTTGTTGACAGATTGCTCCAAAATTTTCTATCTGACAATGTGGCCGCCAGAGTCCGGCTTTATGAGTGCAGCAGTGTACCTGAACAATTGTAGCACCAAGTGAATGAGGCCCTCCTTTATGTGATATACAAACTGTATCGGAGTGCTTCTTCCTTGTAATTTTTGCCAGCATTTGCACTGTATATACAATTTAATATACAGGAAAGAATGTTTCCTAAAAAAATTACTTCTTAAAATGTCTTTTTTTGAGGTGCAGGATTTTGGGCGCAATTTTGTGGCTATGTAAAAGTGGCGGACAACTGTGACAATATGGTTCCCAGCAGCGACATTGGAGTCCAAGATGCACCCAGACATGGTCCCCATGCTGTTCCAGATCCATTTCAGTGGTGTTTCTGTCACTTTCTGACCTTTTCCAATAGACCAGGCACCCTCCCCTCATCCGAGCAGGGGGTGCCTGGTTGTCTCCCATTGACTTCCATTATACTCGGGTGATCGGACGAGCGCACGAATATCGCTATTTGTTCGGACTGAGTACCCGAACACTTTGGTGCTCGCTCATCAGTCACTAGTAGTGTTGAGCGAACAGTTCCAGCATCGTTCGGGTTCGTACCGAATTTTGGGGTGTCTGGAACCCGGACCCGAACCCGGACATTTTCAAAACAGTTCGGGTTCGGGTCCGTTGTTCGTTGATTTCTTCCCGCTTTCTGAAGGGCTGCACAGTAGCCAATCAGCTAGCGTTTTACTTCTTGCCCTAAGAGCCCATCACAGCCATGCCTACTAATGGCATGGCTGTGATTGGCCAAGTGCAGCATGTGACCCAGCCTCTATTTAAGCTGGAGTCACATAGCGCCGCATGTCACACTGCTCTGATTAGTGTAGGGAGAGGACGCAGCTTCTGTCAGGTTAAAGTCAGCAACAGCACCTAATGAACGTATCGATCTACAGCTGAGAATCATTGAACTTCTGCTAGTTACTTGCTCGCTGGTTTTTAGGCTGCACAGAGCGTTTTTCTGTCACTTATTTTCTGGGTTGATCGGCGGCCATTTTGTGACTTGTGGTGCACCAGAGGAAGCTGCCACCAAGTCCATCAATCCATCAATACTAGTTTTTTTTTTGCTATATCCTACATCAGGGGCCTGGCAAAATAGCAATACCCTGAATCTGGTGTCCCAGCAGTTGCAGGCCAGATTTTATAGTGTCTGCCAAAACACATATTTTGTTCTGGGGTGAAATTAATCTGGCAAAATAGCAATACCCTGATTCTGGTGTCCCAGCAGTTGCAGGCCAGATTTCATAGAGTCTGCCAAAACACATATTTTGTTCTGGGGTGAAATTAATCTGGCAAAATAGCAATACCCTGATTCTGGTGTCCCAGCAGTTGCAGGCCAGATTTCATAGTGTCCGCAAAAACAGATATTTTGTTCTGGGGGGAAATTCAATTCCTAAAATAGCAATACCATAAATCAGTGGTTTCAGCTGTGGCTGGCAAAATAGAATAGTGTCCGCCAAAACAAATATTTTGTTCTGGGGTGAAATTAATCTGGCAAAATAGCAATACCCTGATTCTGGTGTCCCAGCAGTTGCAGGCCAGATTTCATAGTGTCCGCTAAAACATATATTTTGTTCTGGGGTGAAATTAATCTGGCAAAATAGCAATACCCTGAATCTGGTGTCCCAGCATTTGCAGGCCAGATTTCATAGTGTCTGCTAAAACATATATTTTGTTCTGGGGTGAAATTAATCTGGCAAAGTAGCAATACCCTGAATCTGGTGTCCCAGCAGTTGCAGGCCAGATTTCATAGTGTCTGCTAAAACATATATTTTGTTCTGGGGTGAAATTAATCTGGCAAAATAGCAATACCCTGAATCTGGTGTCCCAGCTGTTGAAGGCCAGGATTCATAGTGTCCGCAAAAACATATATTTTGTTCTGGGGTGACATTCAATTGCCAACATAGCAATACCCTGAATCAGGTGTCCCAGCTGTTGCAGGCCACGTTTCATAGTGTCTTGCAAAACATATATTTTGTTCTGGGGTGACATTCAATTGCCAAAATAGCAATACCCTGAATCTGGTGTCCCAGCTGTTGCAGGCCAGGATTCATAGTGTCCGTCAAAACATATATTTTGTTCTGGGGTGAAATTCAATTGCCAAAATAGCAATACCCTGAATCTGGTGTCCCAGCTGTTGCAGGCCAGGATTCATAGTGTCCGCAAAAACATATATTTTGTTCTGGCCTGGAGTGAAATTCAATTGCCAAAATAGCAATACCATAAATCAGTGGTTTCAGCTGTGGCTGGCAAAATATAATAGTGTCCACCAAAACATATATTTTGTTCTAGGGTGACATTCAATTGACAAAATAGCAATACCCTGAATCTTTTGTCCCAGCTGTTGCAGGCCAAGTGTAAATCTGTCCATAAAAGGATACCTTTCATCCAGGGCCTAAATACTAGCCCTAAAAGAGATATTCTCCTAAATCAGTGGTTACTGCTGTGCCTGGATTAGTGTAATACGCTACATAAACAAATAGGCAGATAGTGTTAGGTGCCTGTAAAAAAAAAGGCCTAAATTTGAAATCAATACATTGGGCCAAATATTTTTTTCCTTATTGTGGTGCTTGGTGAACGGTAACAATGAGGAAAACATCTAGTAAGGGACGCGGACGCGGTCGTGGTGGTGTTAGTGTACTCTCTGGTGCTTGGAGAGGACGTGGCCATTCTGCCACAGCCACACGTCCTAGTGAACCAACTACCTCAGTTTCCAGTACCCGCCAGAATTTACAGCGATATTTGGTGGGGCCCAATGCCGTTCTAAGGATGGTAAGGCCTGAGCAAGTACAGGCGCTAGTCAATTGGGTGGCCGACAGTGGATCCAGCACGTTCACAACATTATCTCCCACCCAGTCTTCTGCAGAAAGCGCACAGGTGGCACCTGAAAAACAAGCCCATCAGTCTGTCACATCACCCCCATGCATATCAGGGAAACTGTCAGAGCCTCAAGTTATGCAGCAGTCTCTTATGCTGTTTGAAGACTCTGCTGGCATGGTTTCCCAAGGAAATCCACCTAGCCCTTCCCCAGTGGTGGAAGACATAGAATGCACTGATGCACAACCACTGATGTTTCCTGATGATGAGGACATGGGAATACCACCTCATCGGAGTCCGCATGTCTCTGATGATGACGAAACACAGGTGCCAACTGCTGCGTCTTTCTGCAGTGTGCAGACCGAACAGGAGGTCAGGGAGGAAGACTGTGTGGAAGACGATGCAGGGGACGATGAGGTCCTAGACCCCACATGGAATGAAGGTCGTGCCACTGACTATCATAGTTCAGAGGAAGAGGCAGTGGTGAGACCGAGCCAACAGCGTAGCAAAAGAGGGAGCAGGGGGCAAAAGCAGACCAGCCGCCGCCAACAGAGTTCGCCTGGTACTGGCCACCGCCACCAGGGACCGAGCACCCCAAAGGCAGCTTCAAAGAGTTCCCTGGCATGGCACTTATTTAAACAATGTGCTGACGACAAGACCCGAGTGGTTTGAATGCTGTGACATCAGATCCTGAAGCGAGGCATTAACGTTCTCAACCTTAGCACAACCTGCATGACCAGGCATCTACTGTACATGCAAAGCATGAACTGCAGTGGAGTAAACACCTTGAAAGCAAGGAACTCACTCTGGCTCCCCCTGCTCCCTCTTCTACTGCTGCCTCGGCCTCTTCCTCCGCCTTGGGAGGAATGTTGGCAACTGCCGCCCACCAAACAGAGGATGTGCCACCGACAACACCACCTGCGTCACCAAGCATCTCCACCATGTCACACGGCAGCGTTCAGCTCTCCATCTCATAAATCTTGGAGAGAAACCGTAAATTCCCACCTAGCCACCCTCGAGCCCTGGGCCTGAATGCCAGCATTTCTAAACTACTGGCCTTTGAAATGCTGTCATTCAGGCTGGTGGACACAGACAGCTTCAAACAGCTGATGTCCATGGCTGTCCCACAGTATGTTGTTTCCAGCCGCCACTATTTCTCCAAGACAGCCGTGCCTTCCCTGCACAACCAAGTATCCTATAAAATCAAGTGTGCACTGCGCAAAGCCATCTGTGGCAAGGTCCACCTAACCACAGATACGTAGACCAGTAAGCACGGCCAGGGACGCTATATCTCCCTAACTGCACACTGGGTAAATGTAGTGGCGGCTGGGCCCCAGGTGGAGAGTTCCTTGGCGCACGTCCTTCCGCCGCCAAGGATCGCAGGGCATCATTCTTTGCCTCCTGTAGCCTCCTCCTCCTACTCGGCTTCCTCCTCCTCTGCTTCCACCAGCTCATCCAGTAAGCCACACACCTTCACCACCAACTTCAGCACAGCCCGGGTTAAACGTCAGCAGGCCATTCTGAAACTCATATGTTTGGGGGACAGGCCCCACACCGCGCAGGAGTTGTGGCGGGGTATTGAACAACAGACCGACGAGTGGTTTCTGCCGGTGGGCCTCAAGCCCGGCCTGGTGGTGTGCGATAATGGGCGAAATCTTGTCGCAGCTCTGGGACTAGCCGGTTTGATGCACATTCCTTGCCTGGCGCAAGTGCTGAATTTGGGGGTGCAGAAGTTCATTCACAACTACCCCGAAATGTCAGAGCTGCTGCATAAAGTGAGGGCCGTCTGTGCGCGCTTCCGGCGTTCACATCCTGCCGCTGCTCGCCTGTCTGCGCTACAGCGGAACTTCGGCCTTCCCGCTCACCGCCTCATATGCGACGTGCCCACCATGTGGAACTCCACCTTGCACATGCTGGAGAGACTGTGCGAGCAGCAGCAGGCCATAGTGGAGTTTCAGCTGCAGCAGGCACGCGTCAGTCGCACTGCGGAACAGCACCACTTCACCACCAATGATTGGGCCTCCATGCGAGACCTGTGTGCCCTGTTGCGCTGTTTCGAGTACTCCACCAACATGGCCAGTGGCGATGACACCGTTATCAGCGTTACAATACCACTTCTATGCCTCCTTGAGAAAACGCTTAGGGCGATGATGGAAGAGGAGGTGGCCCAGGAGGAGGAGGATGAGGGGTTATTTTTAGCACTTTTAGGCCAGTCTGTTAGAAGTGGCTCAGAGGGAGGTTTTTTGCAACTGCAGAGGCCAGGTACAAATGTGGCCAGCCAGGGCCCACTACTGGAGGACGAGGAGGATGAGGAGGAGGTGGATGAGGATGAGAATGAAGCAGGTTCACAGCGGGGTGGCCCCAGACACAGCACAGGCCCATCACTGGTGCGTGGCTGGGGGGATACAGAGGACGATGACGATACCCCTCCCACAGAGGACAGCTTGTCCTTACCTCTGGGGAGCCTGGCACACATGAGCGACTACATGCTGCAGTGCCTGCGCAATGACAGCAGAGTTGCCCACATTTTAACGTGTGCGGACTACTGGGTTGCCACCCTGCTGGATCCCCAGTACAAAGACAATGTGCCCACCTTACTTCCTGCACTGGAGCGTGATAGGAAGATGCACGAGTACAAGCGCATGCTGGTAGAGGCGCTCCTGAGAGCATTCCCAAATGTCACAGGGGAACAGGTGGAAGCCCAAGGCGAAGGCAGAGGAGGAGCAAGAGGTCGCCAACGCAGCTGTGTCACGGCCAGCTCCTCTGAGGGCAGGGTTAGCATGGCAAAATGTGGAAAAGTTTTGTCTCCACGCCACAGCTAACTGCACCACCACCTGATACGGAACGTGTTAGCAGGAAGCAGCATTTCACTAACATGGTTGAACAGTACGTCTGCACACCCCTCCACGTACTGAATGATGGTTTGGCCCCATTCAACTGCTGGGTCTCCAAATTGGCCACGTGGCCAGAGTTAGCATTTTATGCCTTGGAGGTGCTGGCCTGCCCGGCGGCCAGCGTTGTGTCTGAACGTGTATTCAGCACAGCATGTGGCTTCATTACTGACAAACACAGCCGCCTGTCCACAGCCAACGTGGACAAGCTGACGTTCATAAAAATGAACCAGGCAAGGATCCAACAGGACCTGTCCCTCCCTTGTGCAGAATAGACATTTATAACTGCCTCCCCCTCAACCATGTATTCTTGTACTTCGGGGCACTTCTTTATTGAATCCTCATTTTTTTAACTTTACCATGATCTTGCGGTGCAACCCAAAGTTGAATGAACCTCTCCTCTGTCTGGGTAGTGGGGCCGAAATAACTGAGAGTGGCCTTCTCCGGTGGTGGTTGATATGACGCATGATTCCTTGCTGTGGGACCTCTCTCCTCTGTCTGGGTGCTGGGCCTAAATAACTGAAAGTGGCCTTCTCCATTGGTGGTTGATATGACGCATGATTCCTTGCTGTGGGACCTCTCTCATCTGTCTGGGTGCTGGGCCTAAATAACTGAAAGTGGCCTTCTCCAGTGGTGGTTGATATGACGCATGAATCCTTGCTGTGGGACCTCTCTCCTCTGTCTGGGTGCTGGGCTGAAATAACTGAGAGTGGCCTTCTCCGGTGGCGGGTGAAATGACGCATGATTCCTTGCTGTGGGACCTCTCTCCTCTGTCTGGGTGCTGGGCCTAAATAACTGAAAGTGGCCTTCTCCAGTGGTGGTTGATATGACGCATGATTCCTTGCTGTGGGACCTCTCTCCTCTGTCTGGGTGCTGGGCTGAAATAACTGAGAGTGGCCTTCTCCGGTGGTGGATATGACGCATGATTCCTTGCTGTGGGACCTCTCTCCTCTGACTGGGTGCTGGGGCCTAAATAACTGAAAATGGCCTTCTCCAGTGGTGGGTGATATGACGCATGATTCCATGCTGTGGGACCTCTCTCCTCTATCTGGGTGCTGGGGCCGAAATAATTGAAAGTGGCCTTCTCCAGTGGTGGGTGATATGACGCATGACTCGTTGCTGTGGGACCTCTCTCCTCTGTCTGGGTGCTGGGCTGAAATAACTGAAAGTGGCCTTCTCCGGTGGTGGGTGAAATGACGCATGATTCCTTGCTGTGGGACCTCTCTCCTCTGTCTGGGTGCTGGGGCCTAAATAACTGAAAATGGCCTTCTCCAGTGGTGGGTGATATGACGCATGATTCCTTGCTGTGGGACCTCTCTCCTCTATCTGGGTGCTGGGGCCGAAATAACTGAAAGTGGCCTTCTACGGTGGTGGGTGATATGACGCATGATTCCTTGCTGTGGGACCTGTATCCTCGGTCTGGGTGCTTGGCCGAAATAACTGAAAGTGGCCTTCTCCAGTGGTGGGTGATATGACGCATGATTCCTTGCTGTGGGACCTCTCTCCTCTGTCTGGGTGCTGGGCCAAATTAAATGAGAGTGGCCTTCTCCAGTGGTGGTTGACATGACGCATGATTCCTTGCTGTGGGACCTCTCTCCTCTGTCTGGGTGCTGGGGCCGAAATAACTGAAAGTAGCCTTCTCCAGTGTTGAGTGATATGACGCATGATTCCTTGCAGTGGGACCTGTCTCCAATTGATATTGGTTAAATTTTATTTATTTTACTTTAATTCATTTCCCTATCCACATTTGTTTGCAGGGGATTTTCCTACATTTTGCTGCATTTGGCAGCCCACTAGCCCGTTCCTGGACTATTTTACAGCCTTTTTAGTGCCTAAAAGTTTGGGTCCCCATTGACTTTAATGGGGTTCGGGTTCGGGATAAAGTTCAGGTCGAGTTCGGATCCCGAACCCGAACATTTTCGGGAAGTTCAGCCGAACTTCTCGAACCCGAACATCCAGGTGTTCGCTCATCTCTAGTCACTATTATTAATGTATTACATGTATATTTTATGGGTTTTGATCCAGTAGATTATCTGCAAATTGACAGTGAGCTAGCTATTTTTTTTCCATTTGAATGTTACAGTCACTAATTGGTAGTAAGTGAGCTGTGCGCCAGTCTAGAAAATGAGTGAGTATCCCTATTGTTTTAATAATCACTGCACCTACTTGGTCTTTGTGTATGATCGATTTTAACACCCCTTTAAAACGGTTGACAAGGATCTTGGACATTTTTTTGTAGTCTGTGTTAAGCAATGTTATGGGCCTCTAATTAGAAAGTCTTGTTTTATATATATTTTTTGAAGGTGAGTGACAGCAGTCCCCTTCTCCAGGAGACTGGTAGTATATCAGCTTTAAAGGCTTTAAGATAACACTGTAAAAATCCACAGGGAGCTCATCCGACTCCGGGGCTTTCCAGGTAACAACTTCAGAACAATATTTACTTCATCCGACGATAGCTTTTTTTTGTAGTTGGTCTTTTTCATTTCACAGCGGCAGTACATTTAGTGCATCTTCTGTATAAGGATTATCTTTTTCATTACTGCTAAAACCATCTTGATAAAAAACATAAGTTTTTTTCCACCATACCACTTATACTGTAGATGTTTTACCCTCTAGTTCAGTAGTGATCTCATGAACTTTGGTGGTCTCTTTAAAGAAGAAGTGAGAGCATTTTTCTTTCTTTTCAAGGACCTCTATTCTTGTGCTGTATATAATTTATTTAACCTTGCTTTCAGTGTGCTGTTAGATCTTCTCTTTTTGCTTGGGAATTAAGTTGTCCAGTTCAACATCAACACAGTCTGCAGCTGGATGTTTAGATTTTGAAAAACCTTTGCTTTCTCTTGAGCAATGAAGACACCTTTCTTTATGAAAAATTCCTCAATTTTCTTATTTCTTGGTTTTGGAGTAGGAATGTGTGAAGCCTTCAGGCATCTCTGGTTTTGGGGAGCCTGGGGATCTGCAGAGAGGTGTGTAGCAATTTGTGATCAGAAAAAATGTTTGTGTCAAGAGACATGGATACCTAAGGGACTCTTTCAGGTATTAAAACAAAGTCAATAAGCAATTTGATACTTGATTTCTCCCAAGTGTATCCTGTTTCAGAGGAGTGGAGGTTTCTCCATATATGGGTGAATATGAAGTCGGTAAGTAGATATTTCACTTGTTTTTCTGTTTTGTCTTTCCTATGTTTTCCAGAACTTCTGTTCCTGCCATCTATGAAAATACAATTGAAGTCATCTGCAACAATGATCTCCGTGGGCCAAAGTGAGTATACTTGTACAGACTCAAGCAACTGTGATCTTCCTTCTTTTATAGCTGAGGCATAGATGTTAAGTAGTCGGAAGTTAATGCCCAGGTAGGTGACATCCATTTACTACAGATGATTTGGATTCATTTTTTCTGGACCATATAGATTCACCCATCTTCCATCATTATCTAAGGTAGGAGTAGTTCATATTGTGCGTGATTCTGCATTATTGTAGGAATATTATATCAGACTTTAAGGCGGACAGATAGCTCTTCAGGCTCCTCACATTTAAGGAGGAAACTTGGATGGAGTTACTTATTCATCCTCTTCCAGGGGGCTCATCCACTATAGAGGATCTCCTCCCACATTGGTCTCAGACCCCCCTGGCTCCACTGGATCTTCAGGATCTTGTCCAACGGGGCAATCAGCCCAACTTTGAGGCACAGGATGGTCAGGTTCTGGTTTGGGCATTGGTTCATGGTCAGGAGCTTGCTCTTTTGCACTTGCAGCTGGAGCAGAGGACAGCTTGGGCTGACATCTGGCCAACTCAGTAAAGTTCTTTCACCACAGACATTGCACCTCTCATTTAGGCAGCTAGATGCTAACATTTCATGCATTTCATGCAGATAGATGCTTTTTCCCTTCCTGTATCCAAAAGTATAGCACTTTCTTCAAAAAGTAGGTATCACACTATAAAACAGCCTCCCTCTGTCCTTAGCAATCATAAAAGTAGAAGGAGGGTGATGGTATTCCTCGATTCCACCTGGGTCTTTAACAAATTTAATGACGTAGCGGTACTTCCCTGACAAGAATCCTGCTGAGTTATAATTTTTACATCTCCTTTCACCAGTCATGCTTGGCTAGGAAGTACTGTAGGTGATGGCTTCTACAGAAATATAAGGGTTCCCCATGTGAACCATGATGACTTTCATCCTCAGCAACCAGAACCACAAAATGTAGTCCTTTCAGGTCTTCAGGGCAAATATTCCCCTGAATGCCCTGAAAAACACCTTTGCCACTATATCCGAGGTGAAAGTTAGAGTACATTTCAACAGTGCATCTTGCAGGGCGAGGACGTCGTCCTGGAGGACTTCCAATAAACTAAAGAGGACAGTGTGAACCAAGTGTTTCAGGGTCATCTTCTCCTTTGGTTCCTCTTCCACAGTAATCAAGAAACTGCTCTGGATCTTTGATTTGTTCTCTCTTGTGTATCACATTGAGGTGGTAGAGATCACAGAAAACACCATGCTGGATATCTTCTCACAGGTGGTTTAAGGTACAAGGCCAATGCCACCAGGCCAAGGGCTCAAAAGTCCAAACACGACTGCCTCTTTGGTAAGACAGGAACTGTTAATATTCAGGTTTCACTACACTCTTTAAAGGGGTTCTCCGGGAATTAAGAAGATAAACGTAGTTAAATATTACTTTACTATAAATATATTTCCAAATACCTATTAGTACACATAAAACTTGTCCTAATCAAACAGGAGGACAAGTTACTTCAGAGCACCAAGGTAAAGTGCTGTCTCATCCTGCTTGTCAGAGGTTATGATCCTTAATACAGTTTAATATGATCTTCTGATCGGGGAATGGAGCTAATGAGAAGACATGAAGTACAAAGAGGAGGTGGGGATGTAGTAATGAGCACCAGCACTTGTATGCGGTCTCTGTTACCAGAGTCTGTCCTCTCCATCCTCTCTGTATTTCAGTCTTCTCATGAACTCCATTCCAACAGAGATTCTGCTGTATTCAGGAATATAATCCCTGACAAGTGGAGCAGAGAGGATGATGAGGCAGCTCTTTGGCTCAGTATTTTGAAGCAACTTGTCCTCCTGTAGGATTAGGACAGGTTTTGTGTGTACTAATAGGACAGTGGCCATTTTATTTCTCCTAATGATTACTCTCTAGACAAAACAAGCCATTATAACTAATAAAAGATATTTGGGAATATAATTATAATAAAGTAATAATGAAGTATTTTTATTTTCTTAATTCCTGGATAAACTCTTTAAAAAAGACAGGGTTAATAGACAAGGCGGTAGCGTGAATATGTATGTGAGGAGGGATATGAAGGAGAGTGTGAAAGAGATAATTGTTGGTGACAATGTTGAAACCTTATATGTGGAATTACAAAGGGAAATAAACTAAAATAATTAGTGTAATCGATATACCCCCCAACATCACAGAGGAGAAGAAGTTTAGCTGTATAACCAAATAGAGCAGGCTGCACAGGCTGGTACAGTAGTCATAATGGGAGATTTTAACTTCCCAGATACTGACTAGGGTACTAGTTCTGCCGTAACTGCAAAGGGGAGAAAATGCATCAACTTTCTGCAGGACTACTTTATGGGCCAGTTTGTAAAACCTCCCACTAGGGGCGATGCTTTGTTGGTTCTGGTAATTTCTAACTATGCAGAGCTTGTTGAAACTGTCAGCTGTAGCCTTTGAAATTTACAAAGGGCTTAATAAAATCTGTAAAAAGAGAGATAAAATCTTCAAAAACAAAAAATGAATAGCAGGTGGCAAAAGAGAGCAAAACAAATTCCCCAAAATCCTTTAAATATATAAATGCTAAAAACCAAGGTCAGAGCAGGTAGGTCTCCTAAATAATGGAAAAGGGATGGTCACTAAAGATAAGGAAAAGGCAGAGTTGCTTTTTTGCTTTTTTTTTTTGTTTTGTTTAGCTCTGTATATGCAAAAGAAGAGAAAGGTGCTGATATTGGTGGCGCCAGGGCTGGTAGTTCATCCAGTAATATACTCAGTTGGCTAACAGATATCGTCCTAGCTAAGTTAAATAAGATAAAGGTGAACGAGGCTCCAGGTCCAGATGGATTACAATCAAGGGTTCTCAAAGAACTCAGTTCAGTCATTGCCGTGTCCCTGTTTATAATTTTTGTGATTCTCTAGGGACTGCTACAGTGTCAAGTGTCTGGTCCTTCACAGGCAATTATAGACCCAGTAAGTTTAACTTCTGTTGTGGGAAAAATGTTTAAGGACTCCTAATAAACTATATACAGGAGTATGTGACTGTAAATAATATCATAAGTGATAACTTGCATGGGTTTGCCAAGGACAGAAGTTGTCAGACTAGCCTGTATTGTTTTTATGAGGAGGGGAGTAGAAATCTGGACAGGGCCGGCTGTGGATGTAGTGTTCTTGAATTTTGCATAGGCATTTAATACTTTCCCTCATAGAGATCTAATTGGTAAAATAAGGTCTATAGACTTGGAAAGTATAGTCTGTAATTAGAGTGAAAACTGGCTGAAAACCCAGGCCCAAAGAGTCGTGGTCAATGATTCCTATTCAGAATGGTCCACAGTTACAAGTGCTGGGTTTCCAATTATTTAAATTTATTTATTTAATAATGATATCGAGGATGCAATTAATAGCACTGTTTCTATTTGAATACTTTTTCCAGAAACCAAAGTGGCATTACCTGGTCTGCAATACTGCACGCACGTACTCCGTGTACCTTAGTGTACATATCACCATAACAAAAAAGAGTTCCCCTTAGTTAGTTTCTTTCCCTCTCTCCATCTCTCCCTCTCTCCCCAGAATATTTTGAGACTCTGTTACCAGTTAGTCCAAGATCTCCTTTAGGCCCTTGTTTTCCTGGTGGTCCACTGCTGCCTCTCATTCCTGGTGTTCCTAGTACTCCAGGAGGACCTAAAGAAAAGCAGACATGGATTCATACTCTGACTCGCAGGAGACCCTGTATGACAGGATAGGCCATCAATTTCAGATTAGTGGAAAACTGGAGGTCTGACTCCCTGCACTCCCACCGACCAGCTGCCTAAATGGACTGTAGTTCTAGTGTGAGAGCTGCATCCTCTTCTGTGTATATCTGCATGCCGTCAAAATTGTAGTGGTGGTGCACAGTAATTACAGCTGTTTTTCCTATTCAAGTAAATGGAAGAGGAAGCTGAAATTTCCCTGCATCACCACTACAATGCAGACAGCAGGCAGGTCAACATTGAACAGTATGCAGCTTTCAGACTAGCAGCCCCTTCAAACAGCTGATCAGCGGGGATGCCAAGAGTTTGTCCACCACCTGTCTGATATTGAAGACCTATCCCAAGGATAGGTCAGCAGCAACTCTTTAACCAGTGAAATAAAATCATTCTTGTTGAAACTTTAGTTCTTTCTGATTGCATTTATTTTTTACTGTATGACTTAGGGGTTGTGCACATCTCATTTTTGTTGTACGTCAAGTTGATATGTTTTTAAACAGAAAAATACGTAAAGTGTATGGCTTTCAGCACCCATAGATTATTATTGGGCAAACATAGTTCAAAAGTGCATTCTTTTGACTCTCTTTGTCATTGCTTACTTTTCTGTATGTTTTTTTTTTTGAAGGATAGAATAGCTTAACATACCACACTTTTCTGTCCGGCAAAACAAAATGTACAGAAACATATATGTTTTTTTTTTTTTACATTGCAGTGAATGGGAGATGGATAGAAACATAAGACAATGTGTTTCCATCCGTTACACATATCTTTTCGTATCCAGATACTTCCTACTTCCTTTGATACACTTAAAAAAAATGTATTGAAACACAAACGTATTGAAACGTATGCACATCCATTAAATGTATATGTTAAAAAATGGATTGCTAACCACAACATTGCATATGTTTGTATATGTTTTTTACTGTAAACGTATCCGCTTGACGTACAGCAAAAACGAGATGTGAACAGGCCATATGACATCTGCTCAAGGGGCTTTCTCATTAGTACTAACACTCTAGAAGAAAGAATTAAAGTAATGTAGAATATTGCAGGGACATTTTTATATTGTTCATCAAGTATCTTAAAGTTTTTTTTTTTTTTTTTTCATTAAAAACTATTTGTTCCACATTTTCTCACAACAACATCTACTACAACTGCCATACATTCAGGTTTTTTAATGCAATTTTGAAGCCAAAATCAGGTGGGGATCATAACGGTAGAGAACGCATTTAGGGCAAATACATCTTTACTTTTTTCAATCCACTCCTGGTTTCGGCTTCAATGACAGCATCAAAAAACCTGCACTTGTGGTGATAATGGTGTATATCACAGGCTCAAGATTTATAGCATTTTGGGCTTAAAAAAAGATTAATCATGTGATTTAGCTTACCAGCCAATACATGTGAAACAATGTAGTTCATTTATTTTCTACTCTTTTGCAAAAAAAACTGCTATTTTGCAAAAAAATGATCACATGTAACAGTTTTAGTGAATACTAAAGTACTGTAGAAAGAGAAACAAAAAATAAAGATGACTACCTATCTCTAATACCTGTACTAATAAATCTCTTATTTTATCTTTGCTAACAGTTTTAAAAGATATGAAATTTAGTTTTAAGTAAACAAGGCAATATGTTCAATTACAGAGAGGAACATTATGTAACCTTCATTTGTCTTTATTCATTACCTGGATCTCCTTTTAATCCGTTACTGCCATCTCTTCCATCCCGACCATTGAGACCTGGAAGCCCTTGTATTACAGAGCACGCTGGTGACGTGTCAGACAGAATCCTGGTGAATAACATTAGAAATATTGCTGCTATGAAGCTGATGGTCCGGGCGCAGAAAATCATGGCTTACCTAAATAAAAATATTTCTAGTTTATTAATTTCACAATACTTTGACCTCTGGGATTTTATAAGAAATTAAAAGAAATTACATTGAATATAACTACCAACAGCAAAGTATCTGCTCACATGTTTACTCACCTATTTCAGCTACTGTAACCAAATTGCACCTAACCTAAATATTAATTTAGCGTTTAACAAAGTTTGTAACAAAGAATGCAGCCTGCAGTAGCTCAATTATGACATGAATGCTATGTGTGCATTGCTTTTTATATCGCAGTTTATCGATTACTTGGAGGTATCTTGGTGAACTTTGAACTGGGAAGGTCAATAAAAGTATTTTTTGTTCTTTTTAGTTAAATTTTGTATGTAGTTATGAAGTCAAATTGTTTTCTAAATAAGGTTAACTGGGGAAATGGAAAAAAAAATGCCTGTTTGTGAATATTAATTTTCTTACTAGTTAATAAACATCTTAATATATTTTTATTAGATTTTGAGCTTCATTGACCAGGAGATAGCAAAAGAAAATGATGATAATTATAAAAGAAAAAGAAGGAGAGGGAGGACGTAACTGAGGAGAAAATGAAGAGTTTTTAAAGGGGTTGTCCAGCCTTGGAGCATACCATATCTATTCAATGGACCTGTGCTCCAAACATAAAAAAGCAGACTAATTTGCCCAAAGTCGAGATGCACCTCCATTCTTGGATGCTTCCAGTCCCTATGGTACCAGGAAGTAGCTGGGGACTGTGTCCATCACTAGCCAATAATAGGCTAGTGAGGTACTTTACATGCTGATCTGACCATTGAGGCTTGTGATTGGTGTAGTAGTCATGGGACACAGCCACTTCATGGTTTCATGGGGCAAGAAGTGGCCAAGAGCAGAGCAGCAGTGGGTTCTCGAATAAGTGAGTCTGCTTTTTTATGTTCATAGGCACAGGTCCAGAGTCCAGAAGATAGGGCGTGTTGGCTCCAAGGCGGAAGAACTTGAAACCTGCAATCTGGTCTACACAATCTGGAAACTATGCTATAGTCAACTGTTCTCTATAGTTTGGACTTCCTTCTGAAATGTCTTTTGGTCAAAAAAAGTATGTGGAAGTAGTGTTGATCACGAATTTTCGAATTGCGAATTTTAATCGCGAATATCGGCACTTCGAGAATTCGCGAATATTTAGAATATCGTGAAATATATTCGCAATCGCGAATACTCGTTTTTTTTTTATACCAGCTTATGCAAATTTTTATATGTGAATTTTATGCAAATTTTTTATATGCAAATTTTCGCTGTCAAGAAAATAATGTCATTCGCATATAAAAATTCGCAAAAATTATCGTAAAAATTCACATGAACTGGTATTTAAAAGATACCTTTTAAATACTAGTTTATGTGAATTTTTATGCTAATTTTATGCAGTTTTTATGCTAATTTTATGCAGATTTTTACATGCAAATTTTTGCAATCAAAAAAATAATGACTGGGGATTACGAATTTGCGATACACCCACAGTATAAAGTATACCGACCCCCACACTATACAGTACAGCAGTATAGCACTCCACAATATACAGCACCCACAGTATACAGGCCCCCACAGTATACAGCCCCCCACTATACAGTAGTTTACAGTATATTAGCATAGCAGCCCCTGTCACCTTTTTCTGATATAATCTTCACAAAAAAAGCTCCACAGTTAAGGCAAACTTCTACAGCTACACTCCTGGTAGAAAGGATCCTTGATGTCCTCATAGCCATGTGACCAGTAATATTGCTAGGTTACTGGTCACATGGTGATGATGTCATCTTAGGTCCTAGAAAATCACAGCTCTCACAGTACGCTGCCTGGAGTGCCGGCAGGCATGGCATGGCAGCACCCCCTGTGTAGCTGACAGCCTGACACCCGGGGCAGTGGCTAGCAGGGCTAAAGAGGCAGCTGTCTTGGGCCCCCAAGAGCAACTGGGTCTGGGGCAGCTGCTCCTTTTGCCCCTTGTTAAAGACGGCCCTGAATCTTGGTGCACTGCAATGCACACTTATGTACATGGTGATAAATTAGACCTGTCTGTTATACTGACGGCACAGTAACTCTACAGTTAAGATAACAGATTAGCTATGACACTTGGTGCACTGCACAGTTATGTACACAGCAATAAATTATAGCAGAGTCTGTAGTTCAGCAGTCTCCTATGCTCTCCCTCCACTGTCCCTGCAGTCTCCCTGCACTCTCGCTCTCTAATATTATCATACACTCTCTGTTAATTAATAGTTTGCAGCAACACTGTCCCTAGTGAAGGAGTGTCTTGTCACATTTCCCCTATGCTCAGCTCACAGGAAAATGGCAGTGACTGTGTGGGATCAGGGTTTTATAGTGCTCTGCCTAGCTGTGACATCACAAGGGAATGGCTACCTGCTGATTGGCTAGCTGCAGGGCATTATGGGTGATCCTGCATTGTGGGGCTTGCCTCCTCTACACTTACTTTTACTTTCTAACACGTGCAGCCTCCATTTTAGGAAAACTGATTCGTTACCACCAAGTGCGAGGAAATTCGGACCGATTTCTGCTTTGGATGCTTTGCATAACACTAGTCATAATACCATTGTTGTTTTTAGGGTTTTGTTCTTACCGAGTTCACTGTGTACCAAAAGTAATTATTATAATTGATTATTATTTATTTGAAATCACCATTAATTCTATCTGTAAAAAAAACAAATCCGGGGGTATTGCTATAGTGTACTTTAATTTCTGCATTTTATATTGGTTGACAATGGGTAGCTGTAACAGGGCTTAACCACCCTGTTCCACTCCCCCTGGTAGAGTGGGCTCATCTGTCTTGCGGTGAGTAGAGGGAAGGCTAGAGTTAGTTTAGTTTTAGTCTACAGTCGGACTTAGGCAAAGAGGGGACATGAGAGGTTCTGTCCTGATAGTGAACGGGAGTGAGGAAGCAGCTCATAGAGCACCAATTCTGAAGACCTCTTCTGAGAGTCAGGATCCAGATAACCATCTCCTGCCCGAGAGTTGGGAAGGAGCTTATAGAGCACACACTTTACAGAACTGAAAGAAGGTCTCAAGTGAATCCTTGGGATCCCACATGGCTAAAGACACACTTACCACCAAAGAAACACTAGGCCAGTAACATCTAATTGCAGAACAGCAGACATCCAACCTTCCACCATACCTCCTCAACTGGTGCCAGAGAAGAATTGCACTAAAGCCTGCAGGTGCTGTATGCATTTTCAAGTTCTACATTGCACATATTAAAAGTACTTTGTTACGTTCAACTCTGGCCTTATTCTTCAGTGTTACAACTTTTACTACAATGGACCCCCGGGTAGTGATGGCCTGAGGTAGGACACCATGACTAAACAATACTACATCCGGGTCACTACCACTCCCATCCTCTACACTGGCTCCTAAATTAGTTTGCTGCACATGGTTCTGCACATCAAGAGGGGTTTACACATACATAATATAAAAATACTAATACAATAAACAAGAAACTATTAACAGACTGGGGAGAGTACCCTACCTGCAAGACCTTACAATCTACAAGGTAAGGGGGAAGAGCAGAGTAGGTAAGGGTAAAGGCTGCTCATATGGCTGTGGGGTGGCAGCATACTTATTGCAGTTGGTAGGCTTTCCTGAAGAGGTGGGTTTTCAGGTTACTTTTGAAGGTTTGAATTTTGGGGGAAGAGTCTAATGTACTATGGTAGTGATAGCTTTAGATTAGAAAGAGGCACGTGAGAAATCTTGTAGTCGATTGTTTGAAGAACAGATGAGGGAACAAAGACGGAGTTCCTATGAGGATTGGAGATTTCCTGTGGGGATGTATCAGGAAAGCAGGACTGGTTGTGGATGGCTTTATATGTAGTTGTTAGTATTTTAAACTGAATTTGCTGGGCAATAGGGAGCCAGTGAAGGGATTGGCAGAGGGGCGAGGCAGGGGAGGAACCAGGCAGCAGGGTTAAAAATAGATTGGAGGGGAGCGAGAGTGCAGGGAGGAAACATCAGCTTTTCTCAATGAGTGTCTCCTTCTCCCTAGCTGTCACACAGTCCAATCACAGTGGACCCCGTCACAGCCATTGAGAAAAAACACCTCACCTTCTCCCTCTGATCCAGTCTGCTGCAATTTGACCAAGCCACAGCCAGGGAGAAGGAGATGCCCACTCAGAAAAGCTGATGTCTCCTCCTCCCTGTAGTGATGCTATTTATTAGAATATCAGGCTCCAAAACTGAACTGGGGGCACAGAGGCACAACGAAGGAGCATATCATGAAAAAAAAGTTGTAATATCACATCTACTAAACATGGGCTACAGTGGAAGGTATTGCTTTTATAAAGTAAAAACTAGGGAAAGGTCCTCTTTAAGCTCTTAAAAGCAATGACAGCATTAGTACATAATGTCAGAGTGACACTGACATATATAGCTATGGAAAAACACATGGTTGACTACTACTTTCACATCTGCGCAAAGGCTCAGGTACAGAAAAGCCTGCCAGGGTTTTAGCTATCCGGCATTGCTATTTACTGCTGCCTGTCCCCATTGTTTATACTGGAGTCTGGTAGAGATCTGGCTGCTATCTGGGAATACTCTGCGGATTTTGTCTGGCTGGTTCCTGGCATTCTCTGCTGGAACTGGTGGTTGGATCACCTTGCTTCAGATGTGAAAGTAGCCTTAACAAACATCATGTTTGAAAAAACACTTTGCCATTGCATAGGTCATGCTTTTTCGTATTAGAAAGCTTCCAAAAATTGTAAACACACACAATGTTATGGGAAACAACAATGACTTGTTGGGACCAAGTGTCTAAAAATTATGCCTCAATGCAGGCAGACCCTGCCCTTGTTCATACACAGACCCTGCCCACTGTTTATTGCTGGCTTCATATTTTTGTTGAATAAAATACTGTGGGCTGAGCCTGTTATCAGACTGTGGAGGGCTCAGCTCTGAGCAGTGTGCTAAAGCTGTGAGAGACATCAGCCTGAGCGTGATCCTAGGTGGGTTAAGTGGTGTTAGGGGCAGGCTACAACTAAGTCCAGGAGGGCTGGGTGGGACTTGCAGTGGCTGGGTTTGAGGTTGCCTCCAAAGCGACACTGGGTCACTAAAACACTGTCGAGGTGTCACCATGTGTACATCCCTTGGTCTAGGTTTGCAGTAAACCAGTGTGCTTCATTACTGGAGGAACTCAAGTGCAAAATAGTACAGGCAATTCACTGTGCTGGCTTCTCCAGTCTTTCCTCTTGTAGCAGAAGGTTCTGTGCTGAGGAAAGGCCTGAGCTTGCTGCTCCTCTCTTTCTTAGAAGGCTAGTACCTTGGCCAAACGGATGGTGGCCACGTTTCTCTGGCTTAGTCGTCTGGCTGCCTCCCTGGTCAAACAACTGGTGACCCAGGGTCTGTGACAGAATCCCCGTCTGTATATCTTCTGGTCACTTGTGTAGTCTGGAAGAGTCTCCCTATTAAACACTGGCTGCTGTCTGCAGACAACTAGAATGTTCTAGTGGGAGGGGTAACACTGGAGAAGCACAATCTAACAGGCTAAGGCTGCCTTAACTGGTATTGTGTTTTTATACAAGTCAGTGGGTATGACTAAGCAATTTTTGGGCATAAACAGCCACCTGAGAAAGTTAAACCAGGTCAAAGGTTCACTGTGCATGACTTTTCCCTGCAAAACTTAGCTCTGCATAATCCCTTATGACAGCAGCGGAAAATTCCAAGCTTCTTGGTGCATAGGCTGGAAATTCCCAAAGTCACTTTGTATCAACTGGCTGTGCATTAACCCTCTCCACAATTCAGTAAAAATGGGGTGCAATAACAGTGAAAATGAACAGGATATATAATATAATCTATACTGATAAAAGCCCTGTGTCCCTGACGTCCATGCCGAATACTCAAGTGCGCATGCACGGCGCAAAGAGCATTCAGCACACACACTCCACAGACTTTACAGGGCACAGGAGGCATATCGGACAAGGCCGCAGCACAGTGAGGTGCAGGAGGCAAGCAGCCGCTTCCATAGTGAGGTGAAAGGGTCGGGCCGCATAAGATGGAGGAGCAACACACACAGACTCACAGTAGGGACTGCCCCCAGCACAGAATCATCTTTTCAGCCTGCGTAGTTGGAACCCTGCGCCGCCGTTACAGGACAAGAGAGCACTGTGCCGGCATTACATGAAGACAGTGCTCAAAACTCTGCAGCACCACCACTTACAGGGAAAGCAGTCTCAGTGCTAGCTATGTCAGCCACCAGTCACAGTGACAGCAGTCAGTGCCACCTGTGTCAGCCACCAGTGACAGCAGTCAGTGTCAGCCACCAGTGACAGCGTCAGCTATCTCAGGTCAGCAGTGACAGTGCCCGTTGTCTCAGTATCAGCCACCAGTGACAGTGTCCACCATCTCAGTGCCAGCAGTCAGTGCAAGCAGTGTCAGTCACCAGTTAACGTGCCTGCCCTCACCGTGCCTGCTGTCTCAGTGTCATTAGTCAGTGCCAGCCACCAGTGACAGCCATGTCAGCCACCAGTCACTGTGCCCACGTCTCAGTGTCACCAGTGACAGCAGTCAGTGTCAGCCACCAGTAACAGTGCCCGCCGTCTCAGTGCCAGCAGTCAGTGCCAGCCACCAGTGACAGTGCCCGCTGTCTCAGTGCCAGCAGTCAGTGCAAGCCATATCAGTCACCAGTTACCGTGTCTGCCCACATTGTGCCCGCCGTCTCAGTGTCAGCAGTCAGTGCCAGCCAACAGTGACAGTGCCTGCCGTCTCAGTACCAGCAGTCAGTGCAAGCCGTGTCAGTCACCAGTTACTGTGTCCGCCCTCACCGTGCCCACCTTCTCAGTGCCAGCTGTGTCAGTGTCCGTCGTCTCAGTGCCAGCAGTGAGTGCCAGCTGTATCAGCCACCAGTGACAGTCTCAGCAGTCAGTGCCAGTCGTATCAGCCACCATTCACAGTGCCCGCCGTCTCAGTACCAGCAGTCCCGTCTAAGTGCCAGAAGTCAGTATCAGCCACCAGTGACAGTCTCAGCAGTCAGTGCCAGTCGTGTCAGCCACCATTCACAGTGCCCGGAATCTCAGTACCAGTTCCGTCTCAGTGCCAGCAGTCAGTGTCAGCCACCAGTGACAGTGTCCACCGTCTCAGTGCCAGCAGTCAGTATCAGTCATGTCAGCTACCATTCAGTGTCCACCGTCTCAGTACCAGCAGTCAGTGCAAGCCGTGTCAGTCACCAGTTAACGTGCCTGCCCTCACCATGCCTGCTGTCTCAGTGTCAGTAGTCAGTGCCAGCCACCAGTGACAGTGTCTGCCGTTTCAGTGCCAGCATTCAGTATCAGCCACCAGTGACAGTGTCCACCGTCTCAGTGCTAGCATTCAGTGCCAGTCGTGTCAGCCACCAGTCAAAGTGTCCGCTGTCTCAGTACCAGCAGTCAGTGCAAGCCATATCAGTCATCAGTTATCGTGTCCACCCTCACCGTGCCTGCCGTTTCAGTGCCAGCAGTCCGTGTCAGCCACCAGTGACAGTGTCCACCGTCTCAGTGCCAGTCGTGTCAGACACCAGTCACAGTGCCCGACTTCTCAGTACCAGCAGTTAGTGCAAGCTGTGTCAGTCACCAGTTACCGTGTCTGCCCTAACGGGCCTAATGTCTAGTATAATATAAAATGCAATTCAACAGTAAAAAAAAAAAAAAAAAAAAAACAACTTTATATATGTCACGAGTTGGAGGTCCCGCGAAAGACCTCCGCGTCGTATCACAATAAACATGAAACCAGGATACGGACAAAACGGAGTTTATTGTACAAACACAAGCAAAGGCAGAAGCACAGGGAAAACATAACCTCTATGCACCATCCGCACAGTGGGAGAAACCCCCACTGCGCCACTGTCTAGCAATACTCCAGAGTGGCGTGTCTAAGCAAACCCAGGTGTTCACTAGAGCCCTTGATGGTCTTTGCTGCAGGGGGTTGCCAGGGTCCACTCTGGAGCGTGAACCAGACAGTGACAACAGGAGCGAATGGACACAGGTACCAGAGGTACCGACGGTGCATAGTAATAAGACATAAAAGCAAACATAAGCAAATACATACTAGCAGGAGTTCCAGCAAGAACACAGGCATGGCAAAGGGCAGAGAAGATCTTGCTCCACCAGTGACATACTGCATGGCCTTGTCATTGCACTCTGCAGCAAGGAAGGCTGCAGCACAAGCTAGCGAACATGGAGAAAACACACAAACGAGGCTATGGTCACCAGCACCATGAGAGATGCTGCACGGGCAAAGCTCGCTGCACCAGCAACAGGGAGGCTGCTCAGAGGGCATGACCCAGGACACGTACAAGACATAGCTCATAGCTACCAGCACCATGAGAGGTGCTGCACGGGCGATGCCCGCTGCACCAGCAGCAAGGAAGCTGCTCCGAGGGCGTAGCTAGGGCATAACATGTTCCCCCTCCGAGGAACGACAGACCCTCTTCCGGGGGTGACAGGAAACACAGCAAGGCAAGACAGAACATAACAGGCAAACTAATTACAGAGACACAGGAGTACGAACCACATCAAGCAATGAACGACAGGCAGTGCAACAACAATGAACAAGTAGGGGAACCTACAGAGAACAGACGGACACGGATCCCATGGGTCAGCAGCATGTGAGACAGTACACCCCAGGAGCAGGGCAGGACAGGACAAACACACACCAGGAGAGCTGACCCAGAATTGAGGAAACCTCAGCCTTAAATACAGGTACCATGGGTGCAACTGAGAGGCCACACCCAAGGAGCTGACAGAAACACATGGGAGTTAACCCATACAAGACCACATACAAACACACTGAAACGAAGCTGCAGCGAGGAACTGCAGCACACGAATGGACGGAAGGTCACGGCCGGAAACAGCGGCCGTGACAATATATTTGAACAATGACATATATCACAGTACAAGTTAACCCTTTAAAGTCCACTAAAGTAGTGAGTTGATGGCATTGCATAGCAGTAATTGGGGAAAATGCTCACAAATATCTAGACTCCAAAATACCCTTGCTCCAGGGCACTATACCTCATCCTCACAGTGCCAAAAAAATCAGCATTAAAACAGTGAGTTGGCTGCCCTGAGGCCTGTAGTGTGGTTTAGTTGGTTTATTTCTCAGGTTTCTGAACTAAACAGAGGCATAGTAGAAAGTTGAAGAAGTGCTCTTAAGAAAAGGGTCAGGAGTAGCAATGATTTTTCTCTTGTTTGCAAGCAGAAATGTGTGTTGAAAAGTTCAACTGCGTGTTAAAGTGTGATAAGTTCTGCAAAGATGCGTGAAGCAAACACCAGAGATCTATATGAAACCAACTAGATCTGTGGTCCTTCAGAGTTGTAGTCATCAAATATGATGTGACACTGTTGTTTGAGAAAAGGAAAAGTTCTTCTGTTTTAGGCTGGGTTCACATGGGCATCATGTTTGACGCCCGGATCAGAGGCGGGTGCGTTGCGGGAAAATGCGCAATTTTTCCGCGCGTGTGCAAACTGTTGTAATGTGTGGGAAAAATCGGCATGTTTGGTACCCAGACCCGAACCCGGACTTTATCACTGAAGTCCGGTTTCGGGTTGAGTATTCTGGAGATTTTATTACTTCAGGTCATAACTTTGGAAATTAATTTCTACTGTAAAAAACCTTTGTGCTGAACTCTTGTTTGGTTCCAAAAGTACCGAACCTGAAGTCGATTCGCTCATCCCTATATGTAATATAAGGGTTTTGAGACTTTTTCATTGGCAAAATCTACATAAAAAATGCTTAAAATAAGCTGCCAAATGATTTTGTTTTTTTTCACACATGGATTTGAAATCTGTATTGCAGAAAAAATACAATTTATGTTTCTGTCCTTTACACAGTTCTGCTGTGGAAAACTGGTCAGAAACTGCTGACTGGGGTCACATATATATAATCCCAATTATGAATATATGTGATCTTCACTCCGATGTTCTGGTCTGGGTGCTCGTGAGAGTAGATATCTGAGAAGAGGGATATAACGGCACTCCAGTTTAAATATATGCAATTCTTTTTAATGGTCAAAGAAATATGTTCACATCACATAATCTTCCATATAGTATTGTTTACATCCAGAGAAAGAAAAAGAAATAATATGCCACCAATGAGGTAAATTCTCTACTTATACCTACTCTCCCACCTTCTGGACATTTGCCTTTCTCCACACCATGTTATATATTATTTATATATTATAGACCTTGCCCCTTCATTAATATACATAAAATACTATAATTACTATCATTTTTAAAGCTATGAACTTTTATCCCATGTTTCTAGAGTCCTACCGACACATCTTTTTCTCTTTTATCCATAACTATCCATATATTGTAAAGCAGCTCAAAATCTAATATGCTATATGTTAATTACAGATCCTGCGGAAAAAGGTCTAATGTAAGACCGAAACGTCCGGGAAGTACAATGTGGCCAATATGTAGTATCCCACACCTGCGGTACTAGTATTATGTACTTTAATACCTGGATTATTATGTGTCTTATATGTAATGTTAAGTATTTTGCATGAACTATGTCATTTTATCCAGCAAGGGAGGAAATGGTTGACAATGGCTAGCTGTAACAGGGTTAACCACCCTTCCTGGTAGAGTGGCCTAGTCCTAATTCCTGCCAGGAGGGGGGGAATTTAGAATAGAGAGAGAGAGAACAAAGGAGTGCTAGGAGGAGAGGGGATAAGAGAGGTCCTGTCCAGATAGTAGGGTAGCTGGGAAGTAACTTGTAGAGCACCCACTCTGAAGAACCATATCAAAGTTCAGGATCCAAATATGCCTCTCCTGCCAGAATGACAGCTAACTACAGCCTAAAGTAAAGCCTTGAGATACCAGACAGCAGGGGGATCATCGAAATACAGTTCTAAAGACACTGCTGCAAGGTGAGGCATATCCAATCCATCCGTCACCAAATAAACACTAGGCCAATACCATCTAAATGAAGAACTGCAGCCATCAAACCTGCCACCATACCTTCTCATCTGGTGCCAGAGAAGAATTGCACTAAAGCCTGCTGCTACTGTGTGTATTTCAAATTCAAATTTACCCTTAGTAATGAAAGACTTTACTAAGAAATTCGGACTTCAATCCTAATTTCAGTAAAAATTAGATTCATGACGAATCAAATAAAATTTCTTGTTGAAGTTCGGTAAAGCAGCCAAATCTAATTTTTGATTTGTACTAGCAAGAAATTCTGAATGCACAAAATTGTGTAATTTTCCTCTAAATATTACAACTTTATATTTCTCCTAACAAAGGGATGCTGTGCATGGATAGCTAGTGCTGGAGCAACAGAGCAGAGAAACAGATACAGCAGGCCCAGAGAACCAGTGTGTAAACCTGATGCAGTAGACTTGAATAGAAGTAGTAGATTTGTAGCTGAGGTGTATTAGAGTTGATGTGCTGGAGTGGAATAGTTGATGTTGTGGTGTAGCAAAACTGGTGCTGTAATATAAAAGAGTGGCTGCAGCTAGGGGCACACATAAAAATCATTGGGCCCCATAGCAAGAATCTGAAATGGGCCCCAAGTCCGGATGTGCCAGATCTGGCACTAACGGGATTTTCATCATGACCAGTTTAGGCCCGTTTTACACTGCAGGCAGTAGTTCCAGCAAACTTTTCCACCAGTGTACAACTTGCCGGAGCTCTCTGGGTACAATGGAGCGGCCAGGAACTTCAATAATCTCTAGCAATGCCGGATTCGGATCTGCTTTAACAATTTGCTGAAATGACTACTGCCGGCAGTGTAAAGCAGGTGAAAATTAGTGGGCAATACATGGAAGGGGAAAAAGAGAAGAGAACTACAACTTTCAGCATCTCCAGGCTGTTATTATGGAACACAAGTTGACATTACAGGGAGAGGGTATAAGAAGAGAGAACCACAGCTCCCAGCATGCCCAGACTGTTATTGAAGGGCGTCAGTGAAAATTACATGGAGGAGGATACAGTAGTAGCTATGTAAGTGTAATTGGCAGGGGGGGCTTTCCTGCCCTCTTCCTCAATGGGCCCCATAGCAGCTGCGTGGTCTGCCTATATTGGACGTATGCCACTGGCTGTATACCTCCCAACTTTTTGGACAGTCAAAGAGAGACGCTTATAGTTTTCTTAGTGCACAATAGCACAAAAAATATCTGAATACAGAAATGTCTAAAATCCAAATTGCATCAAATAATGAAATAATATACAAGGTGGGGTCAAATATACAGAGAGAAACCAGACACTTTTTTGATCCAACACTTACAGTATCTCACAAAAGTGAGTACACCCCTTACATTTTTGTAAATATTTTATTATATCTTTTTATGGGACAACACTGAAGATCTGACATTTTGATACAATGTCAAATAGTTAGTGTACAGCTTGTATAACAGTGTAAATGCGGTGTTCCCTCAAAATAACTCTACACACAGCCATTAATATCTAAACTTCTGGCAATAAAAGTGAGTACACCCTAAGTGAGAATGGCCAAATTGTGCCCAAAGTGTCAATATTTTGTGTGGCCACCATTATTTTCCAGCAATGCCTTAACTCTCTTGGGCATGGAGTTCACTAGAGCTTCACAGGATCCACTGGAATCCTCTTCCACTCCTCAATGACAACATCACGGAGCTGGTCGATGTTAGAGAAGTTGTGCTCCTCCACCTTCCATTTGAGGATGCCCCACAGATGTTCAATAGGGTTTAGGTCTGGAGACATGATGGGCCAGTCCAGCATCTTTACCCTAAGTTACTTTAGCAAGGCAGTGGCCATCTTGGAGGTGTGTTTGGGGTCGTTATCATGTTGGAATACTGCCCTGCGGCCCAGTTTCTGAAGGAGGGGATCATGCTCTGCTTCAGTATGTCACAGTACTTGTTAACATTCATGGTTCCCTCAATGGACTATAGGTCTCCACAGCCGGCAGCACTCATGAAGCCCCAAACCATGACACTTCCACCACCATGCTTGACTGCAGGCAAGACACACTTGTCTTGGTCCTCCTCACCTGGTTGCTGCCACACACGCTTGGCACCATTTGAACCAAATAAGTTTCTCTTGGACTCATCAGACCACAGGACAATCCAGTAATCCATGTCCTTAGTGTTCTTGTCTTCAGCGAACATTTTGCGGGCTTTCTTGTGCATCATCTTTAGAACAGGTTTCCTTCTGGGATGACAACCATGAGGCCAATTTGATACAGTGTGCGGTATATGGTCTAAACACTGACAGGCTGACCCCCCCACCCCACCCCTTTGACATATGCAGCAATGCTGGCAGCACTCATACGTCTATTTTGAAAAGACAACCTCTGCATATAATGCCGAACACCTGCACTCAACTTCTTCGGTCGACCATTGGGAGGCATGTTCTGAGTGGGATCTGTCTTGTTAAACCGCTGTATGGTCTTGGCCACCGTGCTGCAGCTCAATTTCAGGGTTTTGACGATCTTATAGCCTGGACCATCTTTATGTAGAGCAAAACATTATTTTTTTACGATCCTCAGAGAGCTCTTTGCCATAAGGAGCCATGTTGAACTTCCAGTGACCAGTATGAGGGAGTTTGAGAGCAATAACACTACATTTAATACACCTGCTCCCCATTCACACCTGAGTGACACTAACGAGTCACATTACACCTGGGAGGAAAAATGGCTAATTGGGCACAATTTGGCCATTTTTACATAGGGGTGTATTCACTTTTGTTGCCAGTGGTTTAGACATTAATGGCTGTCTGTTGAGTTTTTTTGAGGGCACACCAAATTTACACTGTTATACAAGCTGTACACTGACTACTTTACATTGTATCAAAGCATCAGATCTTCAGTGATGTCCCATAAAAAGATATAATAAAATATCTACAAAAATGTGAGGGGTGTACTCACTTTTGTGAGATACTGTACTTGATCAATATTATAGATGCAAATCTATACCTCAGCTCAAAAAGAGGGACCTTTAAGCAGAAAGAGGGAAAGAGGGACTTGGGTCAAAAATAGGGACTTTCCCTACACTTAGGGACACTTGAGAGGTCCGTGGCTGCAGCACTATAGCTACAATAAGTTGATTCTGTCATGGAGCAAACTTGATGCTATAATAGCAGAGTTGTGGCAGTGGAATAACAGAGTTAATGCGGTGACTGAGGAATGCCACAGAGGTATGAACAGTGGAAACATAGGACACATACCTATATTATTAAGCAGCCAAGTATGAATAACCTGGAATAGTGATGTAGTGAAGATGAAACAGAGGCAGTGTTCTGCATTGGATGAGGGACAGTCTGGGACAGGTAAGTAACAGTATACTCTCTCTTACCGCCTCTCCCAGATAAGTTTGATAAAGGACATTTGGAAAGGGAACTTTTTAAAGTGGTTGTCTCATCTGAGACAATGGGGGCATATCGCTAGGATATGCCTTCATTGTCTTATAGATGTAATTTGCACAGCTGGCCCTATCTCCTAAACAAAGCCCTGAAGGTAGTGCTCGTTCGCAGCCGCCCTCCATTAATTTCTATGGGGCTGCCGAAAATAGTCGAGAGCTGGCTCGGCTGTTTCCATCAGGCCCATAGAAGTGAATTGGAGCAGTGGCCAGTAATACGCGGTGTGCTTATATTCACTTCTTTGGGGAGAGGGCTTGGTGCTGGCCCGTTCCGTTCACGATAAAGATGCGGGTCCCAGCGGTGGCTCCCTTTGTCTCAGGTGAGACAACCCCTTTAAGAAGAACAGGAACGTTAATGTCTTTTTTAATGATCCAACTTCTTTCTTTGGGTCCATATTTTTTCGAAGTAAAAGAGTTTCCCACATACCCTATGTTACGGTATAACCCGGTATAGTGAGGGTTAATACCGTTCGGGCGATTCCCCTGGACCCCTTCGTGCCCTGCCACTCGACAGATTCAGCAGGCGACCTCCTTGCAGTCCCTTATCCCATGACCCTTCTTGCCGCATCTCCTGCAATTCTGCGGCATATCCGGGTAGTAGACGAGGGCCGAGGAGTTGCCCAAAGAAAAGGTCTGAGGCAGGTGTTGCACTCCATCCGGGTCTGTGGAGTCCCTGTTCAGGCGGACGATCACTGACCACTTGCCGGTCCAGAATCCGTTTCCATCCAGGATGTGGGTGGGGTCCCTCACCACGGTGCAGAATCGGTTCAGGAGGGTGACAATGTCCTTTCCTGGGATGTGTGGGTTCCGCATTGAGACCGTCACTCTTCTCTCTTCCTTCTTCACCGGGCTGCTGCCCACGAAGTGTCGGAAAGGAGAGTCCGGGCTCGCCGTTTTCACCATCTCCCAGTATCTTTTGCATATTTCCATGGAGGCGAAGGTGATCCAGAATATTCCCGTGGAGAATGAGTGAATGTTCACCACTTCCGGTTTTCCGAACCCCTGTTCCAGGACCATCTTCTTCCCGAATACGTCCTGGCTCATATCCGGCGTTTTACCATCCATCTCCTTCAGCTTCAGGACGACTGTCTGCCTCATCCATGGCTCCAGGGGAGGGGAGCCAGGGCCGGGCTTCCTGCCCTCCTGTTGCTTCGGGCGGTGGCGGGTGTCTCCGGGTCAGTAGCCGTGGAAGTACTGGCTGAAGGGTTCTGGTGAGCCTCTTCCGTGGCCTTCCTGGTCTCTGAAGCCTTCTTCTTGGTTTTGGAGGTTGAGGCCATGGCTTCTTCCTTTTCTGCCTTCCTTTTCCCTTGAAGAGGCTTCTCAAGTTGTCCGCTTTAGCCTCCAGGGGCGGGGCTATGCAGATCTTCTTCTTTGCTGGGCGGAGCTACTTCCGGGGATGGGCTTCTCCGAGCTTCTTCTCCTTGTCGGGTTCCCCGAGGCCGAAGTCTTCAGGCCGGAGTCTTCAGTCCTCGTCGTCGGGGTTCCTCGTCGAGTCTTCTTCTTGAATTGTCGTCTTCGGGCTATCGAGATCCAAGTAAGCACTGCCAAACGTCGTACACCAAGACTATTAAGCCACAGGCCAAGAGGAGGTCGGAGACCAGAGCACTCTTGTTCCCTGGGGAATAGCCCTACACCCAAAAGCAGCAGTGAGCTGAAGCTGAATTTAATCAACGATGCTCAAAGGCAGAGTGCAGGGGGTACCCACAAGGACCTGGGCCGGCAAGGCAAGGCAGACTGAAATAGCAGACTACACTTATTCTTAGCCAAAAGGCCGATAAGCGATCTGAGCACTGTTTGGATATATTGAGCGCTCAAATCCAAGCCATCTGGGGATATGTTACATGTCTGTGTATACTGTAAAGGGTGGGGCATTGTATATTGAATAGTGATGTCTGTCCTTTTGTCCCCACGTGTTTATTGGCGATTTCCCTTTGTCCTGAGAGATAATTGAATGACTCCTCGGTTGTCTCCAGGACAGAAGACATTGTGTATTCTCCTGCCTGTGATGATTACATTAACCCATGTAGGGTAATTGTATCACAGGCAGAGGGGAGCGATATGCTGGGTGTGGTTGTCCCTATTGTCCCATTGTGTGTGATTGGCTGCTGTATCCCCTGTGCCTCAGTCTTCCTTCTGGACCCCTAGGGGAATGTCCACCAGGTGGGAGACCTGGATAAATACCGGGCAGGTAGCCCTCAATAAGGTAAGAATTCCTGTTTAACCATCAATACGGAGCCTCGTCTCGTACTTGGGGGGAATTGCTATGTCAGAACGTTCTCTTGCCTGTTCCAGGAAAGGAGGACTTCGTATGGTTCCAGTTCAGTGGATTTGAGTGGTTGTGGGTTGCTGTGCTCTTCTCCAGGGGAATCGCCCGAATGGTATTAACCCTCACTATACCGGGTTATACCGTAACATCACGCATGCGCGAGTATGTCGCATGTGAGTGCCGGAATGGTGTTCCTTCCCTGTGCTGACATCAGCCTCAGGGAACGAACTGCGCATGCGCTAGCTGGCATGCGCAAGATTACAGCACTCCAAATATGTGACATTAGAGGAGCAAGGAGGAGATTCAGAGGATGCGGGTGGTGCTGGGCTCCTTCAGAGTGGGCGTCCTGAAATGTTGGTAACAGCCCCTTGGGGTGTATATATATACAGTACAGACCAAAAGTTTGGACACACCTTCTCATTCAAAGAGTTTTCTTTATTTTCATGACTATGAAAATTGTAGATTCACAATGAAGGCATCAAATTCACTTGCCAAAATAGCAATACCCTGAATCTGGTGTCCCAGCACTGGCTGGAAAAGTATAATACTGTCCGCCAAAACATATTTTGTTATGGGGTGAAATTAAATAGCAAAAATAGCAATACCATAAATCTGGTGTCCCAGCACTGGCTGGCAAAGTATAATAGTGTCCGTCAAAACATATATTTTGTTCTGGGGTGAAATTCAATTGCCAAAATAGCAATACCCTGAATCTGGTGTCCGAGCACTGGCTGGAAAAGTATAATACTGTCCGCCAAAACATATATTTTGTTCTGGGGTAAAATTCACTTGCAAAATAGCAATACCCTGAATCTGGTGTTCCAGCAGTTTCAGGCCTAGTTTAAATCTGTCCGTAACAGAGTCTATTTTGTTCTGGGGTGAAATTCAATTGCCAAAAGAGCAATACCCTGAATCTGGTGTCCCAGCACTGGCTAGCAAAGTATAATAGTGTCCGCCAAAACATATATTTTGTTCTGGGGTGAAATTCAATTGCCAAAATAGCAATACCCTGAATCTGGTGTCCCAGCACTGGCTGGCAAAGTATAATACTGTCCGCCAAAACATATATTTTGTTCTGGGGTAAAATTCACTTGCCAAAATAGCAATACCCTGAATCTTGGGTCCCAGCACTGGCTGGCAAAGTATAATACTGTCCGTCAAAACATATATTTTGTTCTGGGGTAAAATTCACTTGCAAAAATAGTAATACCCTGAATTTGGTGATCCAGCACTGGCTGGCAAAGTATAATAATGTCCGTCAAAACATATATTTTGTTCTGGGGTGAAATTGAATCGCCAAAATAGCAATACCCTGAATCTGGTGTCCCAGCACTGGCTGGCAAAGTATAATACTGGCCGCCAAAACATATATTTTGTTCTGGGGTAAAATTCACTTGCCAAAATAGCGATACCCTGAATCTTGGGTCCCAGCACTGGCTGGCAAAGTATAATACTGTCCTCCAAAACATATATTTTGTTCTGGGGTGAAATTCAATTGCCAAAATAGCAATACCCTGAATCTGCTGTCCCAGCACTGGCTGGAAAAGTATAATACTGGCCGCCAAAACATATATTTTGTTCTGGGGTAAAATTCACTTGGCAAAATAGCAATACGCTGAATCTGGTGTCCCAGCACTGGCTGGCAAAGTATAATACTGTCCGCCAAAACATATATTTTGTTCTGGGGTAAAATTCACTTGCCAAAATAGTAATACCCTGAATTTAGTGATCCAGCACTGGCTGGCAAAGTATAATAGTGTCCGCCAAAACATATATTTTGTTCTGGGGTAAAATTCACTTGCAAAAATAGTAATACCCTGAATTTGGTGATCCAGCACTAGCTGGCAAAGTATAATAATGTCCGTCAAAACATATATTTTGTTCTGGGGTGAAATTGAATCGCCAAAATAGCAATACCCTGAATCTGGTGTCCCAGCACTGGCTGGCAAAGTATAATACTGGCCGCCAAAACATATATTTTGTTCTGGGGTAAAATTCACTTGCCAAAATAGCGATACCCTGAATCTTGGGTCCCAGCACTGGCTGGCAAAGTATAATACTGTCCTCCAAAACATATATTTTGTTCTGGGGTGAAATTCAATTGCCAAAATAGCAATACCCTGAATCTGGTGTCCCAGCACTGGCTGGAAAAGTATAATACTGGCCGCCAAAACATATATTTTGTTCTGGGGTAAAATTCACTTGGCAAAATAGCAATACGCTGAATCTGGTGTCCCAGCACTGGCTGGCAAAGTATAATACTGTCCGCCAAAACATATATTTTGTTCTGGGGTAAAATTCACTTGCCAAAATAGCGATACCCTGAATCTTGGGTCCCAGCACTGGCTGGCAAAGTATAATACTGTCCTCCAAAACATATATTTTGTTCTGGGGTGAAATTCAATTGCCAAAATAGCAATACCCTGAATCTGGTGTCCCAGCACTGGCTGGAAAAGTATAATACTGGCCGCCAAAACATATATTTTGTTCTGGGGTAAAATTCACTTGGCAAAATAGCAATACGCTGAATCTGGTGTCCCAGCACTGGCTGGCAAAGTATAATACTGTCCGCCAAAACATATATTTTGTTCTGGGGTAAAATTCACTTGCCAAAATAGTAATACCCTGAATTTAGTGATCCAGCACTGGCTGGCAAAGTATAATAGTGTCCGCCAAAACATATATTTTGTTCTGGGGTAAAATTCACTTGCAAAAATAGTAATACCCTGAATTTGGTGATCCAGCACTGGCTGGCAAAGTATAATAATGTCCGTCAAAACATATATTTTGTTCTGGGGTGAAATTGAATCGCCAAAATAGCAATTCCCTGAATCTGGTGTCCCAGCACTGGCTGGAAAAGTATAATACTGGCCGCCAAAACATATATTTTGTTCTGGGGTAAAATTCACTTGCCAAAATAGCGATACCCTGAATCTTGGGTCCCAGCACTGGCTGGCAAAGTATAATACTGTCCTCCAAAACATATATTTTGTTCTGGGGTGAAATTCAATTGCCAAAATAGCAATACCCTGAATCTGGTGTCCCAGCACTGGCTGGAAAAGTATAATACTGGCCGCCAAAACATATATTTTGTTCTGGGGTGAAATTCACTTGCCAAAATAGCGATACCCTGAATCTTGGGTCCCAGCACTGGCTGGCAAAGTATAATACTGTCCTCCAAAACATATATTTTGTTCTGGGGTGAAATTCAATTGCCAAAATAGCAATACCCTGAATCTGGTGTCCCAGCACTGGCTGGCAAAGTATAATACTGTCCGCCAAAACATATATTTTGTTCTGGGGTAAAATTCACTTGCCAAAATAGTAATACCCTGAATTTAGTGATCCAGCACTGGCTGGCAAAGTATAATAGTGTCCGCCAAAACATATATTTTGTTCTGGGGTAAAATTCACTTGCAAAAATAGTAATACCCTGAATTTGGTGATCCAGCACTGGCTGGCAAAGTATAATAATGTCCGTCAAAACATATATTTTGTTCTGGGGTGAAATTGAATCGCCAAAATAGCAATACCCTGAATCTGGTGTCCCAGCACTGGCTGGCAAAGTATAATACTGTCCGCCAAAACATATATTTTGTTCTGGGGTAAAATTCACTTGCCAAAATAGCGATACCCTGAATCTTGGGTCCCAGCACTGGCTGGCAAAGTATAATACTGTCCTCCAAAACATATATTTTGTTCTGGGGTGAAATTCAATTGCCAAAATAGCAATACCCTGAATCTGGTGTCCCAGCACTGGCTGGCAAAGTATAATACTGGCCGCCAAAACATATATTTTGTTCTGGGGTAAAATTCACTTGGCAAAATAGCAATACGCTGAATCTGGTGTCCCAGCACTGGCTGGCAAAGTATAATACTGTCCGCCAAAACATATATTTTGTTCTGGGGTAAAATTCACTTGCCAAAATAGTAATACCCTGAATTTAGTGATCCAGCACTGGCTGGCAAAGTATAATAGTGTCCGCCAAAACATATATTTTGTTCTGGGGTAAAATTCACTTGCAAAAATTGTAATACCCTGAATTTGGTGATCCAGCACGGGCTGGCAAAGTATAATAATGTCCGTCAAAACATATATTTTGTTCTGGGGTGAAATTGAATCGCCAAAATAGCAATACCCTGAATCTGGTGTTCCAGCACTGGCTGGCAAAGTATAATACTGTCCGCCAAAACATATATTTTGTTCTGGGGTAAAATTCACTTGCCAAAATAGCGATACCCTGAATCTTGGGTCCCAGCACTGGCTGGCAAAGTATAATACTGTCCTCCAAAACATATATTTTGTTCTGGGGTGAAATTCAATTGCCAAAATAGCAATACCCTGAATCTGGTGTCCCAGCACTGGCTGGAAAAGTATAATACTGGCCGCCAAAACATATATTTTATTCTGGGGTAAAATTCACTTGGCAAAATAGCAATACGCTTAATCTGGTGTCCCAGCACTGGCTGGCAAAGTATAATACTGTCTGCCAAAACATATATTTTGTTCTGGGGTAAAATTCACTTGCCAAAATAGCGATACCCTGAATCTTGGGTCCCAGCACTGGCTGGCAAAGTATAATACTGTCCTCCAAAACATATATTTTGTTCTGTGGTGAAATTCAATTGCCAAAATAGCAATACCCTGAATCTGGTGTCACAGCACTGGCTGGAAAAGTATAATACTGGCCGCCAAAACATATATTTTGTTCTGGGGTAAAATTCACTTGGCAAAATAGCAATACGCTGAATCTGGTGTCCCAGCACTGGCTGGCAAAGTATAATACTGTCTGCCAAAACATATATTTTGTTCTGGGGTAAAATTCACTTGCCAAAATAGCGATACCCTGAATCTTGGGTCCCAGCACTGGCTGGCAAAGTATAATACTGTCCTCCAAAACATATATTTTGTTCTGGGGTGAAATTCAATTGCCAAAATAGCAATACCCTGAATCTGGTGTCCCAGCACTGGCTGGAAAAGTATAATACTGGCCGCCAAAACATATATTTTGTTCTGGGGTAAAATTCACTTGGCAAAATAGCAATACGCTGAATCTGGTGTCCCAGCACTGGCTGGCAAAGTATAATACTGTCTGCCAAAACATATATTTTGTTCTGGGGTAAAATTCACTTGCCAAAATAGCGATACCCTGAATCTTGGGTCCCAGCACTGGCTGGCAAAGTATAATACTGTCCTCCAAAACATATATTTTGTTCTGGGGTGAAATTCAATTGCCAAAATAGCAATACCCTGAATCTGGTGTCCCAGCACTGGCTGGAAAAGTATAATACTGGCCGCCAAAACATATATTTTGTTCTGGGGTAAAATTCACTTGGCAAAATAGCAATACGCTGAATCTGGTGTCCCAGCACTGGCTGGCAAAGTATAATTCTGTCCGCCAAAACATATATTTTGTTCTGGGGTAAAATTCACTTGCCAAAATAGTAATACCCTGAATTTAGTGATCCAGCACTGGCTGGCAAAGTATAATAGTGTCCGCCAAAACATATATTTTGTTCTGGGGTAAAATTCACTTGCAAAAATAGTAATACCCTGAATTTGGTGATCCAGCACTGGCTGGCAAAGTATAATAATGTCCGTCAAAACATATATTTTGTTCTGGGGTGAAATTGAATCGCCAAAATAGCAATACCCTGAATCTGGTGTCCCAGCACTGGCTGGCAAAGTATAATACTGGCCGCCAAAACATATATTTTGTTCTGGGGTAAAATTCACTTGCCAAAATAGCGATACCCTGAATCTTGGGTCCCAGCACTGGCTGGCAAAGTATAATACTGTCCTCCAAAACATATTTTTTGTTCTGGGGTGAAATTCAATTGCCAAAATAGCAATACCCTGAATCTGGTGTCCCAGCACTGGCTGGAAAAGTATAATACTGGCCGCCAAAACATATATTTTGTTCTGGGGTAAAATTCACTTGGCAAAATAGCAATACGCTGAATCTGGTGTCCCAGCACTGGCTGGCAAAGTATAATACTGTCCGCCAAAACATATATTTTGTTCTGGGGTAAAATTCACTTGCCAAAATAGCAATACCCTGAATCTGGTGTCCAAGCACTGGCTGGCAAAGTATAATAGTGTCCGCCAAAACATATATTTTGTTCTGGGGTGAAATTCAATTGCCAAAATAGCAATACCCTAAATCTGGTGTTCCAGCACTGGCTGGCAAAGTATAATACTGTCCTCCAAAACATATATTTTGTTCTGGGGTGAAATTCAATTGCCAAAATAGCAATACCCTGAATCTGGTGTCCCAGCACTGGCTGGAAAAGTATAATACTGGCCGCCAAAACATATATTTTGTTCTGGGGTAAAATTCACTTGGCAAAATAGCAATACGCTGAATCTGGTGTCCCAGCACTGGCTGGCAAAGTATAATACTGTCCGCCAAAACATATATTTTGTTCTGGGGTAAAATTCACTTGCCAAAATAGCGATACCCTGAATCTTGGGTCCCAGCACTGGCTGGCAAAGTATAATACTGTCCTCCAAAACATATATTTTGTTCTGGGGTGAAATTCAATTGCCAAAATAGCAATACCCTGAATCTGGTGTCCCAGCACTGGCTGGCAAAGTATAATACTGTCCGCCAAAACATATATTTTGTTCTGGGGTAAAATTCACTTGCCAAAATAGTAATACCCTGAATTTAGTGATCCAGCACTGGCTGGCAAAGTATAATAGTGTCCGCCAAAACATATATTTTGTTCTGGGGTAAAATTCACTTGCAAAAATAGTAATACCCTGAATTTGGTGATCCAGCACTGGCTGGCAAAGTATAATAATGTCCGTCAAAACATATATTTTGTTCTGGGGTGAAATTGAATCGCCAAAATAGCAATTCCCTGAATCTGGTGTCCCAGCACTGGCTGGAAAAGTATAATACTGGCCGCCAAAACATATATTTTGTTCTGGGGTAAAATTCACTTGCCAAAATAGCGATACCCTGAATCTTGGGTCCCAGCACTGGCTGGCAAAGTATAATACTGTCCTCCAAAACATATATTTTGTTCTGGGGTGAAATTCAATTGCCAAAATAGCAATACCCTGAATCTGGTGTCCCAGCACTGGCTGGCAAAGTATAATACTGGCCGCCAAAACATATATTTTGTTCTGGGGTAAAATTCACTTGCCAAAATAGCGATACCCTGAATCTTGGGTCCCAGCACTGGCTGGCAAAGTATAATACTGTCCTCCAAAACATATATTTTGTTCTGGGGTGAAATTCAATTGCCAAAATAGCAATACCCTGAATCTGGTGTCCCAGCACTGGCTGGCAAAGTATAATACTGTCCGCCAAAACATATATTTTGTTCTGGGGTAAAATTCACTTGTCAAAATAGTAATACCCTGAATTTAGTGATCCAGCACTGGCTGGCAAAGTATAATAGTGTCCGCCAAAACATATATTTTGTTCTGGGGTAAAATTCACTTGCAAAAATAGTAATACCCTGAATTTGGTGATCCAGCACTGGCTGGCAAAGTATAATAATGTCCGTCAAAACATATATTTTGTTCTGGGGTGAAATTGAATCGCCAAAATAGCAATACCCTGAATCTGGTGTCCCAGCACTGGCTGGCAAAGTATAATACTGGCCGCCAAAACATATATTTTGTTCTGGGGTAAAATTCACTTGCCAAAATAGCAATACCCTGAATCTTGGTGTCCCAGCACTGGCTGGCAAAGTATAATACTGTCCTCCAAAACATATATTTTGTTCTGGGGTGAAATTCAATTGCCAAAATAGCAATACCCTGAATCTGGTGTCCCAGCACTGGCTGGAAAAGTATAATACTGTCCACCAAAACATATATTTTGTTCTGGGGTAAAATTCACTTGCCAAAATAGCAATACCCTGAATCTTGGTGTCCCAGCACTGGCTGGCAAAGTATAATACTGTCCTCCAAAACATATATTTTGTTCTGGGGTGAAATTCAATTGCCAAAATAGCAATACCCTGAATCTGGTGTCCCAGCACTGGCTGGCAAAGTATAATACTGGTCCGCCAAAACATATATTTTGTTCTGGGGTAAAATTCACTTGGCAAAATAGCAATACGCTGAATCTGGTGTCCCAGCACTGGCTGGCAAAGTATAATACTGTCCGCCAAAACATATATTTTGTTCTGGGGTAAAATTCACTTGCCAAAATAGCAATATTCTGAATCTGGTGTCCCAGCACTGGCTGGCAAAGTATAATACTGTCCGCCAAAACATATATTTTGTTCTGGGGTGAAATTCAATTGCCAAAATAGCAATACCCTGAATCTGGTGTCCCAGCACTGGCTGGCAAAGTATAATACTGTCCGCCAAAACATATATTTTGTTCTGGGGTGAAATTCAATTGCCAAAATAGCAATACCCTGAATCTGGTGTCCCAGCACTGGCTGGAAAAGTATAATACTGTCCGCCAAAACATATATTTTGTTCTGGGGTGAAATTCAATTGCCAAAATAGCAATACCCTGAATCTGGTGTCCCAGCACTGGCTGGCAAAGTATAATACTGTCCGCCAAAACATATATTTTGTTCTGGGGTAAAATTCACTTGCCAAAATAGCGATACCCTGAATCTTGGTGTCCCAGCACTGGCTGGCAAAGTATAATACTGTCCTCCAAAACATATATTTTGTTCTGGGGTGAAATTCAATTGCCAAAATAGCAATACCCTGAATCTGGTGTCCCAGCACTGGCTGGAAAAGTATAATACTGGCCGCCAAAACATATATTTTGTTCTGGGGTAAAATTCACTTGGCAAAATAGCAATACCCTGAATCTGGTGTCCCAGCACTGGCTGGCAAAGTATAATACTGTCCGCCAAAACATATATTTTGTTCTGGGGTAAAATTCACTTGCCAAAATAGCGATACCCTGAATCTGGTGTCCCAGCACTGGCTGGCAAAAGTATAATACTGTCCTCCAAAACATATATTTTGTTCTGGGGTGAAATTCAATTGCCAAAATAGCAATACCCTGAATCTGGTGTCCCAGCACTGGCTGGCAAAGTATAATACTGGCCGCCAAAACATATATTTTGTTTCTGGGGTAAAATTCACTTGCCAAAATAGCAATACGCTGAATCTGGTGTCCCAGCACTGGCTGGCAAAGTATAATACTGTCCACCAAAACATATATTTTGTTCTGGGGTAAAATTCACTTGCCAAAATAGCAATACCCTGAATCTTGGTGTCCCAGCACTGGCTGGCAAAGTATAATACTGTCCGCCAAAACATATATTTTGTTCTGGGGTAAAATTCACTTGCCAAAATAGCAATACCCTGAATTCTGGTGTCCCAGCACTGGCTGGCAAAGTATAATACTGTCCGCCAAAACATATATTTTGTTCTGGGGTAAAATTCACTTGCCAAAATAGCAATACCCTGAATCTGGTGTCCCAGCACTGGCTGGCAAAGTATAATACTGTCCGCCAAAACATATATTTTGTTCTGGGGTGAAATTCAATTGCCAAAATAGCAATACTCCTGAATCTGGTGTCCCAGCACTGGCTGGCAAAGTATAATACTGTCCGCCAAAACATATATTTTGTTCTGGGGTAAAATTCACTTGCCAAAATAGCAATACCCTGAATCTTGGTGTCCCAGCACTGGCTGGCAAAGTATAATACTGTCCGCCAAAACATATATTTTGTTCTGGGGTAAAATTCACTTGCCAAAATAGCAATACCCTGAATCTGGTGTCCCAGCACTGGCTGGCAAAGTATAATACTGTCCGCCAAAACATATATTTTGTTCTGGGGTAAAATTCACTTGCCAAAATAGCAATACCCTGAATCTTGGTGTCCCAGCACTGGCTGGCAAAGTATAATACTGTCCGCCAAAACATATATTTTGTTCTGGGGTAAAATTCACTTGCCAAAATAGCAATACCCTGAATCTTGGTGTCCCAGCACTGGCTGGCAAAGTATAATACTGTCCTCCAAAACATATATTTTGTTCTGGGGTGAAATTCAATTGCCAAAATAGCAATACCCTGAATCTGGTGTCCCAGCACTGGCTGGCAAAGTATAATACTGTCCGCCAAAACATATATTTTGTTCTGGGGTAAAATTCACTTGCCAAAATAGCAATACCCTGAATCTTGGTGTCCCAGCACTGGCTGGCAAAGTATAATACTGTCCGCCAAAACATATATTTTGTTCTGGGGTAAAATTCACTTGCCAAAATAGCAATACCCTGAATTTGGTGATCCCAGCACTGGCTGGCAAAGTATAATACTGTCCGCCAAAACATATATTTTGTTCTGGGGTAAAATTCACTTGCCAAAATAGCAATACCCTGAATTTGGTGATCCAGCACTGGCTGGCAAAGTATAATAATGTCCGCCAAAACATATATTTTGTTCTGGGGTGAAATTCAATCGCCAAAATAGCAATACCCTGAATCTGGTGTCCCAGCACTGGCTGGCAAAGTATAATACTGTCCGCCAAAACATATATTTTGTTCTGGGGTAAAATTCACTTGCCAAAATAGCGATACCCTGAATCTTGGGTCCCAGCACTGGCTGGCAAAGTATAATACTGTCCTCCAAAACATATATTTTGTTCTGGGGTGAAATTCAATTGCCAAAATAGCAATACCCTGAATCTGGTGTCCCAGCACTGGCTGGAAAAGTATAATACTGGCCGCCAAAACATATATTTTGTTCTGGGGTAAAATTCACTTGGCAAAATAGCAATACGCTGAATCTGGTGTCCCAGCACTGGCTGGCAAAGTATAATACTGTCTGCCAAAACATATATTTTGTTCTGGGGTAAAATTCACTTGCCAAAATAGCGATACCCTGAATCTTGGGTCCCAGCACTGGCTGGCAAAGTATAATACTGTCCTCCAAAACATATATTTTGTTCTGGGGTGAAATTCAATTGCCAAAATAGCAATACCCTGAATCTGGTGTCACAGCACTGGCTGGAAAAGTATAATACTGGCCGCCAAAACATATATTTTGTTCTGGGGTAAAATTCACTTGGCAAAATAGCAATACGCTGAATCTGGTGTCCCAGCACTGGCTGGCAAAGTATAATACTGTCTGCCAAAACATATATTTTGTTCTGGGGTAAAATTCACTTGCCAAAATAGCGATACCCTGAATCTTGGGTCCCAGCACTGGCTGGCAAAGTATAATACTGTCCTCCAAAACATATATTTTGTTCTGGGGTGAAATTCAATTGCCAAAATAGCAATACCCTGAATCTGGTGTCCCAGCACTGGCTGGAAAAAGTATAATACTGGCCGCCAAAACATATATTTTGTTCTGGGGTAAAATTCACTTGGCAAAATAGCAATACGCTGAATCTGGTGTCCCAGCACTGGCTGGCAAAGTATAATACTGTCTGCCAAAACATATATTTTGTTCTGGGGTAAAATTCACTTGCCAAAATAGCGATACCCTGAATCTTGGGTCCCAGCACTGGCTGGCAAAGTATAATACTGTCCTCCAAAACATATATTTTGTTCTGGGGTGAAATTCAATTGCCAAAATAGCAATACCCTGAATCTGGTGTCCCAGCACTGGCTGGAAAAGTATAATACTGGCCGCCAAAACATATATTTTGTTCTGGGGTAAAATTCACTTGGCAAAATAGCAATACGCTGAATCTGGTGTCCCAGCACTGGCTGGCAAAGTATAATTCTGTCCGCCAAAACATATATTTTGTTCTGGGGTAAAATTCACTTGCCAAAATAGTAATACCCTGAATTTAGTGATCCAGCACTGGCTGGCAAAGTATAATAGTGTCCGCCAAAACATATATTTTGTTCTGGGGTAAAATTCACTTGCAAAAATAGTAATACCCTGAATTTGGTGATCCAGCACTGGCTGGCAAAGTATAATAATGTCCGTCAAAACATATATTTTGTTCTGGGGTGAAATTGAATCGCCAAAATAGCAATACCCTGAATCTGGTGTCCCAGCACTGGCTGGCAAAGTATAATACTGGCCGCCAAAACATATATTTTGTTCTGGGGTAAAATTCACTTGCCAAAATAGCGATACCCTGAATCTTGGGTCCCAGCACTGGCTGGCAAAGTATAATACTGTCCTCCAAAACATATTTTTTGTTCTGGGGTGAAATTCAATTGCCAAAATAGCAATACCCTGAATCTGGTGTCCCAGCACTGGCTGGAAAAGTATAATACTGGCCGCCAAAACATATATTTTGTTCTGGGGTAAAATTCACTTGGCAAAATAGCAATACGCTGAATCTGGTGTCCCAGCACTGGCTGGCAAAGTATAATACTGTCCGCCAAAACATATATTTTGTTCTGGGGTAAAATTCACTTGCCAAAATAGCAATACCCTGAATCTGGTGTCCAAGCACTGGCTGGCAAAGTATAATAGTGTCCGCCAAAACATATATTTTGTTCTGGGGTGAAATTCAATTGCCAAAATAGCAATACCCTAAATCTGGTGTTCCAGCACTGGCTGGCAAAGTATAATACTGTCCTCCAAAACATATATTTTGTTCTGGGGTGAAATTCAATTGCCAAAATAGCAATACCCTGAATCTGGTGTCCCAGCACTGGCTGGAAAAGTATAATACTGGCCGCCAAAACATATATTTTGTTCTGGGGTAAAATTCACTTGGCAAAATAGCAATACGCTGAATCTGGTGTCCCAGCACTGGCTGGCAAAGTATAATACTGTCCGCCAAAACATATATTTTGTTCTGGGGTAAAATTCACTTGCCAAAATAGCGATACCCTGAATCTTGGGTCCCAGCACTGGCTGGCAAAGTATAATACTGTCCTCCAAAACATATATTTTGTTCTGGGGTGAAATTCAATTGCCAAAATAGCAATACCCTGAATCTGGTGTCCCAGCACTGGCTGGCAAAGTATAATACTGTCCGCCAAAACATATATTTTGTTCTGGGGTAAAATTCACTTGCCAAAATAGTAATACCCTGAATTTAGTGATCCAGCACTGGCTGGCAAAGTATAATAGTGTCCGCCAAAACATATATTTTGTTCTGGGGTAAAATTCACTTGCAAAAATAGTAATACCCTGAATTTGGTGATCCAGCACTGGCTGGCAAAGTATAATAATGTCCGTCAAAACATATATTTTGTTCTGGGGTGAAATTGAATCGCCAAAATAGCAATTCCCTGAATCTGGTGTCCCAGCACTGGCTGGAAAAGTATAATACTGGCCGCCAAAACATATATTTTGTTCTGGGGTAAAATTCACTTGCCAAAATAGCGATACCCTGAATCTTGGGTCCCAGCACTGGCTGGCAAAGTATAATACTGTCCTCCAAAACATATATTTTGTTCTGGGGTGAAATTCAATTGCCAAAATAGCAATACCCTGAATCTGGTGTCCCAGCACTGGCTGGCAAAGTATAATACTGGCCGCCAAAACATATATTTTGTTCTGGGGTAAAATTCACTTGCCAAAATAGCGATACCCTGAATCTTGGGTCCCAGCACTGGCTGGCAAAGTATAATACTGTCCTCCAAAACATATATTTTGTTCTGGGGTGAAATTCAATTGCCAAAATAGCAATACCCTGAATCTGGTGTCCCAGCACTGGCTGGCAAAGTATAATACTGTCCGCCAAAACATATATTTTGTTCTGGGGTAAAATTCACTTGCCAAAATAGTAATACCCTGAATTTAGTGATCCAGCACTGGCTGGCAAAGTATAATAGTGTCCGCCAAAACATATATTTTGTTCTGGGGTAAAATTCACTTGCAAAAATAGTAATACCCTGAATTTGGTGATCCAGCACTGGCTGGCAAAGTATAATAATGTCCGTCAAAACATATATTTTGTTCTGGGGTGAAATTGAATCGCCAAAATAGCAATACCCTGAATCTGGTGTCCCAGCACTGGCTGGCAAAGTATAATACTGGCCGCCAAAACATATATTTTGTTCTGGGGTAAAATTCACTTGCCAAAATAGCGATACCCTGAATCTTGGGTCCCAGCACTGGCTGGCAAAGTATAATACTGTCCTCCAAAACATATATTTTGTTCTGGGGTGAAATTCAATTGCCAAAATAGCAATACCCTGAATCTGGTGTCCCAGCACTGGCTGGAAAAGTATAATACTGGCCGCCAAAACATATATTTTGTTCTGGGGTAAAATTCACTTGGCAAAATAGCAATACGCTGAATCTGGTGTCCCAGCACTGGCTGGCAAAGTATAATACTGTCCGCCAAAACATATATTTTGTTCTGGGGTAAAATTCACTTGCCAAAATAGTAATACCCTGAATTTAGTGATCCAGCACTGGCTGGCAAAGTATAATAGTGTCCGCCAAAACATATATTTTGTTCTGGGGTAAAATTCACTTGCAAAAATTGTAATACCCTGAATTTGGTGATCCAGCACGGGCTGGCAAAGTATAATAATGTCCGTCAAAACATATATTTTGTTCTGGGGTAAAATTCACTTGCAAAAATAGTAATACCCTGAATTTGGTGATCCAGCACTGGCTGGCAAAGTATAATAATGTCCGTCAAAACATATATTTTGTTCTGGGGTGAAATTGAATCGCCAAAATAGCAATTCCCTGAATTTGGTGTCCCAGCACTGGCTGGAAAAGTATAATACTGGCCGCCAAAACATATATTTTGTTCTGGGGTAAAATTCACTTGCCAAAATAGCGATACCCTGAATCTTGGGTCCCAGCACTGGCTGGCAAAGTATAATACTGTCCGCCAAAACATATATTTTGTTCTGGGGTGAAATTCAATTGCCAAAATAGCAATACCCTGAATCTGGTGTCCCAGCACTGGCTGGCAAAGTATAATACTGTCCGCCAAAACATATATTTTGTTCTGGGGTAAAATTCACTTGCCAAAATAGCGATACCCTGAATCTTGGGTCCCAGCACTGGCTGGCAAAGTATAATACTGTCCTCCAAAACATATATTTTGTTCTGGGGTGAAATTCAATTGCCAAAATAGCAATACCCTGAATCTGGTGTCCCAGCACTGGCTGGAAAAGTATAATACTGGCCGCCAAAACATATATTTTGTTCTGGGGTAAAATTCACTTGGCAAAATAGCAATACGCTTAATCTGGTGTCCCAGCACTGGCTGGCAAAGTATAATACTGTCTGCCAAAACATATATTTTGTTCTGGGGTAAAATTCACTTGCCAAAATAGCGATACCCTGAATCTTGGGTCCCAGCACTGGCTGGCAAAGTATAATACTGTCCTCCAAAACATATATTTTGTTCTGGGGTGAAATTCAATTGCCAAAATAGCAATACCCTGAATCTGGTGTCCCAGCACTGGCTGGAAAAGTATAATACTGGCCGCCAAAACATATATTTTGTTCTGGGGTAAAATTCACTTGGCAAAATAGCAATACGCTGAATCTGGTGTCCCAGCACTGGCTGGCAAAGTATAATACTGTCTGCCAAAACATATATTTTGTTCTGGGGTAAAATTCACTTGCCAAAATAGCGATACCCTGAATCTTGGGTCCCAGCACTGGCTGGCAAAGTATAATACTGTCCTCCAAAACATATATTTTGTTCTGGGGTGAAATTCAATTGCCAAAATAGCAATACCCTGAATCTGGTGTCCCAGCACTGGCTGGAAAAGTATAATACTGGCCGCCAAAACATATATTTTGTTCTGGGGTAAAATTCACTTGGCAAAATAGCAATACGCTGAATCTGGTGTCCCAGCACTGGCTGGCAAAGTATAATACTGTCTGCCAAAACATATATTTTGTTCTGGGGTAAAATTCACTTGCCAAAATAGCGATACCCTGAATCTTGGGTCCCAGCACTGGCTGGCAAAGTATAATACTGTCCTCCAAAACATATATTTTGTTCTGGGGTGAAATTCAATTGCCAAAATAGCAATACCCTGAATCTGGTGTCCCAGCACTGGCTGGAAAAGTATAATACTGGCCGCCAAAACATATATTTTGTTCTGGGGTAAAATTCACTTGGCAAAATAGTAATACCCTGAATTTGGTGATCCAGCACTGGCTGGCAAAGTATAATTCTGTCCGCCAAAACATATATTTTGTTCTGGGGTAAAATTCACTTGCCAAAATAGTAATACCCTGAATTTAGTGATCCAGCACTGGCTGGCAAAGTATAATAGTGTCCGCCAAAACATATATTTTGTTCTGGGGTAAAATTCACTTTCAAAAATAGTAATACCCTGAATTTGGTGATCCAGCACTGGCTGGCAAAGTATAATAATGTCCGTCAAAACATATATTTTGTTCTGGGGTGAAATTGAATCGCCAAAATAGCAATACCCTGAATCTGGTGTCCCAGCACTGGCTGGCAAGGTATAATACTGTCTGCCAAAACATATATTTTGTTCTGGGGTAAAATTCACTTGCCAAAATAGCGATACCCTGAATCTTGGGTCCCAGCACTGGCTGGCAAAGTATAATACTGTCCTCCAAAACATATATTTTGTTCTGGGGTGAAATTCAATTGCCAAAATAGCAATACCCTGAATCTGGTGTCCCAGCACTGGCTGGAAAAGTATAATACTGGCCGCCAAAACATATATTTTGTTCTGGGGTAAAATTCACTTGGCAAAATAGCAATACGCTGAATCTGGTGTCCCAGCACTGGCTGGCAAAGTATAATACTGTCCGCCAAAACATATATTTTGTTCTGGGGTAAAATTCACTTGCCAAAATAGCAATACCCTGAATCTGGTGTCCAAGCACTGGCTGGCAAAGTATAATAGTGTCCGCCAAAACATATATTTTGTTCTGGGGTGAAATTCAATTGCCAAAATAGCAATACCCTAAATCTGGTGTCCCAGCACTGGCTGGCAAAGTATAATAGTGTCCGCCAAAACATATATTTTGTTCTGGGGTAAAATTCACTTGCCAAAATAGCAATACCCTGAATCTGGTGTCCCAGCACTGGCTGGCAAAGTATAATAATGTCCGTCAAAACATATATTTTGTTCTGGGGTGAAATTGAATCGCCAAAATAGCAATACCCTGAATCTGGTGTCCCAGCACGGGCTGGAAAAGTATAATGGTGTCCGCCAAAACATATATTTTGTTCTGGGGTGAAATTCAATTGCCAAAATAGCAATACCCTAATTCTGGTGTCCCAACAGTGGCTGGCAAACTATAATATTGTCCGCCAAAACATATATTTTGTTCTGGGGTGAAAATTACTTGCCAATATAGCAATACCCTGAATCTGGTGTTCCAGCTGTTGCAGGCCAAGTGTTAATCTGTCCGTAAAAGGGTATATTACACTCAAGGTGTATATAAAAGTGCTGAGAGGGTAATCCTCAATAAATTCCCACGCTACCGTGCATCTCCCATTGTATTTCTGTCCGTTAAAGGGTATATTACACAAAGTGTTAAAATACAATTGCTGAAGGCATATTCCTACACATTTTTTCACACGCTACTGTGTATCTCCAAGTGTAAATCTGTCCATAAAAAGGATACCTTTCATCCAGGGCCTAAATACTAGCCCTAAAAGAGATATTCCCCTAAATCAGTGGTTACTGCTGTGCCTGGATTAGTGTAATACGCTACATAAATAAATTGGCAGATAGTGTTAGGTGCCTGTAAAAAAAGGCCTGAATTTGAAATCAATACATTGGGCCAAATATTTATTTTTCTTATTGTGATGCTTGGTGAACAGTAACAATGAGGAAAACATCTAGTAAGGGACGCAGACACGGTCGTGGTGGTGTTAGTGTACCCTCTGGTGCTGTGAGAGGACGTGGCCATTCTGCCACAGCCACACGTTAGTGAACCAACTACCTTAGGTTCTAGAACCTGCCAGAATTTACAGCGATATTTGGTGGGGCCCAATGCTGTTCTAAGGATGGTAAGGCCTGAGCAGGTACAGGCGCTAGTTTATTGGGTGGCCGACAGTGGATCCAGAACGTTCAAAACATTATCTCCCACCCAGTCTTCTGCAGAAAGCGCACAGGTGGCGCCTGAAAACCAAGCCCATCAGTCACATCACCCCCATGCATATCAGGGATAGAGATGGCCCGAACTATTCGCCGGCGAACAGTTCCCGGCGAACATAGCTTGTTCGCGTTCGCCTCTGCCGGGCGAACATATGCGATGTTCGGTCCGCCCCCTATACATCATCATTGAGCAAACTTTGTCCCTGTACCTCACAGTCAGCAGACACATTCCAGCCAATCAGCAGCATACCCTCCCTCCCAGACCCTCCCATCTCCTGCACAGCATCCATTTTCGATTCATTCTGAAGCTGCAGTCTTAGTGAAAGGACGGAGAGTGTAATTGCTGCTGATTTAATTGGGAAATCGATAGCTAGGCTAGTGAATTCAGTGTCCACTCCAGTCCTGAAAGACTCATCTGATCTCTGCTGTAAGGACAGCGTCCTGACAGCACCCCAAAAAGCCCTTTTTAGGGCTGCAACATTAGTCTGCTTTTTTTTTCCCTTATATGCATATTGCAGTTGCATGGCCTGCCTGTGTATGAGGAGCTGCAGGCCCACAGACTGTAGTGTGCCCACTGCCAGTGCCCACCCCTGTCATCCCGTGTGGTACAGGACTTTGCATCAAAAAAAGGCATTTCATTTTTACACTTTAATCTAAGGTTAGTTGCCTGCCAGTGTGTGTCAGGCTGACTTCCAGTGACTGTAGTGTGCCCACTGCCAGTGCCTACCACTCATACCGGCTGGCAGAGGACTTTGCATCAAAAAGGCATTTCATTTTTACACTTTAGTGTAATTTCAGCTGCTTGCCTGCTGCTAGTGTGTGTCAGGCCGACTTCCACTGACTGTAGTGTGCCCACTGCCAGTGCCCACCCCTGTCATCCCATGTGGCACAGGACTTTGCATCAAAAAAGGCATTTAATTTTTACACTTTAATCTAAGTTTAGTTGCCTGCCAGTGTGTGTCAGGCTGACTTCCAGTGACTGTAGTGTGCCCACTGCCAGTGCCCACCACTCATACCGGCTGGCACAGGACTTTGCATAAAAAAGGCATTTCATTTTTACACTTTAGTGTAATTTCAGCTGCTTGCCTGCTGCTAGTGTGTGTCAGGCCGACTTCCACTGACTGTAGTGTGCCCACTGCCAGTGCCCACCCCTGTCATCCCGTGTGGCACAGGACTTTGCATCAAAAAAGGCATTTAATTTTTACACTTTAATCTAAGGTTAGTTGCCTGCCAGTGTGTGTCAGGCTGACTTCCAGTGACTGTAGTGTGCCCACTGCCAGTGCTCTACCACTCATACCGGCTGGCAGAGGACTTTGCATCAAAATAGGCATTTAATTTTTACACTTTAGTGTAATTTCAGCTGCTTGCCTGCTGCTAGTGTGTGTCAGGCCGACTTCCACTGACTGTAGTGTGCCCACTGCCAGTGCCCACCCCTGTCATCCCATGTGGCACAGGACTTTGCATCAAAAAAGTCATTTAATTTTTACACTTTAATCTAAGTTTAGTTGCCTGCCAGTGTGTGTCAGGCTGACTTCCAGTGACTGTAGTGTGCCCACTGCCAGTGCCCACCACTCATACCGGCTGGCACAGGACTTTGCATAAAAAAGGCATTTAATTTTTACACATTAGTCTAATTTCAGTTGCTTGCCTGCTGCCAGTGCGTGTCAGGCCCACTTCCACTGACTGTAGTGTGCCCACTGCCAGTGCCAACCACTGATACCGGGTGGCACAGTAGCTTGCCGATAAATAAGGCATTTCATTTTTACACATTAGTCTAATTTCAGTTGCTTGCCTCCTGCCAGTGTGTGTCAGGCCCACCTCCACAGACTGTAGTGTGCCCACTGCCAGTGCCAACCACTGATACCGGGTGGCACAGTAGCTTGACGATAAATAAGGCATTTAATTTTTACACATTAGTCTAATTTCAGTTGCTTGCCTGCTGCCAGTGTGTGTCAGGCCCACTTCCACAGACTGTAGTGTGCCCACTGCCAGTGCCCACCACTGATACAGGGTGGCACAGTACCACTTATCGAAAAAAAATGACAGGCAGAGGCAGGCCACCCCGCAGGGGCCGTCGTGGTCGTGGTGCTGTGATTTCCACTGTCCCTGGAATAATGCCTAGTGTTCAGAGGCCATGTACCCTGAACCCGAAAAATTCTGAGGGCGTAGTTGACTGGCTTAGACAGGACACCCAATCTTCAACAGCTTCCGCTAAGAACCTTGACGCACCATCTTCCTCCAGCTCAGCTTTGGTCACCTGCTCTCAAGTTACCACGCACCCGCCCGCCGCTGATAGGAATAGTACTAGTTAAGACACCACTCATATAGGGTGTCACAGCACATTGCTCTGTGCACGCGCAGTGCCCCAATTTGGGAGTATGAGGACCGACCAAGCTGCTTTTCCATCTCCGGTTCCTGAAATCAATTCAGTTTGGTGTATGAGAGTTTGGTCTGTCATTGTGAAGGCAGTCGAAGGTACCAGGCCTAAATTTTTTTTCACAAAAGGCAATCCCTGATATGGGATGTAACAGGGATTAAACTGATGAGAATAGTACTACAGAAAATACCACTCATATCGGGTGTGACAGTAAATTGCACGGCGCAGGCGCAGTGACCGTGGATTAAAACAGAGTGGAGGGAGCCAGCGTTTTTAACCATCTCCCGTTCGAAAAATCTATTCAATAAATGGCCCCCAGATTGGGGACGTTAGAGGATTAAACTGATGAGAATAGTACTACAGAAAATACCACTCATATCGGGTGTGAGAGTAAATTGCACGGCGCAGAAGCAGTGACCGTGGATTAAAACAAAGGGAGAGGAGCCAGCGTTTTTAACCATCTCCCGTTCGAAAAATCAATTCAATTGACCTTTCGGGGACCCTTGGTGTTGTACGTGGCTGGGTGGAGGAAGAAACCTTCAATGACATCACCGGGACATGGCTAGCTTGGTATCCAACCTTGTGCAAATGGGGAGTTTGCGGTTGTGCAAATGGACTGTTTGCGGTGCATTAAAAGAGGAGTTTGGTATGTCAATGTCTGAGAATCGGGCGTAACCCTTACACTACCTGATCGATACAACATCATACCTGATCGTATACACACACTGGATGTTTTAAAGCATGTTATTCCAAACAATTTAGGAATGTTAGTTGATTTATGCCCATTATGGATTAAAACCCGACTCTGCGTCCACTACGTAATTTTCCATGGGAGTTTTGCCATGGATCCCCCTCCGGCATGCCACAGTCCAGGTGTTAGTCCCCTTGAAACAACTTTTCCATCACTATTGTGGCCAGGAAGAGTCCCTTTGGTTTTTAAAATTCGCCTGTCTATTGAAGTCTATGGCGGTTCGCCCAGTTCGCCTGTTCGCGAACATTTGCGGAAGTCCGCGTTCGCTGTTCGCGAACTGAAAATTTTATGTTCGCGACATCACTAATCAGGGAAACTGTCTGAGCCTCAAGTTATGCAGCAGTCTCTTATGCTGTTTGAAGACTCTGCTGGCAGGGTTTCCCAAGGGAATCCACCTAGCCCTTCCCCAGTGGTGGAAGACAAAGAATGCACTGATGCACAACCACTGATGTTTCCTGATGATGAGGACATGGGAATACCACCTAATTGGAGTCCGCACGTCTCTGATTATGACAAAACACAGGTGCCAACTTCGGCGTCTTTCTGCAGTGTGCAGACCGAACAGGAGGTCAGGGAGGAAGACTGTGTGGAAAACGATGCAGGGGACGATGAGGTCCTAGACCCCACATGGAATGAAGCTCATGCCACTGACTTTCATAGTTCAGAGGAAAAGGCAGTGGTGAGACCGAGCCAACAGCGTAGCAAAAGAGGGAGCAGGGGGCAAAAGCAGAACAGCCGTCGCCAAGAGAGTTCGTCTGCTACTGGCCACTGCTACCAGGGACCGAGCACCCCAAAGGCAGCTTCAAGGAGTTCCCTGGCATGGCACTTCTTTACACAATGTGCTGACGACAAGAACCGAGTGGTTTGCATGCTGTGCCATCAGAGCCTGAAGCGAGGCATTAACGTTCTGAACCTTAGCACAACCTGCATGACCAGGCATCTACATGCAAAGCATGAACTGCAGTGGAGTAAACACCTTAAAAGCAAGGAACTTACTCTGGCTCCCCCTGCTCCCTCTTCTGCTGCTGCCTCGGCCTCTTCCTCCACCTCGGGAGGAATGTTGGCACCTGCCGCCCACCAAACAGAGGATGTGCCACCGACACCACCACCTGCGTCACCAAGCATCTCAACCCTCCACCATGTCACACTGCAGCGTTCAGCTCTCCATCTCACAAACCTTGGAGAGAAAGCGTAAATTCCCACCTAGCCACCCTCGAGCCCTGGGCCTGAATGCCAGCATTTCTAAACTACTGACCTTTGAAATGCTGTCATTCAGGCTGGTGGACACAGATAGCTTCAAACAGCTGATGTCCATGGCTGTCCCACAGTATGTTGTTCCCAGCCGCCACTACTTCTCCAAGACAGCCGTGCCTTCCCTGCACAACCAAGTATCCGATAAAATCAAGTGTGCACTGCGCAACGCCATCTGTAGCAGGGTCCAACCAACCACAGATACGTGGACCAGTAAGCACGGCCAGGGAGGCTATCTCTCCCTAACTACACACTGGGTAAATGTAGTGGCGGCTGGGCCCCAGGCGGAGAGTTCCTTGGCGCACGTCCTTCCGCCGCCAAGGATCACAGGGCATCATTCTTTGCCTCCTGTAGCCTCCTCCATCTTCTCGGCCTCCTCCTCCTCTGCTTCCACCAGCTCATCCAGTCAGCCACACACCTTCACCACCAACTTCAGCACAGCTCGGGGTAAACGTCAGCAGGCCATTCTGAAACTCATATGTTTGGGGGACAGGCCCCACACCGCGTGGGAGTTGTGGCGGGGTATTGAACAACAGTCCGACGAGTGGTTTCTGCCGGTGGGCCTCAAGCCCGGCCTGGTAATGTGCGATAATGGGCGAAATCTCGTCGCAGCTCTGGGACTAGCCGGTTTGACGCACTTCCCTTGCCTGGCGCATGTGCTGAATTTGGTGGTGCAGAAGTTCATTCACAACTACCCCGACATGTCAGAGCTGCTGCATAAAGTGCGGGCCGTCTGTGCGCGCTTCCGGCCTTCACATCCTGCCGCTGCTCGTCTGTCTGCGCTACAGCGTAACTTCGGCCTTCCCGCTCACCGCCTCTTATGCGACGTGCCCACCAGGTTGAACTCCACCTTGCACATGCTTGAGAGACTGCGATGAGCAGCAGGCCATAGTGGAGTTTCAGCTGCAGCATGCACGCGTCAGTCGCACTGCGGAACAGCACCACTTCACCACCAATGATTGGGCCTCCATGCGAGACCTGTGTGCCCTGTTGCGCTTTTTCAAGTACTCCACCAACATGGCCAGTGGCGATGAAACTGTTATCAGCGTTATAATACCACTTCTATGTCTCCTTGAGAAAATGCTTAGGGCGATGATGGAGGAGGAGGTGGCCCAGGAGGAGGAGGAGGAGGAGGAGGATGAGGGGTCATTTTTAGCTTTTTTAGGCCAGTCTGTTAGAAGTGGCTCAGAGGGAGGTTTTTTGCAACAGCAGAGGCCAGGTACAAATGTGGCCAGCCATGGCCCACTACATGAGGACGAGGAGGATGAGGAGGAGGTGGTGGAGGATGAGGATGACGCAGGTTCACAGCGGGGTGGCACCCGACACAGCTTAGTCCCATCACTGGTGCGTGGCTGCGGGGATACGGAGGCTGATGACGATACGCCTCCCACAGAGGACAGCTTGTTCTTACCTCTGGGGAGCCTAGCACACATGAGCGACTACATGCTGCAGTGCCTGCGCAACAACAGCAGAGTTGCCCACATTTTAACGTGTGCAGACTACTGGCTTGCCACCCTGCTGGATCCCCAATACAAAGACAATGTGCCCACCTTACTTCCTGCACTAGAGCGTGATAGGAAGATGCGCGAGTACAAGCGCACGCTGGTAGATGCGCTCCTGAGAGCATTCCCAAATGTCACAGGGGAACAGGTGGAAGCCCAAGGCAAAGGCAGAGGAGGAGCAAGAGGTCGCCAACGCAGCTGTGTCACGGCCAGCTCCTCTGAGGGCAGGGTTAGCATGGCAGAAATGTGGAAAAGTTTTGTCTCCACGCCACAGCTAACTGCACCACCACCTGATACGGAACATGTTAGTAGGAGGCAGCATTTCACTAACATGGTTGAACAGTACCTCTGCACACCCCTCCACGTACTGACTGATGGTTCGGCCCTATTTAACTTCTGGGTCTCCAAATTGTCCACGTGGCCAGAGTTAGCATTTTATGCCTTGGAGGTGCAAGCGTTTTGTCTGAACGTGTATTCAGCACGGCAGGGGGCGTCATTACTGACAAACGCAGCCGCCTGTCCACAGCCAACATGGACAAGCTGACATTCATAAAAATGAACCAGGCATGTGTCCCACAGGACCTGTCCCTCCCTTGTGCAGAATAGACATTTATAACTGCCTCCCCCTCAACCATGTATTCTTGTACTCCGGGGCACTTCTTTATTGAATCCTCATTTTTTTTAACTTTACCATGATCTTGCGGTGCAAACCAAAGTTGAATGAACCTCTCCTCAATCTGGGCTCCTAAATAACTGAAAGTGGCCTGTTACAATGGTGGGTGACATGAAGCCTGAACCTCTGCTATGCGACCTCTCTCCTCTGTCTGGGTGCCGTGGGCTAAATATCTGGAAGTGGCCTTCTCCAGTGGTGGGTGATATGACCCATGATTCCTTGCTGTGGGACCTCTCTCTTCTGTCTGGGTGCTGGGGCCTAAATAACTGGAAGTAGCCTTCTCCAGTGGTGGTTGATATGACGCATGAATCCCTGCTATGGGACCTCTCTCCAATTGATATTAGTTAATTTTTATTTATTTTATTTTAATTAATTTCCCTATCCACATTTGTTTGCAGGGCATTTACCTACATTTTGCTGCCTTTTGCAGCCCTCTAGCCCTTTCCTGGACTTTTTTACAGCCTTTTTAGTGCCTAAAAGTTCGGGTCCCCATTGACTTCAAAAATGTTCGGGTTCGGGATCCGAACTCGACCCGACCTTTTTCCCGAACCCGAACATTTTTGGGACGTTCGGCCGAACTTCTCGAACCCGAACATCGAGGTGTTCGCTCATCTCTAGTAAAGATATCTACAGCTCATAAATATGGCAGTTAGAAAAGCAAGCAATCTTCATGCAACAGGAGCCGGGCTCAGGACCCTGCAGCTCCATACCATCACACACTGGATACAAAGGTCAGGGAAGAGTGCGGCCTTGCGCAGGAAACAAAGCACCCAGGCCCCAAACTACTGACTCCTGCCACATACGGTGCAGTCTAGGAGACAGCTAAGCTTTACACAAGGAGGAAGCCATCACCTGTGAAGACACCCGCAGTCTAGATGACGCAGCCTCCTGGTTATCTTGCTCTGCTGCATGCTGCTTAGTCTTCCTCTCCTCTCTCTTCCTGTCAGTAGTGCGGCAATGTGGAGGCTGCGCCCTGCTGAGCCGCACAGTGAACAACTTTGCTCTGTGGATGGCGCTGTGTGGACAAGTGGTGAGCGGGGCCCAGGACACAATTATTGATGCGTGGCCGTGCACCATAGAGAAGAGAGGGAACACTGTGCTTGCTAAGCCCGGCCAGAGCGGGACCGGCTCCCACAGCAAGAGTGCGCTCATGCGGTGGCGTACTTTGCTTATGGGTGGTGCCGGCCCTGCTCTATAGTAGTTCAGTTTGTTCTCCCTCTCAGGGGGTGTAAAAAAGGCCCCCATTTTAGACTGGTAGTGAGGGAGAGCCAGTAGTAATTTCTCTGCCGAATGGTGACAGTTCGGCTGTCACTACGCAAGCAAGTGAGCATGCATCGGGCCATTTGTGCATATGACTTGGAGGGACTCCCTGCCTCCATCTCCATTGCATACTGCTACGGTGTACCTGGGTCCTCTGCTCATCTCCCTCTTGCTCCTCCATCTGTTCCTCCTCTCCTGTCACCTGTGTGTCAAAACTATCCATTTCGCTACACATTGCTTGTGCTCCAATGTCCTCCTCCTCTTCTAGTTCAGCCCCCACAGGGCTCATGTGGCCATGAGATCTAGGCGCCATGTCTCCAGTCCTCGGACTAGCCAGATTTACCAGCATCTGTTCCAGGACATGAAGCAGTGGAATGACGTTATTCATACAGTACTCCTGGCGACTGACAAATAACGTGGCCTCCTCAAAAGGACCTGAGCAAACGGCAGGTGTCATGCATCTGCCACTGCCTGACATCGAAGTTACACAGGGGAGTCTTCCTGTCCACTTGGATCATCAAGAAATCGTTTATGGACTTTCTCTGTTCATATAGTCAGTCCAACATATGGAGGGTGGAATTCCAACTGGTGGAAACATCGCATATCAGCCTATGTTGGGGGATGTCGTTCTGCTGCTGCGGCTCAAGGAGGGTGTGCTTTGCGGTGTACAAGTGGCTCCTGGCCATTTTTAGGATGTCTTGCAGATGGGTTCAAGACTTCAGGAACCGCTTGACAACCAGATTGCACACGTGCTCCATGCAGGCCGCATGGCTCAGCCCTCCCTGATGCAGCGCCGACACCATGTTCTTCTCATTGTCAGTCACCATGGTTCCGATTTCGAATTGTTTTGGAGAAAGCCAGGATTCGATTTCTTCATGAAGGACAAGGAGCAGTTCCACCCCTGTGTGACTCCGTTTGCCCAGGCAAACAAGGTGCAGAACAGCATGACACCGCCGTGCCCTGCATATGTGATATGCTGGAGGGCACTGTGAATTCTCCCTGCAGTAGAGGCTGATCACACAGTGGAGGATGAGGAGGCAGAGGCGGACCAACAGCGTGAGAACGTGGAGGTGGAAGAGGCATCACCTGACCAAGTTGCTGATGTGGCTCTACAGGAACCACATTTATGGCCCACTGGATGAAAGACATGTATTGTCCCTGACCATATTTACAGCTCCACACGTCGGCGCTGCAGTGCACTTTGGCAGACACCGACAGGCTCAAGGACTGGCCCACCTTCTGTTCTACATGTGTGTGCAGGGCTGGTCCTGCCTTTTTGGCAAAGAAATGATGGCTTGGGACTCTCCACCTCGGCTCGGCACAAGCCATCAGTTCTCTGAAAGGTGCAGAGTCCACCACTTGGAAAGTGAGGGACTGCAGCACCAGCAACTTGGACAGGTGCACGTTCAGCTTCTGCACCGTTGGATGCGTGCACGCATACTGTTGTCTCTTGGCAATCACTTGGAAATCACTGGGTGATGCAGTGTTTAATGCAGCAGGCTGGACCACCAGATCGGAGCCACGGTTCTCTCAGGCCACTTTATGGTGGTGTTGCATATGTTGACGCAGGGTTGTGGTGCCAACATTGGCATCCTGGAAACGCTTCACCTTCTGCCCACAGAATCTACATATGGCCATGTTCACCTTAACAAAAAACTGCCACACCGCAGAGTAGGTGATTTTACCCTCATCACTACACACTGACTGACTGCTTCCGCTGCTGCCTCCATGGATCCGTGCACTGCTACTTCCCGGGCAGGTAGGCTCCTGCGAAGCGGGTGGTCTACCTCGGGAAAGTTTGGCTCCCGAACTCACACTGCTGCCACCCTGCTGACTCCCGCCATTGCTTGCGACTTGCTGGCTCATAGCAAGCTGCCACCCTCTTCTCCCGATAATGAAGCCCCTTCGTCAACCAGTTCCCAAGTGCATCATCATCGAGTACTGTCTGCACGTCACTAATGTCCTCCTCAACCGTCTCTGGGTCAGGAGCCTGACTGCTCGCAACACCAGCTCCCATGCCACTCTCCTCATCACTACTTGCCCGCCTAGCAGAGGAAGCACAAGATGTTTCCTCCAGATCTTGGCTGGGCAGTAGCTGCTGACTGTCCTCTAATAGCTCGTCCTAGCTGAAAAGTTGAGCGGAGACAAGTGAATATAATACTTCTCGCACTGAGGGAACTGAAAATGACAGAGGAAGGTTCAGTACAGGTGGAGGCACAGGGACTGCTCCCAGGCCATGCCAACTAAGTCAGAGGAACCCACTGACTCTTGGCTGGGGGTGTCTGATGTCACTTGGGACGAAGTGGATGACCGAGTCAACCATTCAAGAACCGCTGGATTGCTGGTGAAGACTCGACTGCTAGATGACATCGGGAGCTCAGGCCTCTAACTGTGACCCCTGCTGCCACGCTCCCTTACTCTGCTGCGACATCTACCTGCCCAGAAACATTTAGGTCTCTGCCTCCCCCCTGTGCAGGGACTGGAACTTTTGTCTGACATACTGTTGGGTCCAATAAATACATAAAAAGGAAATTAAAACACTCCAGAAAAGGCTTCACAACAGATAACTGCACCACTGAGCATCAAATATATGTCACGAAACACAGAAAGGGAAGTGACCATTGAACTCCACCCCCACACCCTGTCCCTGCCTACTTGCCTCACAAGTCCTAGCGACAGGGGACAACTGGATGGCAAACTCTAACTTAAATACGTGCAGGGAGGACAAAAATACAGACAAAAGAATAGTCAGACAAGCCAGGTCAAATACCAGTAGAGCAAAAACTGTACAAAATCGGGAGAGCAGAGAGTATTCAGAAGCAAGCCGAAGTCAAAACAAGGAGGACACGTCAGAACCAGAGGAGTAGGAGATCAGGAAATATTGGGGGTGGCAGGATAGGGTGTACAGAAGATGTGAAGATGATGGAAAAGTGGGAAACTAATGTCTGTTTGTCAATCTATGCAGAGACGGGAGATGGCTGAAAAATCATCATGGCGGTCTGGTCTGAATGGAAAAGATGAGGAAAGAGAACATCTACATCAAAGTTGACTTCACTGGATGTAAAACATATGTGGTGCTATGTAGGAGAGGAGATGCACCGGCTCCTCCCCCTGCCATTTGCAGAAGGAGGATTCAGAGCTGGATGAGGACGGCCAAGGGGGGCAGCAGGCCACAGGTCGGTGGCGGATGGTGGGGGGAACCACAGACCTTGAGCAGGATCTGGGGAGGGAGAAAAGGGAAGATGCTTCCTGGCTGTAGCCTGCTGTTGTCTATTCTATAACGTGAAGCAGACAGTGTAGCCAGGACAGCCCCTCAACTCTTTGTATGATTTGTAGAGCCGGGCCTCCACCTGGACCTACACACCTTCAATATTGCGCAGCTCCTCCTCCACTCCTCTTTTGGCGCCTTCAGGACTAGGAGGGAGGAAGTTAAACTGCAACAGCTCCTGCCACAGTGCTACATGGGGGGCAGTGTGAATGTGAGTACAGGAGCTTTATGTTGGAGCCCTGAGTATTGAGTACAGTGCATCTATGGAGGATTAGGGTGAGACTCTTACCTTCATCCTCACCAATATAATTTCAGCTGTACAGTGTTTGTTGGGAGTGGCCTATTATATGTAGGAGGGGTTTATAACAATGGGCGGGTCCAAAATGTTTGCACAGCGCACGCCGCTTTTTTTTTTTTGGGGGCCCCCCCTTAGACAAAATTCCTGGGTGCTCCCCTGACTGTACTTGCCGCCATCACAGGGATATATAATAGTTAATCAGCTAAACCCCTTTTTTTGCATCTGTGACATGGATATACAATTGTTCGTCTGTCAGCCAATTTTGTGGGTGACTGTAACAAAACGAGGAGAGCATCAACTAGGGGATGTGACCGTGGTCATGGGGTGGCTGGTATAGGTGGTGGTGGAGCTCCTGCTGCAGGGAGAGGACGTTGTCGATCTGTGCCAGGTACACGCCCAAATGAAATACATTCTTCTGGTGCAGGCAGGCGACAGGACGTTCTGCGTAATTTTGTAGGTCCGAATACCGCTCTATGAATAGTGAGGCCAGAAGAAGTAGAGGCGGTAGTAGATTGGATGGCTGAGAGTCTTCCACCCGGTCCACTGCTGAAAGTGCAGAGTTGCCTCCAGAACCACCGCAATATGTTTCTGATGGCGATGAAGAAACACAGGTGTCAACTGCTGCGGCTTTCTGTACTCTGCAGACTGGCCAGGAGGGCAGGGGTGAGGAGTGGGTGGAAGATGATGTGGAAGATGATGAGGTCCTAGACCTCACATGGCATCCAGGTCATACCCGTGATGTGTGCAGTTCAGAGGAAGAGGAGGGGGGCACGCAGCACCAGCCGCACAGCAAAAGAGGGACCAGGGTGCAAAAGCAGAGCAGTCATTCCCCAGCCTGTACGCCTGCTACTGCCCAACGCACCAAGAGACATAGCACACCAAAGCAGTATGCTGATGACAGGACACAGGTGGTTTGCATGTTGTGCAGTCAGAGCCTAAAGCGAGGCATAAATGTTCTGAACCTCAGCACCACCTGCAGGATCTGGCATCTAACTGCAAAGCACAATTTGCACAAGTAGACACCTCAAGAACCATGAAATGCCAGAGGCTCCTCCTGCTCCCTCTTCTGCTGCAGTCTTGGGCTCTTTCAGCCCCTCTAGAGCGACTGTGGCACCTACCATCCCCCAAACAGAGGATGTGGCAGCAACACCACCACCACCACCATCACCGAGCATCTCTACACTGTCCCATGGAAGCGTTCAGCTGTCCATCCCCCAAACACTAAAAAGAAAGAGGAAGTAGCCCCCTGCCCACCCACGAGCACTGGCCTTGAATGCCAGCATTTCAAAATTTATAGTAGTGCCAGTTATTAAAATGTCATGACGGCAGCTTTACCGCTGTACGTGGTTCTCAGCCGCCACTACTTTCCTAGGAGAGCCATTCCTGCCCTGCATGAACATATGGCGGAAAAAATCAGGTGTGCGCTGTGCAACGCCATCAGTGACAAGGTCCACATAACACATGGACCAGTAAGTATGGGTAGGGACAATATCTTTGAGGACGTTTGAGTACATGGGACAAGGAACTCTGGGAAGGCGGGATGACGCATAATGCCATGCATGCAGCCAATCAGCAGCCAGCCAGCCCGGTGATGTCACAGCCCTATAAATACGGCGACCATCTTACATTCTGCCATTCACAATGGTATTAAGGCGCAAGGGAGAGTGAAGGAAAAAATGGTTAAAAAAAATTGGAAAAAAGCAATTTACAAGGGCAGGGAAAGGATAGTGAGAGGAATCATTTCACAGGCAGGGAGACGTGTGCAGATGCTAGCAAGTCATAGGAAAATCCTCATTGTGAAAAAAAGAGATTTACAAGTGCAGGGAAACATTACTTGGGGATCCAGATAGTTTCATAATACAGCTCTGTCATTCCAGCAATTAGTTATTAGGGTGCAAGTGCTATTTCGAAAAGCCTTTAGTGGCTTTTATCTGTCGAAAAAGAGGTCACTTTTGTTGATATTTACGCTAAAATCATTTGCAGTCATTTCTGGTTGAAGAGTAAAGGGCAGTATTTCAGTAATACATGAAAAATATAAACGCACTGCACGTTTGCAGTCGTTTCTGGTGAAAGAGTAAAGGGCAATATTTCAGTAATACATGAACAATATAAACGCACTGCACGTTTGCAGTCGTTTCTGGTGAAAGAGTATAGGGCGGTATTTCAGTAATATACGAAACATTTAAACACGCTTCGCGTTTGCAGTTATTTCTGGAGAAAGAGTATAGGGCGGTATTTCAGTAATACACGAAACATTTAAACACGCTGCACGTTTGTAGTCATTTCTGGTGAAAGAGTATAGGGCGGTATTTCAGTAATACCTGAAACATTTAAATGCATTGCATGGTTGTATTCATTTCTGGTGAAAGAGTATAGGGGCGTATTACAGTAAAAAAATAAAAAATATATATACGCACTGCACTGTTGCAGTTGTTTCTGGTGAAAGTGTATAGGGGCGTATTTCAGACCAACAAGAAAAATATATTCTCTGGTCACTTCTGCATTTATTTGTGGTGAAAGCATATAGGGGCGTATTTCAGTACTACAAGAAAAATATTTTCTCAGTTCACTCCTGCAGTTATTTCTGTTGAAAGCATATAGTAGCCTATTTCAGTCCAACAAGAAAAATATATTCTCAGGTCACTTCTGCCGTTATTTCTGGTAATAGAGTATAGGGAATATTTCAGTACTGCAAAAAAATGTATTCTCAGTTCACTGTTGCAGTTAAATCTGGTAAAACCTTTACTGGCGTATTGCAGTAGAAAAAGAAATATACATTCGCCATTCGCTGGTGCACTTATATGTAGAAAAACCTTTATTGACGTATATAAGTGGAAAAAGAAATATACATTCACCATTCGCTGCTGCACTTATATCTTGAAAAACCTTTATTGACGTACAGTATAGCATTAGAAAAAGAAATATAAATTTGCCATTCGCTAATGCACTTATATCTTGAAAAACCTTTATTGCAGTAGAAAAATATATTCAGCATTCACTGTTGCAGTTATATGTGGTAAAGCATTTAGTGTCGTATTTCTGTAGAAAAATAAAGATATATTCACAGTTCAGCGATGTAGTTATATGTGGGAAATTTCTTTTTGCGTTATGGACCGAATTACGTTGTGATGAAATTTCATATTTACGTCTCACACACTGCATGCTTAAGTGACGACGTCCATAAGAGCGGTGCACCTATAGAGGTGAATACACTATGCACTAAACCTGCACAAAAATGCAAACTAATTCACAGCAGCCAAAATCTATCTGCGGTATTGCTTACTGGACACAAGGGGACTTCTCTGCTGCACAGAAACCGCACGAGGACCATGTTTGCTCTTCCAGGTGGACCTAATTCCTCCGCTACGTCCCGTTGACTTGAAATCACTCCACTTCAGACACCGTTGGTTTTTGAAACTGACAGACAGTCTATTACCCTGTGTTGAAAAGCCTTTAGTTGCGTATATACGTGGAAAAAGAAAAATATACTCGGCGTTCACTGTTCCAGTTATATGTGGTAAATCCTTTAGAGGCATATATGAATGAAGCAGGCAGAGCAGGCGTGCAACGCCAGTGAGTGACGTAACCCAGCCAGCCGCTCTGCCTGCTACGGAGGATTTCTTGTAAGTTATAATAAATGAGAGATCACAGCTTTAGTTAAACCTATTAAGAACTTAAGCATTGCTGTTTAGAAATACTATGCAGAGCAGCGGGGCCCGGTGTATTAGGGGACATTGTTATACGGGGGATCTGTGGATCTGTGGATAATCACATGTTATAGCGGTGTCATCCACAGATCCCCCCCATAACAGTGCCATCCACAGATCCCCCTCCCCATATCAATGCCATCCACAGATCCCCCCCATAACAGTGCCATCCACACCTCCCCCATAACAGTGCCATCCACAGCTCCCCCCCATAACAGTGCCATCCACACCTCCCCCCATAACAGTGCCATCCACAGATCCCCCCCATAACAGTACCATCCACAGCTCCCCCATAACAGTGCCATTCACAGATCCCCCATAACAGTGCCATCCACAGATCCCCATAACAGTGCCATCCACAGATCCCCCATAACAGTGCGTCATATATAGATCCACCATAATAGTGTCATGTACAGACCAGCATTCGTTCAAAACCCACCAAAACCACACCTCTTGGTAAAAATATTTTTTCTTATTTTCCTCGCCAAAAACCTAGGTGCGTCTTATGGGCCGGTGCGTCTTATAGAGGCGAAAAATACGGTAATACCAGAAAAGGAATTATATCTTCCAGTGTGGGAATTTTGGGGCTAAAAATAATATATTTTATTGTGGTGCGAGTTGAATCGCAACAATGAGGAAACATTCTATTAAGGGACGAGGACGCGGTCGTGGTGGTGTCCGTGGAGCCTCTGTTGCTGGCAGAGGACGTGGCCGTTCGGCCTCAGGCGCACAAAGTAGTGAACCAACTCCCTCAAGTAGCCGGCAGAATTTACAGCGATATTTGGTGGGGCCCAATGCCGTTATGAGGATGGTAAGGCCTGAGCAGGTACAGGCATTAGTCGATTGGGTGGCCGACAGTGCTTCCAGCACGTTCACCACATTGTCTTCCGCCCAGTCTTCTGCGGAAAGCGCACAGGTGGCACCTGAAAACCAAGCCCATCAGTCTGTCACATCACCCCCATGCATATCAGGGAAACTGGCTGAGCCTCAAGTTATGCAGCAGTCTCTTCTTCTGTTTGAAGACTCTGCTCCCACGGTTTTCCAGGGGCGTCCACCTAGCCCTTCCCCAGCTGTGGAAGACATTTAATGCACTGACGCACAACCACTTATGTATCCAGATGATGAGGACATGGGAATACCACCACAGCAGAGTGACCGAGTGTCTGATGATGACGAAACACAGGTGCCCACTGCCGCGTCTTATTGCAGTGTGCAGACTGAACAGGAGGAGGTCAGGGAGGAAGACTGGGTGGAAGACGATGCAGAGGACGATGAGGTCTTAGACCCCACATGGACTGAAGGTCGTGCCGCTGACTTAAATAGTTCAGAGGAAGAGGCAGTGGTGAGACCGAGACAACAGCAAAGCCAAAGAGGGAGCAGGGGCAAAAGCAGAACAGCCGCCGTCCAGAGAGTTCGCCTGCTATTGGCCAGCGCCAACAGGGACCCAGCACCCCAAAGGCATCTTCAAGGAGTTCCCTGGCATGGCACTTCTTCAAACAATGTGCTGAGGACAAGACCAGAGTGGTTTGCACGCTGTGCCATCAGACCCTGAGGCGAGGCATTAACGTTCTTAACCTGAGCACCACCTGCATGATCAGGCATCTACATGCAAAGCATGAACTGCAGTGGAGTACACACCTTAAAAACAAGGAACCCGCTCAGGCTCCCCTGCTCTCTCTACCACTGCTGCCTCGGCTTCCGCCTCGAGAGGAATGTTGCCACCTGCCGAGCAGCAAACAGAGGATGTGCCACCGACACCACCACCACCACCGACACCGTCACCTAGCATCTCCACTATTTCACACAGCAGCGTTCAGCTCTCCATCTCTCAAACCTTTGAGAGGAAGCGCAAATTCCCACCTAGTCACCCTCGAGCCCTTGGCCTGAATGCTAGCATTTCTAAACTACTGGCCTTTGAAATGCTGTCATTCCGGCTGGTGGACACAGACAGCTTCAAACAGCTGATGGCCATGGCTGTCCCCAGTATGTGGTTCCCAGCCGCCACTACATCTCCAAGACAGCCGTGCCTTCCCTGCACATGCAAGTGTCCGATAAAATCAAGTGTGCACTGCGCAACGCCATTTGTGGCAAGGTCCACCTAACCACAGATACGTGGACCAGTAAGCACGGCCAGGGACGCTATATCTCCCTAACTGCACACTGGGTAAATGTAGTGGCGGCTGGGCCCCAGGCGGAGAGTTCCTTGGCGCACGTCCTTCCGACGCCAAGGATCACAGGGCATCATTCTTTGCCTCCTGTAGCCTCCTCCTCCTACTCGGCTTCCTCCTCCTCCTCCTCTGCTTCCACCAGCTCATCCAGTCAGCCACACACCTTCACCACCAACTTCAGCACAGCCCGGGTAAACGGCAGCAGGCCATTCTGAAACTCATATGTTTGGGGACAGGCCCCACACCGCGCAGGAGTTGTGGCGGGGTATTGAACAACAGACCGACCAGTGGTTGCTGCCGGTGGGCCTCAAGCCCGGCCTGGTGGTGTGCGATAATGGGCGAAATCTCGTGGCAGCTCTGGGACTAGCCGGTTTGACGCACATCCCTTGCCTGGCGCATGTGCTGAATTTGGTGGTGCAAAAGTTCATTCACAACTACCCAGACATGTCAGAGCTGCTGCATAAAGTGCGGGCCATCTGTGCGCGCTCCGGCGTTCACATCCTGCCGCTGCTCGCCTGTCAGCGCTACAGCGGAACTCGGCCTTCCCGCTCACCGCCTAATATGCGACGTGCCCACCCGGTGGAACTCCACCTTGCACATGCTGGAGAGACTGTGCGAGCAGCAGCAGGCCATAGTGGAGTTTCAGCTGCAGCACGCACGGGTCAGTCGCACTGCGGAACAGCACCACTTCACCACCAATGATTTAAACACGCTGCACGTTTGTAGTCATTTCTGGTGAAAGAGTATAGGGCGGTATTTCAGTAATACCTGAAACATTTAAATGCATTGCATGGTTGTATTCATTTCTGGTGAAAGAGTATAGGGGCGTATTACAGTAAAAAAATAAAAAATATATATACGCACTGCACTGTTGCAGTTGTTTCTGGTGAAAGTGTATAGGGGCGTATTTCAGACCAACAAGAAAAATATATTCTCTGGTCACTTCTGCATTTATTTGTGGTGAAAGCATATAGGGGCGTATTTCAGTACTACAAGAAAAATATTTTCTCAGTTCACTCCTGCAGTTATTTCTGTTGAAAGCATATAGTAGCCTATTTCAGTCCAACAAGAAAAATATATTCTCAGGTCACTTCTGCCGTTATTTCTGGTAATAGAGTATAGGGGAATATTTCAGTACTGCAAAAAAAATGTATTCTCAGTTCACTGTTGCAGTTAAATCTGGTAAAACCTTTACTGGCGTATTGCAGTAGAAAAAGAAATATACATTCGCCATTCGCTGGTGCACTTATATGTAGAAAAACCTTTATTGACGTATATAAGTGGAAAAAGAAATATACATTCACCATTCGCTGCTGCACTTATATCTTGAAAAACCTTTATTGACGTACAGTATAGCATTAGAAAAAGAAATATAAATTTGCCATTCGCTAATGCACTTATATCTTGAAAAACCTTTATTGCAGTAGAAAAATATATTCAGCATTCACTGTTGCAGTTATATGTGGTAAAGCATTTAGTGTCGTATTTCTGTAGAAAAATAAAGATATATTCACAGTTCAGCGATGTAGTTATATGTGGGAAATTTCTTTTTTGCGTTATGGACCGAATTACGTTGTGATGAAATTTCATATTTACGTCTCACACACTGCATGCTTAAGTGACGACGTCCATAAGAGCGGTGCACCTATAGAGGTGAATACACTATGCACTAAACCTGCACAAAAATGCAAACTAATTCACAGCAGCCAAAATCTATCTGCGGTATTGCTTACTGGACACAAGGGGGACTTCTCTGCTGCACAGAAACCGCACGAGGACCATGTTTGCTCTTCCAGGTGGACCTAATTCCTCCGCTACGTCCCGTTGACTTGAAATCACTCCACTTCAGACACCGTTGGTTTTTTGAAACTGACAGACAGTCTATTACCCTGTGTTGAAAAGCCTTTAGTTGCGTATATACGTGGAAAAAGAAAAATATACTCGGCGTTCACTGTTCCAGTTATATGTGGTAAATCCTTTAGAGGCATATATGAATGAAGCAGGCAGAGCAGGCGTGCAACGCCAGTGAGTGACGTAACCCAGCCAGCCGCTCTGCCTGCTACGGAGGATTTCTTGTAAGTTATAATAAATGAGAGATCACAGCTTTAGTTAAACCTATTAAGAACTTAAGCATTGCTGTTTAGAAATACTATGCAGAGCAGCGGGGCCCGGTGTATTAGGGGACATTGTTATACGGGGATCTGTGGATCTGTGGATAATCACATGTTATAGCGGTGTCATCCACAGATCCCCCATAACAGTGCCATCCACAGATCCCCCTCCCCATATCAATGCCATCCACAGATCCCCCATAACAGTGCCATCCACACTCCCCCATAACAGTGCCATCCACAGCTCCCCCATAACAGTGCCATCCACACCTCCCCCATAACAGTGCCATCCACAGATCCCCCATAACAGTACCATCCACAGCTCCCCCATAACAGTGCCATTCACAGATCCCCCATAACAGTGCCATCCACAGATCCCCATAACAGTGCCATCCACAGATCCCCCATAACAGTGCGTCATATATAGATCCACCATAATAGTGTCATGTACAGACCAGCATTCGTTCAAAACCCACCAAAACCACACCTCTTGGTAAAAATATTTTTTTCTTATTTTCCTCGCCAAAAACCTAGGTGCGTCTTATGGGCCGGTGCGTCTTATAGAGGCGAAAAATACGGTAATACCAGAAAAGGAATTATATCTTCCAGTGTGGGAATTTTGGGGCTAAAAATAATATATTTTATTGTGGTGCGAGTTGAATCGCAACAATGAGGAAACATTCTATTAAGGGACGAGGACGCGGTCGTGGTGGTGTCCGTGGAGCCTCTGTTGCTGGCAGAGGACGTGGCCGTTCGGCCTCAGGCGCACAAAGTAGTGAACCAACTCCCTCAAGTAGCCGGCAGAATTTACAGCGATATTTGGTGGGGCCCAATGCCGTTATGAGGATGGTAAGGCCTGAGCAGGTACAGGCATTAGTCGATTGGGTGGCCGACAGTGCTTCCAGCACGTTCACCACATTGTCTTCCGCCCAGTCTTCTGCGGAAAGCGCACAGGTGGCACCTGAAAACCAAGCCCATCAGTCTGTCACATCACCCCCATGCATATCAGGGAAACTGGCTGAGCCTCAAGTTATGCAGCAGTCTCTTCTTCTGTTTGAAGACTCTGCTCCCACGGTTTTCCAGGGGCGTCCACCTAGCCCTTCCCCAGCTGTGGAAGACATTTAATGCACTGACGCACAACCACTTATGTATCCAGATGATGAGGACATGGGAATACCACCACAGCAGAGTGACCGAGTGTCTGATGATGACGAAACACAGGTGCCCACTGCCGCGTCTTATTGCAGTGTGCAGACTGAACAGGAGGAGGTCAGGGAGGAAGACTGGGTGGAAGACGATGCAGAGGACGATGAGGTCTTAGACCCCACATGGACTGAAGGTCGTGCCGCTGACTTAAATAGTTCAGAGGAAGAGGCAGTGGTGAGACCGAGACAACAGCAAAGCCAAAGAGGGAGCAGGGGCAAAAGCAGAACAGCCGCCGTCCAGAGAGTTCGCCTGCTATTGGCCAGCGCCAACAGGGACCCAGCACCCCAAAGGCATCTTCAAGGAGTTCCCTGGCATGGCACTTCTTCAAACAATGTGCTGAGGACAAGACCAGAGTGGTTTGCACGCTGTGCCATCAGACCCTGAGGCGAGGCATTAACGTTCTTAACCTGAGCACCACCTGCATGATCAGGCATCTACATGCAAAGCATGAACTGCAGTGGAGTACACACCTTAAAAACAAGGAACCCGCTCAGGCTCCCCTGCTCTCTCTACCACTGCTGCCTCGGCTTCCGCCTCGAGAGGAATGTTGCCACCTGCCGAGCAGCAAACAGAGGATGTGCCACCGACACCACCACCACCACCGACACCGTCACCTAGCATCTCCACTATTTCACACAGCAGCGTTCAGCTCTCCATCTCTCAAACCTTTGAGAGGAAGCGCAAATTCCCACCTAGTCACCCTCGAGCCCTTGGCCTGAATGCTAGCATTTCTAAACTACTGGCCTTTGAAATGCTGTCATTCCGGCTGGTGGACACAGACAGCTTCAAACAGCTGATGGCCATGGCTGTCCCCAGTATGTGGTTCCCAGCCGCCACTACATCTCCAAGACAGCCGTGCCTTCCCTGCACATGCAAGTGTCCGATAAAATCAAGTGTGCACTGCGCAACGCCATTTGTGGCAAGGTCCACCTAACCACAGATACGTGGACCAGTAAGCACGGCCAGGGACGCTATATCTCCCTAACTGCACACTGGGTAAATGTAGTGGCGGCTGGGCCCCAGGCGGAGAGTTCCTTGGCGCACGTCCTTCCGACGCCAAGGATCACAGGGCATCATTCTTTGCCTCCTGTAGCCTCCTCCTCCTACTCGGCTTCCTCCTCCTCCTCCTCTGCTTCCACCAGCTCATCCAGTCAGCCACACACCTTCACCACCAACTTCAGCACAGCCCGGGGTAAACGGCAGCAGGCCATTCTGAAACTCATATGTTTGGGGGACAGGCCCCACACCGCGCAGGAGTTGTGGCGGGGTATTGAACAACAGACCGACCAGTGGTTGCTGCCGGTGGGCCTCAAGCCCGGCCTGGTGGTGTGCGATAATGGGCGAAATCTCGTGGCAGCTCTGGGACTAGCCGGTTTGACGCACATCCCTTGCCTGGCGCATGTGCTGAATTTGGTGGTGCAAAGTTCATTCACAACTACCCAGACATGTCAGAGCTGCTGCATAAAGTGCGGGCCATCTGTGCGCGCTTCGGCGTTCACATCCTGCCGCTGCTCGCCTGTCAGCGCTACAGCGGAACTTCGGCCTTCCCGCTCACCGCCTAATATGCGACGTGCCCACCCGGTGGAACTCCACCTTGCACATGCTGGAGAGACTGTGCGAGCAGCAGCAGGCCATAGTGGAGTTTCAGCTGCAGCACGCACGGGTCAGTCGCACTGCGGAACAGCACCACTTCACCACCAATGATTGGGCCTCCATGCGAGACCTGTGTGCCCTGTTGCGCTGTTTAGAGTACGCCACCAACATGGCCAGTGGCGATGCCACTGTTATCAGCGTGACGATACCAATTCTATGTCTCGTAGAGAAAACGCTTAGGGCGATGATGGAAGAGGAGGTGGGCCAGGGCCAGGAGGAGGAGGAGGAGGATGACGGGTCGTTTTTAGCACTTTCAGGCCAGTCTGTTAGAAGTGGCTCAGAGGGAGGTTTTTTGCAACAGCAGAGGGCAGGTACAAATGTGGCCAGCCAGGGACCACTACTGGAGGACGAGGAGGATGAGGAGGAGGTGGAGGAGGATGAGGATGAAGCAGGTTCACAGTGGGGTGGCACCCAGCACAGCGCACGCACATCCCTGGTGCGTGGCTGGGGGGATACAGAGGATGATGACGATACGCCTCCCACAGAGGACAGCTTGTCCTTACCTCTGGGGAGCCTGGCACACATGAGCGATTACATGCTGCAGTACCTGTGCAACGACAGCAGAGTTGCCCACATTTTAACGTGTGCTGACTACTGGGTGGCCACCCTGCTGGATCCACGGTACAAAGACAATGTGCCCACTTTACTTCCTACACTGGAGCGTGATAGGAAGATGCGCGAGTACAAGCGCACACTGGTAGACGCGCTCCTGAGAGCATTCCCAACTGTCACAGGGGAACAGGTGGAAGGCCAAGGCCAAGGCAGAGGAGGAGCTAGAGGTCGCCCATGCAGCAGTGTCACGGCCAGCTCCTCTGAGGGCACGGTTAGCATGGCAGAAATGTGGAAAAGTTTTGTCTCCGCGCCACAGCTAACTGCCCCACCACCTGATACGGAACGTGTTAGCAGGAGGCAACATTTCACTAACATGGTTGAACAGTACATCTGCACACAACTCCACGTACTGACGGATGGTTCGGCCCCATTCAACTTCTGGGTTTCCAAATTGTCCACGTGGCCAGAATTAGCATGTTATGCCTTGGAGGTGCTGTCCTGCCCGGCGGCCAGCGTTTTATCTGAACGTGTATTCAGCACGGCAGGGGGCGTCATTACTGACAAACGCAGCCGCCTGTCCGCAGCCAACGTGGACAAGCTGACGTTTATAAAAATGAACCAGGCATGGATGCCACAAGACCTGACCCTCCCTTGTGCAGAGTAGTCCTTGATAACTGCCTTAAACCATGTTGTCATGTACTCCTGGCCACTTCTTCATTGAAAAATCAATTTTTGAAATTAAGTAGGATCTTGGGGTGCAACCCAGAGTTGAATGAACCTTCCGTCTGTCTGGGTGCCGGGGCCAAAGTACATGAAAGTGTCCTTCTCCTGTGCTGGGTGATATGAATGTTATACTTGTGCTGTCTGACATGTCTCTTTTGTGTGGGTGCAGGGGGCCAAAGTCACTGAAAGCGGCCTTCTCCTGTGCTGGCTGATATAAATGCCTGAATCTCTGCTGTGGGACCTCTCTCCTCTTTCTGGGTGCAGGGGTCAAAGTCTCTAAAAGTGCCGTTCTCCTGTGGTGGTTGATGTGAAACTGATGCTTGTGCTATCTGACCTGTCTCCTCTGTGTCGGTGCTAATGCCTAAGTCACTGAAAGCGGCCTTCTCCTGTGCTGGCTGATATAAATGCCTGAATCTCTGCTGTGAAAACCTCTCTCCTCCGTCTGGGTGCAGGGGTCAAAGTCTCTAAAAGTGGCCTTCTCTTGTGCTGGGTGATGTGAAGCTGATGTTTGTGCCATCTGACATGGTTGCCGGGGTCCCATTAAATGGTGGCCTACTCTTGTGGTGGGTGATCTAAATGCCTGATTCTCTGCTGTGAAAACCCCTCTCCTCCGCCTGGGTGCAGGGGTCAAAGTCTCTCAAAGTGGCCTTCTCTTGTGCTGGGTGATGTGAAGCTGATGTTTGTGCCATCTGACATGGTTGCCGGGGTCCCATTAAATGGTGGACTACTCCTGTGGTGGGTGATCTAAATGCATGATTCTCTGCTGTGAAAACCTCTCTCCTCCGTCTGGATGCAGGGGTCAAAGTCTCTCAAAGTGGCCTTCTCTTGTGCTGGGTGATGTGAAGCTGATGTTTGTGCCATCTGACATGGTTGCCGGGGTCCCATTAAATGGTGGTCTACTCCTGTGGTGGGTGATCTAAATGCCTGATTCTCTGCTGTGAAAACCCCTCTCCTCCGCCTGGGTGCAGGGGTCAAAGTCTCTCAACGTGGCCTTCTCTTGTGCTGGGTGATGTGAAGCTGATGTTTGTGCCATCTGACATGGTTGCCAGGGTCCCATTAAATGGTGGCCTACTCCTGTGGTGGGTGATCTAAATGCCTGATTCTCTGCTGTGAAAACCTCTCTCCTCTGTCTGGGTGCTGGTCCAAAATAAATGAGAGTGGCCTTCTCCAGTGGTGGATGATATGACGCATGATTCCTTGCTGTGGGACCTGTATCCTCTGTTTGGGTGCTGGTCCAAAATAAATGAGAGTGGCCTTCTCCGGTGGGGGTTGATATGACGCATGATTCCTTGATGTGGGACCTGTATCCTCTGTCTGGGTGCTGGTCCCAAATAAATGAGAGTGGTCTTCTCCAGTGGTGGATGATATGACGCATGATTCCTTGCTGTGGGACCTGTATCCTCTGTCTGGGTGCTGGTCCAAAATAAATGAGAGTGGCCTTCTCCGGTGGGGGTTGATATGAGGCATGATTCCTTGATGTGGGACCTGTATCCTCTGTCTGGGTGCTGGTCCAAAATACATGAGAGTGGCCTTCTACGGTGGTGGTTGATATGAGGCATGATTCCTTGCTGTGGGACCTGTATCCTCTGTCTGGGTGCTGGTCCAAAATACATGAGAGTGGCCTTCTACGGTGGTGGTTGATATGAGGCATGATTCCTTGCTGTGGGACCTGTATCCTCTGTCTGGGTGCTGGGCCAAGAAAAATGAGAGTGGCCTTCTCCGTTGGTGGTTGATATGACGCATGATTCCTTGATGTGGGACCTGTATCCTCTGTCTGGGTGCTGGTCCAAAATAAATGAGAGTGGCCTTCTCTGGTGGGGGTTGATATGACGCATGATTCCTTGATGTGGGACCTGTATTCTCTGTCTGGGTGCTGGTCCCAAATAAATGAGAGTGGCCTTCTCCGGTGGTGGTTGATATGAAGCATGATTCCTTGCTGTGGGACCTGTATCCTCTGTCTAGGTGCTGGTCCCAAATAAATGAGAGTGGCCTTCCCCAGTGGTGGATGATATGACGCATGATTCCTTGCTGTGGGACCTGTATCCTCTGTCTGGGTGCTGGTCCAAAATAAATAAGAGTGGCCTTCTCCGGTGGGGGTTGATATGGCGCATGATTCCTTGATGTGGGACCTGTATCCTCTGTCTGGGTGCTGGTCCAAAATACATGAGAGTGGCCTTCTCCGGTGGTGGTTGATATGACGCATGATTCCTTGCTGTGGGACCTGTATCCTCTGTCTGGGTGCTGGTCCAAAATACATGAGAGTGGCCTTCTCCGGTGGTTGTTGATATGACGCATGATTCCTTGCTGTGGGACCTATGTCCTCTGTCTGGGTGCTGGTCCAAAATAAATGAGAGTGGCCTTCTCCGGTGGGGGTTGATATGACGCATGATTCCTTGATGTGGGACCTGTATCCTCTGTCTGGGTGCTGGTCCAAAATAAATGAGAGTGGCCTTCTCCGGTGGTGGTTGATATGACGCCTTATTCCTTGCTGTGGGACCTGTATCCTCTGTCTGGGTGCTGGTCCAAAATACATGAGAGTGGCCTTCTCCGGTGGTGGTTAATATAATGCCTTATTCCTTTCTGTGGGACCTGTATCCTCTGTCTGGGTGCTGGTCCAAAATACATGAGAGTGGCCTTCTCCGGTGGTGTTTGATATGAAGCATGATTCCTTGCTGTGGGACCTGTATCCTCTGTCTGGGTGCTGGTCCCAAATAAATGAGAGTGGCCTTCTCCAGTGGTGGATGATATGACGCATGATTCCTTGCTGTGGGACCTCTCTCCAATTGATATTGGTTAATTTTTATTTATTTTATTTTATTTTAATTCATTTCCCTATCTACATTTGTTTGCAGGGGATTTATCTACATTTTGCTGCCTTTTGCAGCCCTCTAGCCCTTTCCGGGAGTCTTTTACAGGCTTTTTAGTGCCCAAAAGTTCGGGTCCCCATTGACTTCTATGGGGTTCGGGATGAAGTTCGGGTTGAGTTCGGATCACGAACCCGGACATTTTCCGGAAGTTCGGCCGATCCTCTCGAACCCGAACATCCAGGTGTTCGCTCATCTCTAGTTGCGAAGTTAATCAAGATTCAAACCAACCAAGCCCCGGTCTCTTCGTCAGGGGCTCCCTGTCATCATGGAATACTTAATAAATTTAATAATAAAATGTTTATTAAATTTAATAATAAACATTTAGTTTTTTCTAACACAGGAGGAGGATGACATCCTGTGGTGCATGGAGAGGGTCTTCAGATTCCCACCGCACTATACAGACGTCTCAGAAATGAACCGCTGCTCCCGACAGCAGCTCCTGGAAAGTTTATGGAGCGTTCCGGTCATCTGGCATCTATTCACCCCATTGAAAGATTATTTTGAAAGTGTGTAGAAGCCACACGGGACTCCCACACTGCAGATTTATCATGGTGACACCGTATTTTATAATATTACATTATTATTTTCTGCATTAGCAATACTGATGAATTACTGAGCAAATGCTGACCGAGTGAAGGCGTATGCTCCACAGACAGGATCCGTTTTTTGGGGGTTATTGTTCTGACAGATCAGAGGAAGCGCAAAATAATCAGTGACGTGAAAATCGGCAATGTAATATTCGCATAATGCACATGCAATGCAGATGTGGGTCATTATAGCTACATTTTTCGTAAACTGCTCGAAGTTTAATGAGACTGGAGAAAATGGTTGGCATGGCAGAAAATCGGCAATAATGAATATTTTGGCGCAATACGTGCAACTTCTCATTTTAACAGGTCTGACCAGGGGAAGCAGCTGCTTCGGGGCCCGGGCTTACAGGGGGCCCGGCAAGCACGTGTTGTCCTCACTTCTCTCCTCCCCTGGGTAATCAGCACGTGTCCTCACTCCTCTCCCGATCGCTAATTACACAGTGAATCGCAGTATCCTCTTGCCCTTGTCTATTTATTTAAAACTTATTTATTCTTTCTTTCTGAAAAGCTTGCCCCGGGGATCGAACCTGCAACCATTAGGTTCAAAGGCAAGACACTTAACCACAAGACTATATAGGCTGCATAGCCAGATAGCTTTAAAAAAAAATGACCTCTAGATGTGGAGAACTTGATAGTGTATCCATACACATTACAGCTGCACCAGCACATTGTATATGGATGTAGCAGAGCTTGGTGTGTTGGGGCAGCTGTAATATGTATGGATACACTATCAAAGTTCTCCTTATCTAGAGGTCTTATTTTTTTTTAGCTACCTGCCTATGCAGCTGATATAGCCTTGTGGTTAAGTGTCTTGCCTTTCATCCTAATGGTCACAGGTTTGATTCCCTCACAAAATTTTCTGAAAGACAGGATAAATGAGGCTTGCCTAACATGGAGGTAAGTATATGTGTTGTTTTTTTTTTTAAATACTGGACTTTTACTTTACTGCCACAGGGAGGAGGGGGCTATTGGCACTATGATATTGGCAAATGGGGGGAGAGATAGGCACTTCATATTGGCACACACATTAGGGGCAGGGGAGAGGAGCCTTATTCCTTGCTGTGGGACCTGTATCCTCTGTCTGGGTGCTGGTCCAAAATACATGAGAGTGGCCTTCTCCGGTGGTGGTTAATATAATGCCTTATTCCTTTCTGTGGGACCTGTATCCTCTGTCTGGGTGCTGGTCCAAAATACATGAGAGTGGCCTTCTCCGGTGGTGTTTGATATGAAGCATGATTCCTTGCTGTGGGACCTGTATCCTCTGTCTGGGTGCTGGTCCCAAATAAATGAGAGTGGCCTTCTCCAGTGGTGGATGATATGACGCATGATTCCTTGCTGTGGGACCTCTCTCCAATTGATATTGGTTAATTTTTATTTATTTTATTTTATTTTAATTCATTTCCCTATCTACATTTGTTTGCAGGGGATTTATCTACATTTTGCTGCCTTTGCAGCCCTCTAGCCCTTCCGGGAGTCTTTACAGGCTTTTAGTGCCCAAAAGTTCGGGTCCCCATTGACTTCTATGGGGTTCGGGATGAAGTTCGGGTTGAGTTCGGATCACGAACCCGGACATTTTCCGGAAGTTCGGCCGATCCTCTCGAACCCGAACATCCAGGTGTTCGCTCATCTCTAGTTGCGAAGTTAATCAAGATTCAAACCAACCAAGCCCCGGTCTCTTCAGTCAGGGCTCCCTGTCATCATGGAATACTTAATAAATTTAATAATAAAATGTTTATTAAATTTAATAATAAACATTTAGTTTTTTCTAACACAGGAGGAGGATGACATCCTGTGGTGCATGGAGAGGGTCTTCAGATTCCCACCGCACTATACAGACGTCTCAGAAATGAACCGCTGCTCCCGACAGCAGCTCCTGGAAAGTTTATGGAGCGTTCCGGTCATCTGGCATCTATTCACCCCATTGAAAGATTATTTTGAAAGTGTGTAGAAGCCACACGGGACTCCCACACTGCAGATTTATCATGGTGACACCGTATTTTATAATATTACATTATTATTTTCTGCATTAGCAATACTGATGAATTACTGAGCAAATGCTGACCGAGTGAAGGCGTATGCTCCACAGACAGGATCCGTTTTTGGGGGTTATTGTTCTGACAGATCAGAGGAAGCGCAAAATAATCAGTGACGTGAAAATCGGCAATGTAATATTCGCATAATGCACATGCAATGCAGATGTGGGTCATTATAGCTACATTTTTCAGTAAACTGCTCGAAGTTTAATGAGACTGAGAAAATGGTTGGCATGGCAGAAAATCGGCAATAATGAATATTTTGGCGCAATACGTGCAACTTCTCATTTTAACAGGTCTGACCAGGGGAAGCAGCTGCTTCGGGGCCCGGGCTTACAGGGGGCCCGGCAAGCACGTGTTGTCCTCACTTCTCTCCTCCCCTGGGTAATCAGCACGTGTCCTCACTCCTCTCCCGATCGCTAATTACACAGTGAATCGCAGTATCCTCTTGCCCTTGTCTATTTATTTAAAACTTATTTATTCTTTCTTTCTGAAAAGCTTGCCCCGGGGATCGAACCTGCAACCATTAGGTTCAAAGGCAAGACACTTAACCACAAGACTATATAGGCTGCATAGCCAGATAGCTTTAAAAAAAAAAAAAAAAATGACCTCTAGATGTGGAGAACTTTGATAGTGTATCCATACACATTACAGTTGCACCAGCACATTGTATATGGATGTAGCAGAGCTTGGTGTGTTGGGGCAGCTGTAATATGTATGGATACACTATCAAAGTTCTCCTTATCTAGAGGTCTTATTTTTTTTTTTTTAGCTACCTGCCTATGCAGCTGATATAGCCTTGTGGTTAAGTGTCTTGCCTTTCATCCTAATGGTCACAGGTTTGATTCCCCTCACAAAATTTTCTGAAAGACAGGATAAATGAGGCTTGCCTAACATGGAGGTAAGTATATGTGTTGTTTTTTTTTTTTTTAAATACTGGACTTTTACTTTACTGCCACAGGGGAGGAGGGGGCTATTGGCACTATGATATTGGCAAATGGGGGGAGAGATAGGCACTTCATATTGGCACACACATTAGGGGGCAGGGGGAGAGGATGGCACTATGATATTGGGATGGGGAAGACAGAGGCACTTGATATTGGCACATTATAGGGGGCACTATGGGGAGAGGAGCACTATGGGGGCATCTGGTGCTATATGGCTGGCTACTGGCACATTATAGGGTGGGTTTATATGGCTGACTACTGGCACATTATAGGGGGGGGTTATATGGCTGACTACTGGCACATTATAGGGGGGTTATATGGCTGGCTACTGGCACATTATAGGGGGGCTGGGGGGGCTATATGGCTGACTACTGGCACATTATAGGGGGGCTATATGGCTGGCACATTATAGAGGGGGAGCGAAACGCGCGGGTGGGGGGGGGGCCCAATACAAAAATTTGCTGTGGGGCCCAGTCATTTCTAGCTACGCCCCTGGGTCTGACTACATATTAGTGATTGGTGCACTAAGTATTGTTGTGAACTTGTGACATCGCAGCACGAGGTATGTATGTATGTAAGTATGTATGTATCATACATACATACATAAATACAGCACTATGCATGTAGTATGTATGTATGTATGGACAGCAAAACCTACCTACAGTATATCACTATCTAACCTACACTGACTATCTCCCACTAACTATCTGTATTATATATATACACTAACTAACTATCTAATGTAATGTGACAAATGGAAACGAGAGAGACAGCAACAACACTGCTGTCTCTCTCAGAACTGTAATAAACTGTAGAAAATGGCTGTGGGGAGTTCTTATATAGTAAGGAGTAGGCAACTTTCCTATTGGTAGCCAGAGATGTTGCTAAGCTCAGACAAAGACATTGCAGCCTTCTCATTGGGCCACAAGAAAAAAGGGAGGTTACCGATGAAAATAAAAATGTAGAATATTCGAAAATATGAATAGTTATCGCTATATTCTAAATACTAGCGAATTCTCGAAATTGCGATATTCGCGATTAAAATTCGCAATTCGAATATCCACGCCCAACCATACTGCCCAAATAAGTGAAGTGTGCAGTAATTCTAAGAGTGACGCCTGTCATCTGCATGTCATACAGACTCACAGTATTATTTCACTACCAAAGCAGACTCCATATGCGTGTTACTACCAGGCATAGTGTTCTACACTACTATAAAGGCTCTCAGCAGCCAAGAAACAGACTTTTTTTTATGTAATTCGCCGCAAATATTTTCAGATCGAATAGAATTTTTTCCCGAAAAATTTGGCGAACCGGCGAATCGAATTTTTGAAAAATTCGCTCATCTCTGAGGAGTACAAGAGAACGCTAGTAGAGGCACTACTGATGGTGTCCCACCAGACAGTGCAGGCTCAGTGGAAGCACGAGGCTGAGACGGGGGAGAAGGAGGAAGTCACCAAAGCAGCAGGGGCACCGTCCGCACCTCAGAAGGGAGGGTTAGGATGGCCAAAATGTGGAAAAACTTTGTCTGCACGCCACAATATACAGCACCACCATGTGATATGGACTTTCTTAGCAGGAGGTATCATTTCAGCAACATGGTGGAACAGTACATGTCCACACGTCTGCACATACTGACTGATGGGTCTGCCCCATTTAACTTCTGGGTCTCAAAATTGGGCACATGTCCTGAACTTGTCCTTTACGCCTTGGAAGTGCTGGGGCAAGTGTATTGTCCGAACGTGTGTTTAGGACGGCAGGAGGGTGATCACGGATAGGCACATCCCCCTGTCCACAGCTAATGTGGACAAGCTCACGTTCATTAAAATGAACCAGGCACGGATACCATAGGTCTTGTCTGTACCTTGGCCAGGATAGAGAGGTATACCGATTGCACCCAGCCATTGTTATGTAGTGTACGGGAGCTGTAATGCCAGTCACTACAGAAGGGTCACTTGTGTGCTGTCGTTTCCCCTTATTTATGGGGAAGTTGGTATAAGTCATCTTCATAAAATGTAATGTAATATAATGCTATGTACTTCCCTGTTACTGTGATATTTGCCATGTGCAGGCCTGCTAGGGATGTCATTCCAGCTCTAGTCACTAGAGGGAGCTAGGGAGCCCTAGTTTATATAAGGCCCAGTCAGGGAAGGGAAGGGGAGATTAGGCTGTGTCTGAGTTAACTCCAGGCCATGAGCCTGTGAAGGCAGAGCAGGCCTGGAGCCTGCAGACTAGGAGAGGGCATTGCAGTCCCTGTAACCGGGTTCCAGATCCAAGGAGAAGGTTCCCCTCCTGAGTCTGTATTTGCAGAAGCAGGAACACCACGGTTAACCAGCCTAAGGAAGCTGAGAGAGGCAGAGGCAAGTCTAGGAAAGCAAGAGGTACTAAAAGCAACAGAGGAGGTACTTGATAATTACAGACCCAAGGATATACGCCAGATATAGGGCATTGGGCCTTGGAGGATATTTTCCATGTTCCAGGATCAGTCAGGAATAGAGTGCAAGCCGCCTGTACTGCAAGTCCTGCGTTTAACCCTCTATGATTACCTTGCTACATACTGCCTGCATTAAATGTACCGAAACCAACTGTCTTCTAAGGAACTGCGCTTCCATCTATGTCCATGTATGATGACTACTAAAGATCAAGTAAAGTTCGAGTTTGTTTTATCATCACGTGGTTCCTCAGTTATTCCTGCTATCAGCAAACGGCGTGCCACCGTTACTTGGCACTGGCGTCACGAACATTACCTATCACTACCTGCCCTTGCAGAGAGTCAGCTGTCCCAGGTTAGTGGTCACCATTGCACTACAACATTCAGGAACACTATTAACCCTAACTTGAGTACGCTGCAGTTATACTCCAGCGCAGTTTGTGCGTTCTCTTTTCCCAATGTTTTGGGGCCTCCACAAACCAAAAAGCAAACATATACGGAAAAAAAAGACAAAAATAAAGCTTGGTGACATCTTCCGCCTACACGATCACATCCACCTGCACCCCCACGTCCGCCTCTTCCGCCTGAACAGCTGTGTCCGCCTCCTACTCCAATGGAACCTCTGCCTTCAGGCTCAAGATTATTATGCCTTTTATTGGCAGAGTAGAGAAGTATACCAGGTGCACCCAGCCACTGTTGAACTCCAGCGCAGTTTGTGCATTCTCTTTGCTATTTCCCAATGTTTTGGGGCCTCCAAAAGACAAAAAAAAAGAAAAGGAAAGAAAAAAAAGCCCTCCTCCACCTCTTCCACCTGCACTGCCATTTCCGCCAGCACCCCCACGTCCGCCTCTTCCACCTGCATCGCCATATCCTCCTCCTCCTCCACTGGGACCTTGGCCTCCAGGCTCAAGATCATTATGTCTGATATTGGCAGAGTAGAGAAGTATACCAGATGCACCTAGCAATTGTAGTACTCCAGCACAGTTCATAATGTTTTGGGCCTCCAAAAACAAAAAAATATCTAAATCAAAATTAACAAAATTAATGCTTGACAAAGGCCTCATTGAGAAGGCAGAAACGTAGCGTTGGAATAAAATTGGGTCACCTTTATCTTCATTGGAGTGCTGCCTCATCTCTGAGCGACTATATGTGAGGAAGATTGTCCGTTTTCCTGAGGAATTGCACCCATCGACACCTCTTCAGTGCTGCTTCATTTCGGTGTTTGTAAATCAAAATTAAACAACATTAAAAACAAAAAAAAGGTGGTGTCCTCTAGTGATGGATGAACATCAGCCGGGACGGTTCTTGAATGCGAATGCGCGTTCGCGATCAAATGTTTGACTTTAATAGCAGGCAAACCTGAAAAACGTTTAGGTCATATTTGCAGACACCAAATGCAAACTATGAGTGCACAAATTGTCCCACAACATAGACAGTGACATACCAGAGGGGGATCATTGGCAAAAATTCCCACAAAAAATATGCATTTTAATCAGGGGCCATTTTTATGTGTCTTAAAGGGAAACTTTCAAAAATTTGCCCTGCTGGATCCTAGAAAATTTTTATTTCCTATTGGTTTGATGTATACAAATGTGCAGCTCTCCACGTTTTTGTATCCTGCAGAGTCCAGTAAAAAAATGCATACGGTAACGTACATTTTTTTTCTACTATGGACCTGTATGGTGAACAGACGCCACTGTACAGCATCAGTCTAAGGCCTCTGTTAATGCATACATTTTTGGTATGCATTAAATGGATGGCAACAATAGGATTTGAACTCAGCCCTAGTGTCAGAATAAGCACCGGTACACAGTGGAGCAGCGTGGCAGAGAGGGGAGGCCGCCATGTACTGACAGAGCGCTACCTGGTCCTGGAGGTCAGGGATGAGGACTGTGTTTCTCAAGGATCATTTTTCTACTGGGAAATACAGGGCACAATATAATACACTAGAATCTATATAATATAAAGATATTAGCCCTACCCCCGAATAATAATACAATTAGGTGGTCATTTATTATATAGTAATACGTCTATGTTAGACAAGGGTCCTTAGCACCACAATCTGCATATTTTTCCCGCTCATGCCAGGTCTAAAAAAGGTGACGTGAAAGGGATACAGTAGTGGCCATCCAGTTATTGGATACCAATGCCATACATTGACCGGATAACACCTCTGTACAGTTACCGGATAACACCGCCATACCGTGACCGGATAAAAGAGTATAAGAGGCCATAGTATGACTAGGGGCACTGCACAGGATGTGGTAAGAGGTCAGAATGCAGGGTATAAGGGGGCACAGTACGGGTTTGAGGGGCACAGTACGGGATGGGGGGCACAGTCACATGACCCTGTGACATTAGAAGGTCCTTATGGTGAAAGTGGTTCATGCGCCACCATAATGAGAGGCAGAGGAGTGAGACAGGGGTGCGATTATGTGACTAGATATAAAAAATGTAACTGTCGGCCAGTACAGGCTCCAAAAATTAGCCAATAGGCATTCACCTGACAGCAAAGAACTTTGGATTCTGTAGCTGGAGGTAGATTAGGCGGTCACAGGATAAAAATGTAACTGTCAGCCACTATATGCCCCAAAAATTTCCCGATAGGCATTCACCTGACAGCAAAGAACTTTGGATTCTGTGGCTGGAGGTACATTAGGTGGTCACAGGATAAAAATGTAACTGTAGGTCACTACAGGCCAAGTGGCGAATCCAGAGCCTGGTCTAGGGAGGGGCACTTCCCCGGGCAATTGGAACTTTTGGACCCCTGTGTCCCCACCCACCATCAAGCCACAACCACACACATCCCCACCCATATATCGCGCTCATACCTCTTACCTCCAGATGTTTTCTTTCCTCATCTTATCCTTTCAGACCAGGTCACCATTTTTCTGTCGTTTTCCGTCTCTGCAGTTTAACAAAAATGAATCTTAGTTTACTACTTTTCCATCATCCTCCCATCTTCTGGACAAAACATCCCACTACCTCCAATACTGTGCCGCTGTGGTCCCCAATAGTGCCCCCAATAATAGGTGCCTCTCCCCCCATCATCATGTGCCAGTGATAACTGCCAACCCCCCCATGTGCCAGTACCAAGTGCCAAACTCCTCCATGTGCCAGTATGAAGTGCTTCTCCTCCCCATCATGTGCTAGTAACAACTGCAAAACCCCCCATGTGCCAGTACCAAGTGCCAAACCCCCCAAGTGCCAAACCCCCCATGTGCCAGTATGAAGTGCCAAACCCCCCCATGTGCCAGTATGAAGTTCAAGTGCCAACACCCCCATGTGCCAGTATGAAGTTCAAGTGCCAACCCCCCATGTGCCAGCATCAAGTGTATACCCCAGGTGCCAATATCAAGTGCCAAACCCCCCCTCATTTGCTAGTATAAAGTGCCAACCACCCCCCATGTGCCAGTATCAAGTCCCTCCCCCATGTGCCAGTATCAAGTGCCAAACCTCCCCCCCATACGCTAGTATCAAGTGTCTCCCCCATCCTCATTTGCCAGTATCAAGTGCCAACCCCCCTCATGTGCCTGTATCAAGTGCCAACCCCCCACCCCCATGTGCCTGTATCATGTGCCAACCCCCCATGTACCAGTATCATGTGCCTTTATTATGTGCCAAACAACCCCCCCCCCATGTGCCAGGCCAGTAGTATCATGTGCCTGTATTATGTCCAAACAATCCCCCCCATGTGCCAGTATCATGTGCCAAACAATCCCCCATGTGCCAAACTGCTGACATCCCCCCCATGCCCCTTATGTGCCAGTGGGTCTGGTCTTTAAAAAAAAAAAACACAAAACAAGACACTAATACTTACCTCCATCCTTCACAGCAATGCGATGCAGGCCTCTTCCGGCCTGTGTCCCGCACTGTACAGCTCACAGGCAGCGCGATTGCACCAACATCTGATAGGCTGTGGGCCTAGTGCCGGCAGCCTATCAGGGGAGCAGGGAAGGGAGACGCCTCTCCCTCCCTGCCCCACAGCGCAGCCATCTGTATCGGCGATACAGATGACTATGGAGATGAACGCTTCCGCATTGGAAGCCACTACAGTCCCCAAAAATTAGCCAATAGGCATTCACCTGACAGCAAAGACCTTTGGATTCTGTAGCTGGAGGTACATTAGGCGGTCACATCATACAAATGTAACATCCGGCCACTATAGGCCACAAAAATTAACCAATAGACAATTACCTGACAGCAAATAATCTGTCTGCGACTGATCAGTTTGGTGATCTCATCAAATGGCCGCTGAAGTCTGCATGCATCGCGCATGAGCAGCCACTGGCGTGGTGAAAAGAAACATAGCCGTGTAAGATGGCCAGAGATTTTTCTGGGCTGCCGCAAGACGTCCTGGACCCCATGGTATTTGGCAATGAATCGCTGCACGACTAAGTTCAGGACGTGTGCCATGCACGGCACATGTGTCATTTTGCCCTGTTTGAGCGCGCTCAGCAAATTGGCACCGTTGTCGCACACCACTTAACCAACCGTAAAATTGAGCGGGGTTAGCCACTGATCGTCCTGTGACCGCAGAGCTTAAAGCTGTGCAGGACCGGTGTGGCTCTTGGTTTCCAAGCACAACAGACGCAGCACAGCATGGCAATGTCTCACCTGGCACATCAAATAGGTTCTGGGGAGCTTGGGGGGTGCAGCGGAAGAGGCGGTAGCAGTGGAAAAGGAGGAGTCAGCCGAGGAGGAGACGGAGGATGGAGTAAGAGGAGGAGAAGAAGAGACAGACCTGCATGCAATCTGTGGCTGTAACACCAAATCCATGCGGGTGCCACAGGTTACATGCTTGACAGCCGTCAGAAGGTTCACCCAGTGAGCAGTAAAAGTTATGTACCTTCCCTGCCCATGTTTGCTAGACCACGTTTCTGTGGTCAGATGTTTCTTGGCACCGACACTGTGTGGCAAAGATATATTAACTTGCCGCTGAACGTGGCCATATAGCTCAGGGATGCCCTTCTGGGAGAAATATTTCTTTACAGGGACCCTCCATTGCGGTGTGCCAATGGCCACAACTTTTCTAAAGGCCTCCGAGTCCACCAATTTATATGGCAGTAGTTGGCGGGCTAGCAGTTCCGACAAGCCAGTGGTGAGCCGTTGGGCAAGAGAATTATCCCGCGTCATAATTTTTTACGCTCGAACATTTGGGCCACGGAAGCCTTCCTTGTGCCAGATGAACGCGACAACGGCATGGTGGAAGGTGGAGTGGAGGACAAATGGGAGGAGAGAGGAGAAGGAGAAGAGGCATGACATGGAGCACCAGGAGTGTGGCTTTGTGGGTTCTGACGATGTTGTTCCCACTGGGCTCGGTTATGGGAGGCCAGGTGCCTTCTTAAAGCAGTCGTCCTTAGGTGAGTGTTGGGTAGAGCAACTTATGCATTGACAGCACACGCTGCAGATGGCAACACTATTGTCAGAAGCTGACACGTTAAAAAAAGCCCACACTGCTGAGCCATGTACCGGCGTCCTGGGAGTGCCAGATGTGACCGTGCATGGTGGATGGCTTGCTCCAGATACATTTGCAGTCTGCTTTTTGCCTCCTGTACACTGCGGGTTCTGCCTGCTTCTCCTCCTCCTCCTTCCCCCTCTCTGCTGCTCCGTCTCTCCCTCTGAACTCCCCTCCTCTTCCTCTCTTGTGGGCACCCACATGATGTCCATCGACACGTCATCAACATCACCTCCACCACCACTAACTTTAGAGATCTCGGAGGAGGCAGCAACAGTGGGGGCCTCCCTCGTTGGGCTGATCTGGGTACTTTCGTCAGACCGCTGGGTGGCGGCCGTTGCTGCCTCCATTTCCTGATCCGATGCCAAGAATGGTTGCGCATCAGTAAGGTATGGGAATGGATGGGAAAATAATTACTCTGATTCGAGTAGAGGAGCTAAGGTGGTGGTGGTGGTGGAGTCTCTGGGGTGCACACAGCAGAGAGTGAGGAGGGTGCAGTTACAGAGGATGAGGAGGGTGCAGAAGCGGAAGGCTGAGTGAGCCACTCAACTAACTGTGGTGCGTCCTTTGAAGTAATCGCACATGCCTTCTCCAGAGCAGTATTTGTGGAAGCTGATATATGGCAAGCCTCAATCAGTTGTTAGTTGAAGCAGGTATGTAAAAACCCGCAATCTGTATTTTGGAGACGCAGGTATATGAAAAACCTCAATCACTACTTTGTGGAAGCTGATATATGGCAGGCCACAATCAGTTGTTAGTTGAAGCAGGTATATCACCCTTAAGCAATAATTTTGTGGATGCAGATTTCAATTGTGCCAGATTGTGTCAGAGAAAACGGATCCGTCCCCATGGTGTCGGGACGGATCCATTTGGCTCCACTTTGCCAGGCGGACCGCAAAACGTTGCAGGCAGAGTTTTGGTGTCCGCCTCCAAAGTGGAATGGTGACTGAATGGAGGCAAACTGATGCATTCTGAGAGGATCTTTTACCATTCAGTATGCATCAGGGCAAAAATTATCCGTTTTGGACTGCTTTTGAGAGCCCTGAACGGATCTCACAAACGGAAAGCCCAGACGCTAGTGTGAAAGTATTCTAAGTCTCATGATGTAAAAATGCGAACAGCATGATGAGGGGGACTATTTAAATAGAAATTTGAATTCAACCAGGAAATTTATTGGACTATTCATGGATCAAACACTTGTGAATTTTGCCATTAAGCTGCTTGTTAGAGAACAGCAACCCTTGTGCAAAAAGTACTAAAACATTGAACAGTTGGACATGTGCATTAAAAGTTTAGAGAAGTTCACCTGTAAAGGTTAAAGTGCATTTTATGTTCAACCTGAAATTTCACCCACAAGCCAAGTATCCTTAACTTTTTGTGAGTAGTATAGTTCTTGGGAAACCCTTTTACAATAGACCACTACCTGCATTAGCAGCAATGGCAACTATTTCACATTGTTTACTGAAGTTTCTCTTAAAGATTTATATAATTTGAATACTAAATACTAATGCTGATTGTTAATATGACAGTAGTGTGCATTATAACGGGACAAACCTTTAGTCCGCGCTGATATGATGAGCTGCAATTGATTCACCCGGGCTTCAAGAGATGAGAATTTGACTTTAAGTTTAACTAGATATGGTTTGCCAATAATAACATATAGATAAACCACTTAACATGTCCCAGTCCAAGCAGATTTACAATACACTTTGCCTGATTCAACTCCTGACCCTGTGGGCACAGCCTCTGTGCCCATACAGTGTCAGCACTGTCATAGTACTGCTCTGTGCAGAAACTCACTTCTCCCGGTGCCACACTATTAGGGTGCATGCACCAAGAGATTGAGTTGTGAGGTCTCTTTGTAGACATCCTACAAAGAGACCTCACAACTCAATCTCTTGGTGCATGCACCCTAATAGTGTGACACCAGTAGAAGTGAGTATAAAAATCTGTTAATGTATGTTTTATGATGGTATACAGCTGATTACAAGAGAAAACTGTAATCAATGCATTGTAACAGTTTATGCACCTGTGTGAACACGACCAGGTCAGATTGCAAATTCAAAGAGGCTTCTCATGCATTGACTAGCTGTGAAATTAATACACATATTAGATATTTCTTGAAACTGAGATATATCAGGGATAAATAATATGACATCATACATAATTAGGATCACAAAAAGATATTAACTCTAACCCCTTCCCGACCAGCACCTTTACGGAGCTGGGCGGGACTTTATATATGGTGCCCGCCTGCTCACTAGTGCGGCAAGCAGCACAGCCGTCGGTTACCTGCTGTTTTAAACAACAAACACCTGGGAAGAATGTGTGCGATTGACAATAACGTTGATCGCAAACTTTTAACCCCTCAGATACTGTGGTCAAATGTGACCACGGCATCTGCAAGCACAATACCCATAAGCTTCTGCATGTGTACCAGAAGGGCTGCACAGGGCTGCACAGACTTTCTACATATTGACTGGGATCAGGGTTCTTCGTCAACTTCAAATGGGAGAAAATTCCTTAAGGGTACGGCTACATGACTACATTTGTCACGCGACAATAGGGTACAACTACACTACTATAAGTTGGATTTTATCGCGACTGTCGTGTCGCAGTATGTTGCATGTCACAGTGCAACACCATAGACCAGGGATGCTCAACCTGCGGCCCTTCAGCTGTTGTAAATCTACAGCTCCCACCATGCCCTGCTATATGCTGATAGGTGTAGGAAGTTCAGGCATGCTGGGAGTTGTAGTTGTTGAAGGGACACAGGTTGGGCATCTCTGCCATAGACTATCATTTAAAAAAAATACTGCGCAACATTACCGCGACAAATAGTTGTGCGACAAATGTCATTGTGTAGCCCTAGCCTAACTTGCAGCAGGATCACTACGGGCCAGTTTGTTAAAGATCCCACCAGGGCGATGATTTCTTGGAGCTGGTAATTTCTAACAATGCAGAGCTTGTTGGGAATTTCCCAGTATTTCTTTGCTTTAACTTGCTTTGCTTTAGCATGACATAACTGTCTTGTTTTAGATTAAAACACCTAGGACTTGTCTATATCATCTGATTGGCTATACTGCTATGTTCACTACTGTACTGTGATGAAAAATGTAATTGTGAGAAATTTGAAAAAGAATTATCAATGAATTTGATTAGTTTAGAATCGGATTGCTTATTTCTATTATATGATTAAATTATCTATGTATCTATTTATTTTATTTATTCATAAAGTGCAACCCTCTCTTGCACCCTAGGCAACCACTTCCTCTTCCTATCCTTTGTCCTGACCATGCAGAACTTTTGAAATCTCTTTAGCACTGACTTTACAGTTATGTAATTGAGTTGTAAATTACACACTTTTATGGGTTAAGTGGAACATATCAGCATGGAAGGCATGAAACAGCATCTGGCTTCCTGGCTGCAATGAACAATGACTTAAGGCTCATTTACACGTCAGTGTTTCACGTACATTTGCTGTACGTGTTCTCCGCGGACAGCACACGACCCCATTCACACATCAGTGTTTTAGCATGGTCCGTGGGTCCGTGTTTTCAGCACGGATGCGTTTCCTATCTTGTCCGTATTCCCAGATCCCTCATGCCTATTGTAGTCTATGGGTCCGTGAAAACCACAAATGCAACATGGATACCATCCATGTTGCATCCGTGTTTCACAGATCATTAAGAAGAGATGCTTTGAAAATTCTTTTTAAGCTGTTCAGTGTCAGTGAAACACAGATGCAACACGGACAGCAAAAAACGGACACACGGACCCAACACTGATCCGTCACGGACAGCTTCACGGATACATCACTGACCATGTGCACGGACATGTGAATGAGGCTTTACTCTGACTAGGCTTTAATGACAGGACACTCCCTTTTTCTGTACAGAACAAGATATTTTAAACAAGATTAACTAGATAGGGAGAAGTCAGAAGTGAGCCACCCAGTGGAGTAAAATTTAGTTGTAATTATTGTTGAGCGAACAGTTCGAGCATCGTTCGGGTTCGTACCGAATTTTGGGGTGTCCATGACACGGACCCGAACCCGGACATTTTCAAAAAAGTTCGGGTTCGGGTCCGGTGTTCGTCGATTACTTCCCGCTTTCTGAAGGGCTGCACAGCAGCCAATCAGCTAGTGTTTTACTTCTTGCCCTAAGAGCCCATCACAGCCATGCCTACTAATGGCATGGCTGTGATTGGCCAAGTGCAGCATGTGACCCAGCCTCTATTTAAGCTGGAGTCACGTAGCGCCGCACGTCACACTGCTCTGATTAGTGTAGGGAGAGGACGCAGCTTCTGTCAGGGCGAGATAGGCAGGGATAAAGAAGTGAATGATCTACATTTCTACACCTGTGCATCAGAACAACTCAGCTGAGCTGTTCACTGAAAGTCACTATTTTGTTTAGACTGGCCAGAGCGATTTTTACTGGCACATGTAACTGGGCTGACCAGCGGTGGCCATTTTGGGACTTGTGGTGCGCCAGCACAAGCTGCCACAGAGTCATAACCAAAGCTCCAAAGAAGTTAAAAATCTACACCTGTGAATCAGAACAACAGCGATTCAGCTGCTCAGTCAAAGTCAATTTTTTTTCTGGCTGGGCAGACCGTTTTCTGGCACATGTTACTGGGCTGATAGGCGGCGGGCATTTTGGGACTTGTGGTGCTACAGAAAAAGCTGCCACAACGCCCATTAATCTCATGTAATAGTCGATTTTTTCATAGATATACTACATCAGGGGTTTGGCTGTGCTTGTGTCACCCATACTAACTGCAAAGATATTTAATATATCAGTGGTGAAACTGAAAGTAACCCACTTGGATAGCAAATCCCATGAATGTGCTGTTCCAGCTAGGCTAGCCAGTGCCACTACAGCCAAGTCCAATACTGTCAGCCAGAAAAAAAAAAATTTTTATCTGCCAGAAATATAAATTAAAAAAAGCTTTCACCGTAATAATAAAATTATTCTGGTGTTAGACCAGAAGAAGCACTCCTGTTGTAATTAATACTGTAAAAAGGCTTAGGCAATATTTCTCCCAGTGTGGAAAATTTATCTAGCAAAACTAGCATTTTAAAAATTCCGGTGTTCTGAAATACCAGCAGTCCTCTTGTAATTAATACCGCAAAAAGGCATTATATCGTCCAGTGTTGTAATTTTGGTGAAAAAAAGGCCAATTTAATCAATCTGGTGTTAGTTACACCAGAAACAGTAGGCAGCACGTTTTTACTCCTGTAAAAAGGAATTAATACCGGAAAAAGGCATTACATTGTCCAGTGTTCTAATTTTGGTGAAAAAAGGCCAATTTAATCAATCTGGTGTTAGTTAGACCAGAAACAGTAGGCCGCACGTTTTTACTCCTGTAAAAAGGAATTATATCTCCCTGTGTGAGAATATATGTACCAAAACTAGCATTTTAAAAATTCTGGTGTCCAATTTGCAGCAGTTTTCTTGTAATTAATTGTGGAAAAAAGAATTATATCTTCCAGTGTGGGAATTTATGTACACAAACTAGCATTTTAAAAATTCTGGTGTCCAATTAGCAGCAGTATTCTTGTAATTAATACCTGAAAAAGGCATTACATTGTCCAGTGTTGTAATTTTGGTGAAAAAAAGGCCAATTTAATCAATCTGGTGTTAGTTACACCAGAAACAGTAGGCAGCACGTTTTTACTCCTGTAAAAAGGAATTAATACCGGAAAAAGGCATTACATTGTCCAGTGTTGTAATTTTGGTGAAAAAAAGGCCAAATTAATCAATCTGGTGTTAGTTACACCAGAAACAGTAGGCCTCACGTTTTTACTCCTGTAAAAAGGAATTAATACCGGAAAAAGGCATTACATTGTCCAGTGTTGTAATTTTGGTGAAAAAAAGGCCAATTTAATCAATCTGATGTTAGTTACACCAGAAACAGTAGGCCGCACGTTTTTACTCCTGTAAAAAGGAATTATATCTCCCCGTGTGGGAATCTATCTACCAAAACTAGCATTTTAAAAATTCTGGTGTCCAATTTGCAGCAGTTTTCTTGTAATTAATACCAGAAAAAGGATTTATATCTTCCAGTGTGGGAATTTATGTACACAAACTAGCATTTTAAAAATTCTGGTGTCCAATTAGCAGCAGTCTTCTTGTAATTAATACCTGAAAAAGGCATTACATTGTCCAGTGTTGTAATTTTGGTGAAAAAAAGGCCAATTTAATCAATCTGGTGTTAGTTAGACCAGAAACAGTAGGCCGCACGTTTTTACTCCTGTAAAAAGGAATTATATCTCCCTGTGTGGGAATATATGTACCAAAACTAGCATTTTAAAAATTCAATTAATTAATACCGGAAAAAGGAATTATATCTTCCAGTGTGGGAATTTTGGGGCTAAAATATAATATATTTTATTGTGGTGCGAGTTGAATCGCAACAATGAGGAAACATTCTATTAAGGGACGAGGACGCGGTCGTGGTGGTGTCCATGGAGCCTCTGTTGCTGGCAGAGGACGTGGCCGTTCGGCCTCAGGCGCACAAAGTAGTGAACCAACTCCCCCAAGTAGCCGGCAGAATTTACAGCGATATTTGGAGGGGCACAATGCCGTTATGAGGATGGTAAGGCCTGAGCAGGTACAGGCATTAGTCGATTGGGTGGCCGACAGTGCTTCCAGCACATTCACCGCATTGTCTTCCGCCCAGTCTTCTGCGGAAAGCGCACAGGTGGCACCTGAAAACCAAGCCCATCAGTCTGTCACATCACCCTCATGCATATCAGGGAAACTGTCTGAGCCTCAAGTTATGCAGCAGTCTCTTATTCTGTTTGAAGACTCTGCTCGCACGGTTTCCCAGGGGCGTCCACCTAGCCCTTCCCCAGCGGTGGAAGACATTCCATGCACTGACGCACAACCACTTATGTATCCAGATGATGAGGACATGGGAATACCACCACAGCAGAGTGACCGAGTCTCTGATGATGACGAAACACTGGTGCCCACTGCCGCGTCTTATTGCAGTGTGCAGACTGAACAGGAGGAGGTCAGGGAGGAAGACTGGGTGGAAGACGATGCAGAGGACGATGAGGTCTTAGACCCCACATGGACTGAAGGTCGTGCCGCTGACTTAAATAGTTCAGAGGAAGAGGCAGTGGTGAGACCGAGACAACAGTGAAGCCAAAGAGGGAGCAGGGGGCAAAAGCAGAACAGCCGCCGTCCAGAGAGTTCGCCTGCTATTGGCCAGCGCCAACAGGGACCCAGCACCCCAAAGGCATCTTCAAGGAGTTCCCTGGCATGGCACTTCTTCAAACAATGTGCTGACGACAAGACCAGAGTGATTTGCGCGCTGTGCCATCAGACCCTGAGGCGAGGCATTAACGTTCTTAACCTGAGCACCACCTGCATGATCAGGCATCTACATGCAAAGCATGAACTGCAGTGGAGTACACACCTTAAAAACAAGAAACCCGCTCAGGCTCCCCCTGCATCCTCTACCGCTGCTGCCTCGGCTTCCGCCTCGAGAGGAATGTTGCCATCTGCCGAGCAGCAAACAGAGGATGTGCCACCGACACCACCAACACCACCGCCACCGTCACCTAGCGTCTCCACTATTTCACACAGCAGCATTCAGCTCTCCATCTCTCAAACCTTTGAGAGGAAGCGCAAATTCCCACCTAGTCACCCTCGAGCCCTTGGCCTGAATGCCAGCATTTCTAAACTACTGGCCTTTGAAATGCTGTCATTCCGGCTGGTGAACACAGACAGCTTCAAACAGCTGATGGCCATGGCTGTCCCCCAGTATGTGGTTCCCAGCCGTCACTACTTCTACAAGACAGCCGTGCCTTCCCTGCACAACCAAGTATCCGATAAAATCAAGTTTGCACTGCGCAACGCCATTTGTGGCAAGGTCCACCTAACCACAGATACGTGGACCAGTAAGCACGGCCAGGGACGCTATATCTCCCTAACTGCACACTGGGTAAATGTAGTGGCGGCTGGGCCCCAGGCGGAGAGTTCCTTGGCGCACGTCCATCCGACGCCAAGGATCACAGGGCATCATTCTTTGCCTCCTGTAGCCTCCTCCTCCTACTCGGCTTCCTCCTCCTCTGCTTCCACCAGCTCATCCAGTCAGCCACACACCTTCACCACCAACTTCAGCACAGCCCGGGGTAAACGTCAGCAGGCCATTCTGAAACTCATATGTTTGGGGGACAGGCCCCACACCGCGCAGGAGTTGTGGCGGGGTATTGAACAACAGACCGACCAGTGGTTGCTGCCGGTGGGCCTCAAGCCCGGCCTGGTGGTGTGCGATAATGGGCGAAATCTCGTGGCAGCTCTGGGACTAGCCGGTTTGACGCACATCCCTTGCCTGGCGCATGTGCTGAATTTGGTGGTGCAAAAGTTCATTCACAACTACCCAGACATGTCAGAGCTGCTGCATAAAGTGCGGGCTGTCTGTCCGCGCTTCCGGCGTTCACATCCTGCCGCTGCTCGCCTGTCAGCGCTACAGCGGAACTTCGGCCTTCCCGCTCACCGCCAAATATGCGACGTGCCCACCCGGTGGAACTCCACCTTGCACATGCTGGAGAGACTGTGCGAGCAGCAGCAGGCCATAGTGGAGTTTCAGCTGCAGCACGCACGGGTCAGTCGCACTGCGGAACAGCACCACTTCACCACCAATGATTGGGCCTCCATGCGAGACCTGTGTGCCCTGTTGCGCTGTTTCGAGTACGCCACCAACATGGCCAGTGGCGATGCCACTGTTATCAGCGTGACAATACCAATTCTATGTCTCCTAGAGAAAACGCTTAGGGCGATGATGGAAGAGGAGGTGGGCCAGGGCCAGGAGGAGGAGGAGGAGGATGACGGGTCGTTTTTAGCACATTCAGGCCAGTCTGTTAGAAGTGGCTCAGAGGGAGGTTTTTTGCAACAGCAGAGGGCAGGTACAAATGTGGCCAGCCAGGGACCACTACTGGAGGACGAGGAGGATGAGGAGGAGGTGGAGGAGGATGAGGATGAAGCAGGTTCACATGGGGTGGCACCCAGCACAGCGCAGGCACATCCCTGGTGCGTGGCTTGGGGGATACAGAGGATGATGACGATACGCCTCCCACAGAGGACAGCTTGTCCTTACATCTGGGGAGCCTGGCACACATGAGCGATTACATGCTGCAGTGGCTGCGCAACGACAGCAGAGTTGCCCACATTTTAACGTGTGCTGACTACTTGGTGGCCACCCTGCTGGATCCACGGTACAAAGACAATGTGCCCACTTTACTTCCTGCACTGGAGCGTGATAGGAAGATGCGCGTGTACAAGCGCATGCTGATAGACGCGCTCCTGAGAGCATTCCCAACTGTCACAGGGGAACAGGTGGAAGGCCAAGGCCAAGGCAGAGGAGGAGCTAGAGGTCGCCCACGCAGCAGTGTCACGGCCAGCTCCTCTGAGGGCAGGGTTAGCATGGCAGAAATGTGGAAAAGTTTTGTCTCCACGCCACAGCTAACTGCCCCACCACCTGATACGGAACGAGTTAGCAGGAGGCAACATTTCACTAAGATGGTTGAACAGTACGTCTGCACACAAATCCACGTACTGACGGATGGTTCGGCCCCATTCAACTTCTGGGTTTCCAAATTGTCCACGTGGCCAGAATTAGCATGTTATGCCTTGGAGGTGCTATCCTGCCCGGCGGCCAGCGTTTTATCTGAACGTGTATTCAGCATGGCAGGGGGCGTCATTACTGACAAACGCAGCCGCCTGTCCGCAGCCACAAGCTGACGTTTATAAAAATGAACCAGGCATGGATCCCACAAGACCTGACCCTCCCTTGTGCAGAGTAGTCCTTAATAACTGCCTTAAACCATGTTGTCATGTACTCCTGGCCACTTCTTCATTGAAAAATCTATTTTTGAAATTAAGTAGGATCTTGGGGTGCAACCCAGAGTTGAATGAACCTTCCCTCTGTCTGGGTGCCGGGGCCAAAGTACATGAAAGTGTCCTTCTCCTGTGCTGGGTGATATGAATGTTATACTTGTGCTGTCTGACATGTCTCCTTTGTGTGGGTGCAGGGGCCAAAGTCACTGAAAGCGGCCTTCTCCTGTGGTGGGTGATCGAAATGCCTGATTCTCTGCTGTGGGACCTCTCTCCTCTTTCTGGGTGCAGGGGTCAAAGAAACAAAAGGTGGCCTACTCCTGTGGTGGTTGACATGATGCCTGATTCTCTGCTGTGGGACCTCTCTCCTCTGTGTGGCTGCAGGGGTCAAGGTCTCTAAAAGTGCCCTTCTCCTGTGGTGGTTGATGTAAAACTGATGCTTGTGCTATCTGACCTGTCTCCTCTGTGTCGGTGCTAAGGCCTAAGTCACTGAAAGCGGCCTTCTCCTGTGCTGGCTGATATAAATGCCTGAATCTCTGCTGTGGGACCTCTCTCCTCCGTGTGGCTGCAGGGGTCAAAGTCTCTAAAAGTGCCCTTCTCCTGTGGTGGTTGATGTAAAACTGATGCTTGTGCTATCTGACCTGTCTCCTCTGTTTCGGTGCTAAGGCCTAAGTAACTAAATGGTGGCCTTCTCCTGAGGTGGTTGATATGATGCCTGATTATGTGCTGTGGGACCTCTCTCCTCTTTCTGGGTGCAGGGGTCAAATTAACTAAAGGTGGCCTACTCCTGTGCTGGGTGATATAAATGTTATACTTGTGCCATCTGACATGGTTGCCGGGGTCCCATTAAATGATGGCCTACTCCTGTGGTGGGTGATCTAAATGCCTGATTCTCTGCTGTGAAAACCTCTCTCCTCTGTCTGGGTGCAGGGGTCAAAGTCTCTAAAAGTGGCCTTCTCTTGTGCTGGTGATGTAAAACTGATGCTTGTACCATCTGACATGGTTGCCGGGGTCCCATTAAATGATGGCCTACTCCTGTGGTGGGTGATCTAAATGCCTGATTCTCTGCTGTGAAAACCTCTCTCCTCCGTCTGGGTGCAGGGGTCAAAGTCTCTCAAAGTCGCCTTCTCCTGTGCTGGGTGATATAATTGTTATACTTGTGCCATCTGACATGGTTGCCGGGGTCCCATTAAATGATGGCCTACTCCTGTGGTGGGTGATCTAAATGCCTGATTCTCTGCTGTGAAAACCTCTCTCCTCCGTCTGGGTGCAGGGGTCAAAGTCTCTCAAAGTCGCCTTCTCCTGTTCTGGGTGATATAAATGTTATACTTGTGCCATCTGACATGGTTGCCGGGGTCTCATTAAATGGTGGCCTACTCCTGTGGTGGGTGATCTAAAAACCTGATTCTCTGCTGTGAAACCTCTCTCCTCCGTCTGGGTGCAGGGGTCAAAGTCTCTCAAAGTCGCCTTCTCCTGTGCTGGGTGATATAATTGTTATACTTGTGCCATCTGACATGGTTGCCGGGGTCCCATTAAATGGTGGCCTACTCCTGTGGTGGGAGATCTAAATGCCTGATTCTCTGCTGTGAAACCTCTCTCCTCCGTCTGGGTGCTGTGAAACCTCTCTCCTCCGTCTGGGTGCAGGGGTCAAAGTCTCTAAAAGTGGCCTTCTCTTGTGCTGGGTGATGTAAAACTGATGCTTGTACTATCTGACATGGTTGCCGGGGTCCCATTAAATGTTGGCCTACTCCTGTGGTGGGTGATCTAAATGCCTGATTCTCTGCTGTGAAAACCTCTCTCCTCCGTCTGGGTGCAGGGGTCAAAGTCTCTAAAAGTGGCCTTCTCTTGTGCTGGGTGATGTAAAACTGATGCTTGTACCATCTGACATGGTTGCCGGGGTCTCATTAAATGGTGGCCTACTCCTGTGGTGGGTGATCTAAAAACCTGATTCTCTGCTGTGAAACCTCTCTCCTCCGTCTGGGTGCAGGGGTCAAAGTCTCTCAAAGTCGCCTTCTCCTGTGCTGGGTGATATAATTGTTATACTTGTGCCATCTGACATGGTTGCCGGGGTCCCATTAAATGGTGGCCTACTCCTGTGGTGGGAGATCTAAATGCCTGATTCTCTGCTGTGAAACCTCTCTCCTCCGTCTGGGTGCTGTGAAACCTCTCTCCTCCGTCTGGGTGCAGGGGTCAAAGTCTCTAAAAGTGGCCTTCTCTTGTGCTGGGTGATGTAAAACTGATGCTTGTACTATCTGACATGGTTGCCGGGGTCCCATTAAATGTTGGCCTACTCCTGTGGTGGGTGATCTAAATGCCTGATTCTCTGCTGTGAAAACCTCTCTCCTCCGTCTGGGTGCAGGGGTCAAAGTCTCTAAAAGTGGCCTTCTCTTGTGCTGGGTGATGTAAAACTGATGCTTGTACCATCTGACATGGTTGCCGGGGTCCTATTAAATGATGGCCTACTCCTGTGGTGGGTGATCTAAATGCCTGATTCTCTGCTGTGAAACCTCTCTCCTCCGTCTGGGTGCAGGGGTCAAAGTCTCTCAAAGTCGCCTTCTCCTGTGCTGGGTGATATAAATGTTATACTTGTGCCATCTGACATGGTTGCCGGGGTCCCATTAAATGGTGGCCTACTCCTGTGGTGGGTGATCTAAATACCTGATTCTCTGCTGTGAAAACCTCTCTCCTCCTTCTGGGTGCAGGGGTCAAAGTCTCTCAAAGTCGCCTTCTCCTGTGCTGGGTGATATAAATGTTATACTTGTGCCATCTGACATGGTTGCCAGGGTCCCATTAAATGATGGCCTACTCCTGTGGTGGGTGATCTAAATGCCTGATTCTCTGCTGTGAAAACCTCTCTCCTCCGTCTGGGTGCAGGGGTCAAAGTCTCTAAAAGTGGCCTTCTCTTGTGCTGGGTGATGTAAAACTGATACTTGTACCATCTGAGTGTGAGAAAACAGGGGGAAAAAGGAGAGTGTTAAATACTGAAGGTTGCTTGGGGTAAGGAACCTAGATTTAACTCGGCAGGGCGCCAAAAGGATTTTAGGATGAGATGGAAGGAGTGAAGGAACAGGTGGGTGTGAGTAAAGAGGCTGCCAGTGGTTGCACCTTAGTCTGAGAGAGGTAAGGTGGTGATAAGAGATGACCCAATTTTGACGTGTGAAAGTCAAAAGGGTAAAAAGAAAAAGAAAAAAGAACCACTATAGTGGCGCCAACATTGCGGTTAATTGTACTATAGACAACAAATTTGTGACCACTACGTTTTGTGAGCCGATGAGAAGAAAATAAAATGTAACAATAAAATGCTAGTAAGCAGGTAGGATTAAAATCAAATTGAAAATAACAAATTGTGGAAAAAGACTCACTTCACCCAGGAGGGTAATGTGGGATAAGCATAAAACACCCACATAAACACCTCCTGCGCCTGGATCGCCTGTAGAAGTCTTAGAAAGGACGGCAAACACTGGAGTTTTCTGGAACCTTTCTTTATTCCAATAGCCAGGGTAGGGGGAGGAGGAGCTCGACGCGCTTCGGGGTCATCTAAAAGGACCCCTTCATCAGGAGCAATTACAAACAGACAAAACAGTGGGGTATTTATACAAAAAGTAAAGAAAAACCGCCAAAGCGCAAGGAAGCGTCACTTCGGTTCGGCTGACGCCACTTCGGTTTCCGTTTAAAAGAAATAACATATATCCGTAGTGTTAAAACAATCTATGTTACATTGTGTGAGCTATAGAATGATTAAAAATGATTGGAAGGGTGAATGGGGATTGAAATAAATATATCAAAGAGCGATCAGGTTAACACAAAGGCGGGTCAAAGTACCTTTGGTGATGTAACTTCCTGTTCCTACGTTGATGCACTTCCGGTGTGCGTTCCACCTTGGAACGCACCGGAAGTGTCAGGCTCGGATGAAGGAGCTTCCGATTATTGATGTGATGTGCTTGTGGTGCGTTCCATCTTGGAACGCACCGGAAGTGTTAGACCCGGTTAAAGGATCTCTGCATATAAACAGTAGGTGGGTGGTACTGGGTGATTGGCAGATTCTATAAGATAATGATAGAGAGTATATGGTAGCTTTATTCAGTGGATTAAGGTCGTGTTCGAATGTGTTGTTGAACTCGAGGGTGGGATATAGGTAGATATATTAGTTATTACATAACTGATAGGTTCTGCGGAATGTTAATAGTTGTAAAGTGTATCATAGCTCAAAGAGAGATGGGTTTTTAGAAATAAATAGAAAATTCAGATGATACATACATATTGTCAAGAGTAAAAGTACACTGGTATGGGTGCATACATAATGTATAATAAATAGATAGATATATAAATAGAATAAAATAAATAAATAATAATTAATAATAAGTAAAGAATCATATATGGTGTAAACTGTGTTACAAAAATTAGATATTAAAATTTAAAACTGGAATTAAAAATATGTATAACAGAGGGATATGCAATTAATAGTAGATTTAAGAAGTATAAGTGTATCTACATTGTAAGTGACCCTGAATAAATATTAATGCAAAAAAGGAATAAATTGTGCAAAATATTGTTCAATTACCCTTTTTCCCTTGACGTCTTTTGGATCAGAAACGTGTCGAAATGGATGTTGTTGGAAAAAAAGGAGGGGGGAAGGGGGAAAGGGGATAGGGTTGTGGGAATGGGGATATAAAGGAGGGGAAATAATACCTTTGGGAATATGAGGGGTGGAACATACCTTTAGGGTGGGGTTACTGTTGGACAGGCTGATTTATTGTATGGTTTAGTAGTTAGAGTACTCTAAGCATTCGTTTAACCCAAATGGGGACAGTGTGTTAAGGGTAAAGATCCAAAACATTTCTTTTTGACACAGTTCTTGGTGGGATGAAGGAACAGTTTCTATGGGGGTGACTAAGAGGTCATCGGTCTTTCCTTCATGCTGTTCCGAAAAATGGCGTGATACACTGTGTGTGAGGACTTTTCTATTGATGTTAGAGCGATGCTCACACATCCGGTCTCTCAAGGTTTGGGTGGTCCTGCCAACATACTTAAGGCCACATTTACAACTGAGGAGATAGATGACATTTCTAGATCCACAATTAAGCTCTTGTTTGAGTTGCCACGGGCCCGCTTTGTGTTCTAGTGGGATTGCTTTTGTACCGTGGGTTATCATTCTACAACACTTGCATTTTTTAATGCCACATTTGAAAGCTCCCTTTTTGGTCGTATTTTGAAGTGGGATCTTGGGTGTGGAGTTTAGGGGCTGGATTCTGGGGCAAGAGGGAGCTAGGATATTCTTGAGAGTGCGTGCTCTCCGGAAAGTGATGCCTGGTTGTTTTGGGAGAATATCTTTTAAGATGGGGTCTTTTAAAACAATGCCCCAATGTTTTGAGAGTAGTTGTCTGAGTACCTGGTGTTGAGGGTCATCTCTTATCACCACCTTACCTCTCTCAGACTAAGGTGCAACCACTGGCAGCCTCTTTACTCACACCCACCTGTTCCTTCACTCCTTCCATCTCATCCTAAAATCCTTTTGGCGCCCTGCCGAGTTAAATCTAGGTTCCTTACCCCAAGCAACCTTCAGTATTTAACACTCTCCTTTTTTCCCCTGTTTTCTCACACTCATTTGTTCGACCGATGGGGGACCAACGGTCGACCAGAGAGGCAGTGGCTGACATAGGATTGGCCTACCTGGAAGGAGATATGCCGAAACTTTTTGAAAGAATAATGAAAGAAATTGAAAGACTACCCATTACCAACTTAAGACTACCCTCCTTGGATACAACACCAAGCACCTGGGCAACCCTACAAGTTAAGAAGGACTTCTATCCAGACAAAACCATGAACCAGACCCCAATAAGACCGCTAGACACCCTTCAAAACATCAAAAACTTCATCAAGAATGAAGTAGACTGGTACTTTCTTTCTGTTTACATCACTATGGGACTTGTCCCACGGGGTTTGAGATTACAGCTAAAACCCTCTTTCAATAACGATTCTGATTTTGTTAAAAATTGGCTTGACATTAGTGATATATGTTCCCAACAATTAATGGAACTCCTGGTCAGAAAAAGGAAAAACCTCTGCACTAATTTAGGAGTCAAGCTACTCCGTTGGTCCTCTACTAAATCCTCTTCGGTTTTGTATAATCTCAAAAATATAAACCGAGACACACTAAGACAATTCGAATACCTAGAGGTACACAGAAAATGCCAAAAATTGCTTCGCGACATTTCAGACTATAAACAAAACCAGATCAGATCATGGGAAAGGAAGCACCCTCCCTTTACCCATAGAGACCCATATAGAAGAAACCCCCCCCACCCCCCCACCAGACCTAACAATTATTCCAACACAACAGTGGAAAACTCCAGACCTACACAAAAACACTTGCAGAAACACCCTAAAGTCTTCTACAATAGCAATATACACCGGAAAACCAATACCCCCCGGACTCCTAGAACCCGACTGCAGCCAGATAGCTCCACTGCACCTAATCACTTTCCCATTAAAATCGTCCCCCTCATGAGCATTAAAGTCTTACCCCCCCACCCATCAATATCCCTGCAGCTACCCCTTTCCCCAAAACAAATAACACCCCTCCCCACCTATCCAGTCTATCACATTCTGTTGTCCGTCCCTCTCCTACAGCCCACCCTCTTCCGCCTTTTGAATCCATATCCTCTACATCCCTTGGTTCACTCCCTTCATCCCCCACTATCCACATCAGCGATATCTCCACACATTCAGTTTCCACCAGTCAATCAGACCATTTTTTAGCCTTACCCCCCAACCTCTCAGGAAGCCCTTTCATAGGACAGAATTCACCAACCTCTCTCAATACTTTTTTAGGAACTCCGACCGCAAGACCAGTGCTAACAAGCATGCAAATCCTAAGTCCTTTTTTCACCCCCACAGGCCCAATCCCCCCGACAACCCCCCACCACCATCAAAATCAGAAGATCACTCAATTCTTCAGTCCGATCCCCCAATCCCGCAAAAGAACAAAAAACGATACCGTGGATGTAGGGGAGGAAGACTCAGACACACCCCTAAAGAAAAAACTAAAACCCCAAACATTAACCAGACAATTCCAATCCACACCACACAAGCAATAGATAAAACCACGATTCCCCCACCAACTGACAATTACCCACCCAAAGGCATTTTCAACCTTTCAAAATATGAACTAAAACCGCATGAACTAAACCTACTGAACAAGGGTCTGTCCTTTTGCCCCACAAGTTCTACTGATCCTTTTGAAGTATTTGTTGACCTAAACCAGTGGGTCCGCAAACTTACTCTTAAGAGGCACTTTGCCATTAAACAAAGAAAAATTGAGAACCTTGTCCCCAACTCTGGTATTGCCAAAACTACTACAGAGAACCCACACCTAATTCTGCCAACCACCATTCCTGCTCTACCGACCGACACGACAGCTACCACCGTGCAACCTATTCCTTCAGGTTTGAACATCAAATCCACCTTTTACCCTCTACACAACAGAGGCCCACATCTAGAAAGCTTCCTCAACATTATCCTAGATGAAGCCAAAACCCTAACCAAAATTAAAAACCCTCCCCCCCCACACAATCTCACTAATAAAGAAAGGAAAGCCCTCACCACCTTAAGAGGAAGGAAGTTGTGATTAAGAACGCGGACAAAGGTGGGGGAGTGGTAATACTTGATCGGGAATATTATCTTCTTGAATCTAAAAGAATACTCTCGGATCTCATTTACTACAAAGTTTTGGCTAAAGATCCCACCCCCATCTTTAAAAAGAAACTCCAAGATCTTGTCACATATGGTTTCACAAACAACATTCTTAATAAGAAAGAGAAGCAATTCCTCACCTGTCACCATCCCTCCATAGCCCGGTTTTATTTTCTTCCCAAAATTCACAAATCCCTCACCAATCCCCCAGGCCGCCCCATAATCTCTGGAATAAACTCACTAACAAACAACCTTTCTGCATATGTCAACAAATTTTTGCAAAAATACGTCGTCCAACTGCCCGCGTATCTACGGGATTCCACAGACCTTATAAATACGCTTAATAATATAGAGTGGAAGGAACATTATACCCTAGTTACTTTAGATGTTGCCTCTCTATATAGCAACATCCAACACACTTTAGGGATCCAGGCAGTTCAACACTTCTTGAGCCTAGATCCAACTATGGCCATCACCCAGAAAGAGTTTATTCTAAAAGCTATCAGTTTTATTCTTGAGCACAATTATTTTACCTTCGGTGAAACTTTCTATTTACAAACTAGAGGAACCGCGATGGGCACGAAATTTGCCCCAGCCTATGCCAATTTGTTCGTCGGTCACTTTGAAGAGCGCATCGGCCTTCTAACAAACAAAAATATCATCTTATACCGACGCTACATAGATGATATCTTCTTCATCTGGGGAGGTTCTCCCCAGGAACTTTTAGACCTCACCTCGACACTTAACCAGAATGATTGGGGCCTAACCTTCACTTCCGAATCTGACCCAAAAACAGCTATCTTTCTAGATATTCACATAGAGATTATTAATAACAGAATATGTACCAGTACCCACTTCAAGAGAGTTGACGCCAACAGCTACCTTGAATATTCCAGCTGTCACCATGCCAATTGGAAAAAGAATATACCCTTTGGACAGATGAAACGTGTCCGGAGGAACTGTTCAGATAACAAAATTCTTCAAAAACAAATAGGCATACTAAAAGACCGTTTCCTAGAAAAAGGCTACCCAAAAAGTCTAATCAAGATCTCCAGTCAACGAGTCCTCAAACTTGACCAAAAAGAAGCCTTAACAGTCGCCCCAAATAAAAACAAAACCAAAAGCGCTGACCAAAACCGGCACCAGTTCAACCTCATTACCAGATATAGCGCTCAACACCAGGTACTCAGACAACTACTCTCAAAACATTGGGGCATTGTTTTAAAAGACCCCATCTTAAAAGATATTCTCCCAAAACAACCAGGCATCACTTTCCGGAGAGCACGCACTCTCAAGAATATCCTAGCTCCCTCTTGCCCCAGAATCCAGCCCCTAAACTCCACACCCAAGATCCCACTTCAAAATACGACCAAAAAGGGAGCTTTCAAATGTGGCATTAAAAAATGCAAGTGTTGTAGAATGATAACCCACGGTACAAAAGCAATCCCACTAGAACACAAAGCGGGCCCGTGGCAACTCAAACAAGAGCTTAATTGTGGATCTAGAAATGTCATCTATCTCCTCAGTTGTAAATGTGGCCTTAAGTATGTTGGCAGGACCACCCAAACCTTGAGAGACCGGATGTGTGAGCATCGCTCTAACATCAATAGAAAAGTCCTCACACACAGTGCATCACGCCATTTTTCGGAACAGCATGAAGGAAAGACCGATGACCTCTTAGTCACCCCCATAGAAACTGTTCCTTCATCCCACCAAGAACTGTGTCAAAAAGAAATGTTTTGGATCTTTACCCTTAACACACTGTCCCCATTTGGGTTAAACAAATGCTTAGAGTACTCTAACTACTAAACCATACAATAAATCAGCCTGTCCAACAGTAACCCCACCCTAAAGGTATGTTCCTCCCCTCATATTCCCAAAGGTATTATTTCCCCTCCTTTACATCCCCATTCCCACAACCCTATCCCCTTTCCCCTCCCCCTTTTTTTCCAACAACATCCATTCCGACACGTTTCTGATCCAAAAGACGTCAAGGGAAAAAGGGTAATTGAACAATATTTTGCACAATTTATTCCTTTTTGCATTAATATTTATTCAGGGTCACTTACAATGTAGATACACTTATACTTCTTAAATCTACTATTAATTGCATATCCCTCTGTTATACATATTTTTAATTCCAGTTTTAAATTTTAATATCTAATTTTTGTAACACAGTTTATACCATATATGATTCTTTACTTATTATTAATTATTATTTATTTATTTTATTCTATTTATATATCTATCTATTTATTATACATTATGTATGCACCCATACCAGTGTACTTTTACTCTTGACAATATGTATGTATCATCTGAATTTTCTATTTATTTCTAAAAACCCATCTCTCTTTGAGCTATGATACACTTTACAACTATTACCATTCCGCAGAACCTATCAGTTATGTAATAACTAATATATCTACCTATATCCCACCCTCGAGTTCAACAACACATTCGAACACGACCTTAATCCACTGAATAAAGCTACCATATACTCTCTATCATTATCTTGTAGAATCTGCCAATCACCCAGTACCACCCACCTACTGTTTATATGCAGAGATCCTTTAACCGGGTCTAACACTTCCGGTGCGTTCCAAGATGGAACGCACCACAAGCACATCACATCAATAATCGGAAGCTCCTTCATCCGAGCCTGACACTTCCGGTGCGTTCCAAGGTGGAACGCACACCGGAAGTGCATCAACGTAGGAACAGGAAGTTACATCACCAAAGGTACTTTGACCCGCCTTTGTGTTAACCTGATCGCTCTTTGATATATTTATTTCAATCCCCATTCACCCTTCCAATCATTTTTTAATCATTCTATAGCTCACACAATGTAACATAGATTGTTTTAACACTACGGATATATGTTATTTCTTTTAAACGGAAACCGGAAGTGGCGTCAGCCGAACCGGAAGTGACGCTTCCTTGCGCTTTTGGCGGTTTTTTCTTTACTTTTTTGTATAAATACCCCACTGTTTTGTCTGTTTGTAATTGCTCCTGATGAAGGGGTCCTTTTAGATGACCCCGAAACGCGTCGAGCTCCTCCTCCCCCCTACCCTGGCTATTGGAATAAAGAAAGGTTCCAGAAAACTCCAGTGTTTGCCGTCCTTTCTAAGACTTCTACAGGCGATCCAGGCGCAGGTGGTGTTTATGTGGGTGTTTTATGCTTATCCCACATTACCCTCCTGGGTGAAGTGAGTCTTTTTCCACAATTTGTTATTTTCAATTTGATTTTAATCCTACCTGCTTACTAGCATTTTATTGTTACATTTTATTTTCTTCTCATCGGCTCACAAAACGTAGTGGTCACAAATTTGTTGTCTATAGTACAATTAACCGTAATGTTGGCGCCACTATAGTGGTTCTTTTTTCTTTTTCTTTTTACCCTTTTGACTTTCACACGTCAAAATTGGGTCATCGCTTGTACCATCTGACATGGTTGCCGGGGTCCCATTAAATGATGGCCTACTCCTGTGGTGGGTGATCTAAATGCCTGATTCTCTGCTGTGAATAACTCTCTCCTCCGTCTGGGTGCAGGGGTCAAAGTCTCTAAAAGTGGCCTTCTCTTGTGCTGGGTGATGTAAAACTGATGCTTGTACCATCTGACATGGTTGCCGGGGTCCCATTAAATGTTGGCCTACTCCTGTGGTGGGTGATCTAAATGCCTGATTCTCTGCTGTGAAAACCTCTCTCCTCCGTCTGGGTGCTGTGAAACCTCTCTCCTCCGTCTGGGTGCAGGGGTCAAAGTCTCTAAAAGTGGCCTTCTCCTGTGCTGGGTGATGTAAAACTGATGCTTGTACCATCTGACATGGGTGCAGGGGTCAAATTAACTAAATGTTGGCCTACTCCTGTGGTGGGTGATATGATGCCTGAATATGTGCTGTGGGGCCTCTCTCCTCTTTCTGGGTGCAGGGGTCAAAGTAACTAAAAGTGGCCTTCTCCTGTGCATGATGGTATAAATGTAATGCTTGTGCTATCTGACATGTCTCCTTTGTCTGGGTGCTAAGGCCTAAGTCACTGAAAGTGGCCTTCTCCTGTGGTGGTTGATATGATGCCAGATTCTCTGCTGTGGGACCTCTCTCCTTTGTCTGGATGCTGGGGTCGAAATAATAGTAAGCGACCTTCTCCATTGGTGGGTGATTTGAAGCCTGATTCTGTGTTATGGGACCTAACTCCAATTAATATTGGTTAATTTTTATTTATTTTATGTTAAGTCATCATTTCCCTATCTACATTTGTTTGCAGGGGATTTACCTACATTTTGCTGCCTTTTGCAGCCCTCTTGCCCTTTCCGGGAGTCTTTTACAGCCTTTTTAGTGCCCAAAAGTTCGGGTCCCCATTGACTTCTATAGGGTTCGGGTTCGGGATGAAGTTCGGGTTGAGTTCGGATCACGAACCCGGACATTTTCCGGAAGTTCGGCCGAACCTCTCGAACCCGAACATCCAGGTGTTCGCTCAACTCTAGTTGTAATCACATAGGGATTCATGTATTAAAACCGACATTTTAGACGCTTGCCTTAATAACCCTATAACTGGCGATGAATCTGCCAAAGTTATGAAGAGGCCCAAGACTCTACATAAGTTCGCCAAGTCCAGCGCCAGTCTAAATCTAAGCCAGCTTCCTAAAACAGGCATAGAAAATGTTGAATGAGATGGGCCTATCTTAGACATGGCGTGAGCAGGGAAAAGTTGCAGATTGTGGCGCAAATAACCTTTGCACAGAATCTGTGCCAGAAATACAACAGATATAGACATATTTCTGGATAATAAATGAACCCCATAGTCTAAAACTATTTCATGCTGCCTGTGGTCAGTAGTGCCAACAAATTCTCTTTAAAGGGAGTCTTTCACCCCAAAAGTGCAATATCTAACACTTACACCATTGTGTCCAATACAGCCCCCACATTAAAATGCATCTTACCATATTGTTGTCCATTCCATAGGTCGTCCAAAAAACACTTTTATTCCATATGCAAATCAGTGTGTGAAGGTGCCCAGGTCCCGCGCTGATTTTCATAAGCAACCACTCCCCTTTCACCCATTCGGCCCGCCCTTTGTCTGGATCTTCACCTCCTTCATCCATAGCCAAATCGCGCACCTGCGCCGACGAACGGGAGGTCCGCGCCTGCGTACTGGTTTACCCTTTACTGGCAGAAGCATCGGAGTATCCAGTGCGCAGGTGCCAGCGCGTACGTCCCATTACAGCGCGGGACCTGGGCACCGGCCGTTTGAACGCCGCCCCTGGGCACCTTCACACACTGATTTGCATATGGAATAAAAGTATTGTAGGGCTGTATTGTACACAATGGTGTAAGTGTTAGATATTGCACTTTTGGGGTGAAAGACTCCCTTTAATTAGACACTTATACTTCTCTGGGAATTAGAGAAGAACATGCAGGTAAGGGAAACTGGGATGCTTTAGAGATTGCTAGTTTTGAGCAGTGCACTACAATGTTCTACTTTATGTTGTAAGAGCAGACAAACATTACAAAAGCAAAAAAGTAAACATCACCATAGAACAGTACAGTTCATTTCAAGTTACTATGTGTTGATCCTCACTTGAATCACTAATGATTAATAAAAGAGTACATTTACATACCGTTACATAAATAAAGGCACATACTGACAAAGTTTCAGTTCTCTTTAGCACTAATAGTTGAGATATATTTACTAACTTGTATTCACAAATCCCAATTTTCCTGGTGCCTATTGCTCTATGTGTATACTTTTTTTTGTTTACCTGATTGTCCAGAACTGTCACCTTTTTCTCCTTTCAAACCTAAATAAAAAAATGAGAATTTCGAGAAAGATTTACAAAGTCAATTATATTTGTAGGTTCAATGGACAAAATGTGTTTTAAACGCCAGCCACCCAACACCCACCCGTTGTGGCCATTGGCTGCCGACCTGAGGAAAGGTCATCAATATATAGAAACCGGAAAAAAAATGTTAAGCTTTAGTTTTGCTTGTGTTTGGGTTAGCTAATAACCCATTGCTGTAGCCCTCTGGCCTTGAATACAATATATACACTTTTCCCTATAATTGTTTTGTTTATACCACTTTTATATGTGCTGTGGTACCTTGATGGGCCATCACATGACAATATGGCATACTTCATACTTTCATTCTTTTGTTTGTACATAAACGCATCTGACTGTTTTCTGCCTATCATTATTTTCATTTATTTAATGTTATTTATAAAGGAAACCTGTCATCGGGATTCATATATAGAGCTGATGTCCATACTGTGCATCCTTCAATCATTCCTCAACTGTCTTTGTCTATGCTCAAAAGTACAGTTGAGTGAACACAAACTGTATAGTTCGGGTTCGTACCGAATTTTACATTTACATAAAAGTTCGGGTTCAGTGTTTGGCGATTTCTATGGCGCATTGGCGCTTTTTGAAAGGCTGCAAAGCAGCCAATCAACAAGCGTCATACTATTTGCCCCAAGAGGCCATCACAGCCATGCCTAATATTGGCATGGCTGTGATTGGCCAAGTGCAGCATGTGACCCAGACTCTATTTAAGCTGGAGTCACGTAGCGCCGCCCGTCACTCTGCTCTGATTAGTGTAGGGATAGGATTTCAGCTGCTGTGAGGGCGAAATTAGGCAGGGAAGACTCAGCATAACCACATAATGAAGGGATCGATCTAGAGCTGTGAATCATTCAACTTCTGTTTTTCCGTTTTTCTGTCACTTTTTTTTGGGGTGATTGGAGGCCATTCTGTGATCTTTTGGTGCACCAGCACATGTTTTGAGCTGCCACCAAGTTCAACATACATTTTTGGGTTTAATAGTAGTCCTTTTTTTTGCAATATCCTACATCAGGGGTTGTGCTTATTGTCACACCTTGAAACACAGGATAGAAATTGCTATATTTTATTGAGGGGTGAAATTCAATTGCCAAAATACCAACCCCCTAAATCAGTGGTTTTAGCTGTTGCTAGCCAAGTGTAATACTGTCCGTAAAAAGATAAAAAAAAATTATGGGGTGAAATTCAATTACCAAAATAACAATCCCCTAAATCTGGTGTTCCAGCTGTGGCTGGCCAAGTGTAATACTCTCCGTCAAATGATAAATTTTTTTCTGTGGTTAAATAAAATCCCTGAAATAGAAATCTTAAACATCTGTGCTTTCCGCTGTTCCTCTCCAAGTGTAATTCTGTCCGTAATATGGTATATTACGCTGTCAGCATCTAAATACAAGGCCTGAAAAATAAATCCTCTATATTTGCTCACGCTGCTGTGCATCTCTAAGTGTATTTCAGTCCGTAAAAGGGTATATTACACCAAGTGTCTAAATACAAGGGCTGAAAGCTAAATCCTCTATATTTGCACACGCTACTGTGCATCCATCTCCAAGTGTATTTCTGTCCGTAAAAGGGTATATTTCACTCAAGGTCTAAATACAAGTACTAAAAGCGTAATCCTCTATATTTGCACACGCTACTGTGTATCTCCAAATGTATTTCTGTCTGTATAAGGGTATATTACACTTAAGGTCTAAATACAAGTACTGAAAGCATAATCCTCTATATTTGCACACGCTATTGTGCATCTCCAAGTGTATTTCTGTCCATAAAATGATACCTTTCAGCCAGGGTCTAAATACTAGGCCAAAAATTGATATTCCCCTAAATCTGTGGTTTCTGCTGTGCCTGTGTTAGTGTAATACGGTACATAAATACAGTAGATAGCTAGATAGTATATACTGGAGAGTGAATCTGGATCGCACATCCTCAAAACTATGCTTTTGATATAACGACTGTCTCAGCATAATTATGTGGCATATCCGCCCAATTTGTAATACATAGTATGCTGTGCAAAAGAGGCATTTGTATACAGTTTGATCAAAGAGCTTAGGCCCACTTACCGCGACAAGGAAGCCTCTACAAGTGGGAAACTACTCTAACCTATTATGGGCCCTAAATGCCAGAATTTCTAAACTACTGGCCTTTGAAATGCTGTTATTCAGGCTGGTGGACAAGGACAGCTTCAAACAGCTGATGGCAGTGGCTGTCCCACAGTATGTCGTTCCCACTACTTCTCCAAGAGAGCCGTACTTTCCCTGCACAACCAAGTATCGGATAAAATCAAGTGTGCACTGCGCAACGCCATCTGTGGCAAGGTCCACCTAACCACAGATACGTGAACCAGTAAACACGACTAGGAACACTATATCTCCCTAACTGCACACTGGGTAAATGAAGTGGCGGCTGAGCCGCAGGCGGAGAGCTGTTTGGCGCACGTCCTTCCGCCGCCAAGGATCGCAGGGCATCATTCTTTGCCTCCTGTTGCCTCCTCCTCCTACTCGGCTTCCTCCTCCTCTTCTTCGACCTGCTCATCCGGTCGGCCACAGACCTTCACCACCACCACCTTCAGCACAGCCAGGGGAAAACGTCAGCAGGCCGTTCTAAAACTCATGTGTTTGGGAGACAGGCCCCACACCGCGCAGGAGTTGTGGCAGGGTATAGAACAACAGACCAAAGAGTAGTTGCAGCTGGTGAGCCTCAACCCTGGCCTGGTGGTGTGCGATAATGGGCGAAATCTCGTTGCAGCTCTTGGACTAGCCGGTTTGATGCACATCCCTTGCCTGGCGCATTTGCTGAATTTGGTGGTGCAGAAGTTCATTCACAACTACCCTGACATGTCAGAGCTGCTGCATAAAGTGCAGGCTGTCTGTGCGCGCTTCCGGCGTTCTCATCCTGCCGCTGCTCGCCTGTCTGCGCTACAGCGTAACTTCGGCCTTCCCGCTCACCGCTTCATATGCGACGTCCCCACCAGGTGGAACTCCTCCTTGAACATGTTGGAGAGACTGTGCGAGCAGCAGAAGGCCATAGTGGAGTTTCAGCTGCAGCAAACACGGGTGAGTCTTACTGCGGAACAGCACCACTTCACCGCCAATAACTGGGCCTCCATGCGAGACCTGTGTGCCCTGTTGCGCTGTTTCGAGTACTCCACCAACATGGCCAGTGGCGATGACGCCGTTATCAGCGTTACAATACCACTTCTATGTCTCCTTGAGAAAACACTTAGGGTGATGATGGAAGAGGATGTGTCCCAGGAGGAGGAGAAGGAGGAAGAGTGGTCATTTCTAACACTTTCAGGCCAGTCTTTTAGTAGTGGCTCAGAGGGAGTTTTTTTGCAACAGCAGAGGCCAGGTACAAATTTGGCCAGCCGGGGCCCACTACTAAAGGACGAGTAGGATGAGGAGGAGGAGGATGAGGATGAAGCATGTTCACAGCAGGGTGGCACTCCCTGGTGCGTGGCTGGGGGGAAAAAGAGAACCATGACGATACGCCATCCACAGAGGACAGCTTGTCCTTACCTCTGGGCAGCCTGGCACACATGAGTGACTACATGCTGCAGTGCATGCGCAATGACAGCAGAGTTGCACACATTTTAACGTGCTGACTACACGGTGGCCACCCTGCTGGATCCTCGGTACAAAGACAATGTGCCCACCTTAATTCCCGCACTGGAGCGTGATAGGAAGATGCGCGAGTACAAGCACGCGCTGGTAGACTCGCTCCAGAAAGCATTCCCAAATTACACAGGGGGACAAGTGGAAGCACAAGGTGAAGGCAGAGGAGGAGCAAGAGGTCGCCAATGCAGCTGTGTCAGCACAAGCACCTCAGAAGGCAGGGTTAGCATGGCCGACATGTGGAACAGCTTTGTAACCTCGCCGCAATAACCGGCCCCAACTGCTGATATGGAGCGTGTTAGCAGGAGGCAGCATTTGAACAACATTGGGGAATAGTACGTGTGCACACACCTACACGTACTGACTGATGGTCCTGCCCATTCAACTTCTGGGTCTCCAAATTGTTCACATGGCCAGAGCTTGCCCTGTATGCCTTGAAGGTGCTGCCCTGCCCTGCAGCCAGTGTACTCTCTGAACGTGTATTTAGCATGGCAGAAGGTGTCATTGTAGACAGACACAGCCGCCTGTCCACAGCCAACGTGGACAAGCTCACGTTCATTAAAATGAACCAGGCCTGGATCCCACAAGACTTGTCTGTACCTTGTGCAGAATAGATAGTTCTAACAGCCTCAACTATCCATCCTTGTACTCAAGTGCACTTATTCCTTTTTATTTTTTTTATATGTCCCAATTAGAGATGAGCGAACACCTGGAAGTTCGGGTTCGGGAAGTTCGGCCGAACTTCCCGAAAATGTTCGGGTTCGGGATCCGAACTCAACCCGAACTTTATCCCGAACCCGAACCCCATTGAAGTCAGTGGGGACCTGAACTTTTAGGCACTAAAAAGGCTGTAAAATAGTCCAGGAATGGGCTAGAGGGCTGCCAAAGGCAGCAAAATGTAGGTAAATCCCCTGCAAACAAATGTGGGAAATTAATTAAAATAAAATAAAATAAATAAAATGTAACCAATATCAATTGAAGAGAGGTCCCACTGCAAGGAATCATGCGTCATATCACCCAACACTGGAGAAGGCCACTTTCAGTTATTTCGGACCCAGCACCCAGACAGAGGAGAGCGGTCCCACAGCAAGGAATCATGCGTAATTTCACCCACCACTGGAGAAGGCCACTTTCAGTTATTTCGGCCCAGCACCCAGACCGAGGATACAGGTCCCACAGCAAGGAATCATGCGTCATATCACCCACCAATGGAGAAGGCCACTTTCAGTTATTTCGGACCCAGCACCCAGACATAGGAGAAAGGTCCCACAGCAAGGAATCATGCGTCATATCACCCACCACCGGAGAAGGCCACTTTCAGTTATTTATGCCCCACCACCCAGACAGAGGAGAGAGGTCCCACAGCAAGGAATCATGCGTCATATCACCCACCACCGGAGAAGGCCACTTTCAGTTATTTATGCCCCACCACCCAGACAGAGGAGAGAGGTCCCACAGCAAGGAATCATGCGTCATATCACCCACCACCGGAGAAGGCCACATATTAAGTTATTTATGCCCTACCACCCAGACAGAGGAGAGAGGTCCCACAGCAAGGAATCATGCGTAATGTCACCCACCACTGGAGAAGGCCACTTTCAGTTATTTCGGCCCAGCACCCAGACCGAGGATACAGGTCCCACAGCAAGGAATCATGCGTCATATCAACCACCACCGGAGAAGGCCACTTTCAGTTATTTATGCCCCACCACCCAGACAGAGGAGAGCGGTCCCACAGCAAGTAATCATGCGTAATTTCACCCACCACTGGAGAAGGCCACTTTCAGATATTTCGGCCCAGCACCCAGACCGAGGATACAGGTCCCACAGCAAGGAATCATGCGTCATATCACCCACCACCGGAGAAGGCCACTTTCAGTTATTTATGCCCCACCACCCAGACAGAGGAGAGAGGTCCCTCAGCAAGGAATCATGCCTCATATCAACCACCACCGGAGAAGGCCAATTTCAGTTATTTCGGCCCAGCACCCAGACCGAGGATACAGGTCCCACAGCAAGGAATCATGCGTCATATCACCCACCAATGGAGAAGGCCACTTTCAGTTATTTCGACCCAGCACCCAGACATAGGAGAAAGGTCCCACAGCAAGGAATCATGCGTCATATCACCCACCACCGGAGAAGGCCACTTTCAGTTATTTATGCCCCACCACCCAGACAGAGGAGAGGTCCCACAGCAAGGAATCATGCGTCATATCACCCACCACCGGAGAAGGCCACATATTAAGTTATTTATGCCCTACCACCCAGACAGAGGAGAGAGGTCCCACAGCAAGGAATCATGCGTAATGTCACCCACCACTGGAGAAGGCCACTTTCAGTTATTTCTGCCCAGCACCCAGACCGAGGATACAGGTCCCACAGCAAGGAATCATGCGTCATATCAACCACCACCGGAGAAGGCCACTTTCAGTTATTTATGCCCCACCACCCAGACAGAGGAGAGCGGTCCCACAGCAAGTAATCATGCGTAATTTCACCCACCACTGGAGAAGGCCACTTTCAGATATTTCGGCCCAGCACCCAGACCGAGGATACAGGTCCCACAGCAAGGAATCATGCGTCATATCACCCACCACCGGAGAAGGCCACTTTCAGTTATTTATGCCCCACCACCCAGACAGAGGAGAGAGGTCCCTCAGCAAGGAATCATGCCTCATATCAACCACCACCGGAGAAGGCCACTTTCAGTTATTTCGGCCCCAGCACCCAGACAGAGGAGAGCGGTCCCACAGCAAGGAATCATGCGTCATATCACCCACCACCGGAGAAGGCCACTTTCAGTTATTTATGCCCCACCACCCAGACAGAGGAGAGAGGTCCCACAGCAAGGAATCATGCGTCATATCACCCACCACCGGAGAAGGCCACATATTAAGTTATTTATGCCCTACCACCCAGACAGAGGAGAGAGGTCCCACAGCAAGGAATCATGCGTAATTTCACCCACCACTGGAGAAGGCCACTTTCAGTTATTTCTGCCCAGCACCCAGACCGAGGATACAGGTCCCACAGCAAGGAATCATGCGTGATATCAACCACCACCGGAGAAGGCCACTTTCAGTTATTTATGCCCCACCACCCAGACAGAGGAGAGAGGTCCCACAGCAAGGAATCATGCGTCATATCACCCACCACCGGAGAAGGCCACTTTCAGTTATTTATGCCCCACCACCCAGACAGAGGAGAGAGGTCCCACAGCAAGGAATCATGCGTCATATCACCCACCACCGGAGAAGGCCACGTATTAAGTTATTTATGCCCTACCACCCAGACAGAGGAGAGAGGTCCCACAGCAAGGAATCATGCGTAATGTCACCCACCACTGGAGAAGGCCACTTTCAGTTATTTCGGCCCAGCACCCAGACCGAGGATACAGGTCCCACAGCAAGGAATCATGCGTCATATCAACCACCACCGGAGAAGGCCACTTTCAGTTATTTATGCCCCACCACCCAGACAGAGGAGAGCGGTCCCACAGCAAGTAATCATGCGTAATTTCACCCACCACTGGAGAAGGCCACTTTCAGATATTTCGGCCCAGCACCCAGACCGAGGATACAGGTCCCACAGCAAGGAATCATGCGTCATATCACCCACCACCGGAGAAGGCCACTTTCAGTTATTTATGCCCCACCACCCAGACAGAGGAGAGAGGTCCCTCAGCAAGGAATCATGCCTCATATCAACCACCACCGGAGAAGGCCAATTTCAGTTATTTCGGCCCAGCACCCAGACCGAGGATACAGGTCCCACAGCAAGGAATCATGCGTCATATCACCCACCAATGGAGAAGGCCACTTTCAGTTATTTCGACCCAGCACCCAGACATAGGAGAAAGGTCCCACAGCAAGGAATCATGCGTCATATCACCCACCACCGGAGAAGGCCACTTTCAGTTATTTATGCCCCACCACCCAGACAGAGGAGAGAGGTCCCACAGCAAGGAATCATGCGTCATATCACCCACCACCGGAGAAGGCCACTTTCAGTTATTTCGGCCCAGCACCCAGACCGAGGATACAGGTCCCACAGCAAGGAATCATGCGTCATATCACCCACCAATGGAGAAGGCCACTTTCAGTTATTTCGACCCAGCACCCAGACATAGGAGAAAGGTCCCACAGCAAGGAATCATGCGTCATATCACCCACCACCGGAGAAGGCCACTTTCAGTTATTTATGCCCCACCACCCAGACAGAGGAGAGAGGTCCTACAGCAAGGAATCATGCGTCATATCACCCACCACCGGAGAAGGCCACTTTCAGTTATTTATGCCCCACCACCCAGACAGAGGAGAGAGGTCCCACAGCAAGGAATCATGCGTCATATCACCCACCACCGGAGAAGGCCACATATTAAGTTATTTATGCCCTACCACCCAGACAGAGGAGAGAGGTCCCACAGCAAGGAATCATGCGTAATGTCACCCACCACTGGAGAAGGCCACTTTCAGTTATTTCGGCCCAGCACCCAGACCGAGGATACAGGTCCCACAGCAAGGAATCATGCGTCATATCAACCACCACCGGAGAAGGCCACTTTCAGTTATTTATGCCCCACCACCCAGACAGAGGAGAGCGGTCCCACAGCAAGTAATCATGCGTAATTTCACCCACCACTGGAGAAGGCCACTTTCAGATATTTCGGCCCAGCACCCAGACCGAGGATACAGGTCCCACAGCAAGGAATCATGCGTCATATCACCCACCACCGGAGAAGGCCACTTTCAGTTATTTATGCCCCACCACCCAGACAGAGGAGAGAGGTCCCTCAGCAAGGAATCATGCCTCATATCAACCACCACCGGAGAAGGCCAATTTCAGTTATTTCGGCCCCAGCACCCAGACAGAGGAGAGCGGTCCCACAGCAAGGAATCATGCGTCATATCACCCACCACCGGAGAAGGCCACTTTCAGTTATTTATGCCCCACCACCCAGACAGAGGAGAGAGGTCCCACAGCAAGGAATCATGCGTCATATCACCCACCACCGGAGAAGGCCACATATTAAGTTATTTATGCCCTACCACCCAGACAGAGGAGAGAGGTCCCACAGCAAGGAATCATGCGTAATTTCACCCACCACTGGAGAAGGCCACTTTCAGTTATTTCGGCCCAGCACCCAGACCGAGGATACAGGTCCCACAGCAAGGAATCATGCGTGATATCAACCACCACCGGAGAAGGCCACTTTCAGTTATTTATGCCCCACCACCCAGACAGAGGAGAGCGGTCCCACAGCAAGTAATCATGCGTAATTTCACCCACCACTGGAGAAGGCCACTTTCAGTTATTTCGGCCCAGCACCCAGACCGAGGATACAGGTCCCACAGCAAGGAATCATGCGTCATATCACCCACCACCGGAGAAGGCCACTTTCAGTTATTTATGCCCCACCACCCAGACAGAGGAGAGAGGTTCCTCAGGAAGGAATCATGCCTCATATCAACCACCACCGGAGAAGGCCAATTTCAGTTATTTCGGCCCCAGCACCCAGACAGAGGAGAGCGGTCCCACAGCAAGGAATCATGCGTCATTTCACCCACCACTGGAGAAGGCCACTTTCAGTTATTTATGCCCCACCACCCAGACAGAGGAGAGAGGTCCCACAGCAAGGAATCATGCGTCATATCACCCACCACCGGAGAAGGCCACTTTCAGTTATTTCGGCCCCAGCACCCAGACAGAGGAGAGAGGTCCCACAGCAAGGAATCATGCGTCATATCACCCACCACTGGAGAGGGCCACTTTCAGTTATTTATGCCCCACCACCCAGACAGAGGAGAGAGGTCCCACAGCAAGGAATCATGGGTCATATCACCCACCACCGGAGAAGGCCACTTTCAGTTATTTATGCCCCACCACCCAGACAGAGGAGAGAGGTCCCACAGCAAGGAATCATGTGTCATATCACCCACCACCGGAGAAGGCCACTTTCAGTTATTTCGGCCCCACCACCCAGACAGAGGAGAGGTTCATTCAACTTTGGGTTGCACCGCAAGATCATGGTAAAGTTAAAAAAATGAGTATTCAATAAAGAAGTGCCCCGGAGTACAAGAATACATGGTTGAGGGGGAGGCAGTTATAAATGTCTATTCTGCACAAATGCTGCCTCCTTCTAACATGTTCTGTATCAGGTGGTGGTACAGTTAGCTGTGGCATGGAGACAAAACTTTTCCACATTTCTGCCAAGCTAACCCTGCCCTCAGAGGAGCTGGCCGTGACACAACTGCATTGGCGACCTCTTGCTCCTCCTCTGCCTTCACCTTGGGCTTCCACCTGTTCCCCTGTGACATTTGGGAATGCTCTCAGGAGCACCTCTACCAGCGTGCACTTGTACTCGCGCATCTTCCTATCACGCTCCAGTGCAGGAAGTAAGGTGGGCACATTGTCTTTGTACCGGGGATCCAGCAGGTACGCAACCCAGTAGTCCGCACACGTTAAAATGTGCGCAACTCTGCTGTCGTTGCGCAGGCACTGCAGCATGTAGTCGCTCATGTGTGCCAGGCTCCCCAGAGGTAAGGACAAGCTGTCCTCTGTGGGAGGCGTATCGTCATCGTCCTCCGTATCCCCCAGCCACGCACCAGTGATGGGCCTGAGCTGTGTCGGGTGCCACCCCGCTGTGAACCTGCTTCATCCTCATCCTCCTCCACCTCCTCCTCATCCTCCTCGTCCTCCAGTAGTGGGCCCTGGCAGGCCACATTTGTACCTGGCCTCTGCTGTTGCAAAAAACCTCCCTCTGAGCCACTTCTAACAGACTGGCCTGAAAGTGCTAAAAATGACCCCTCATCCTCCTCCTCCTCCTCCTCCTCCTCCTCCTCCTCCTGGGCCACCTCCTCTTCCATCATCGCCCTAAGCGTTTTCTCAAGGAGACATAGAAGTGGTATTGTAACACTGATAACGGTGTCATCGCCACTGGCCATGTTGGTGGAGTACTCGAAACAGCGCAACAGGGCACACAGGTCTCGCATGGAGGCCCAATCATTGGTGGTGAAGTGGTGCTGTTCCGCAGTGCGACTGACGCGTGCGTGCTGCAGCTGAAACTTCACTATGGCCTGCTGCTGCTCGCACAGTCTCTCCAGCATGTGCAAGGTGGAGTTCCACCTTGTGGGCACGTCGCATATGATGCGGTGAGCGGGAAGGCCGAATTTCCGCTGTAGCGCAGACAGGCAAGCAGCGGCAGGATGTGAATGCCGGAAGCGGGCACAGACGGCCCTCACTTTATGCAGCAGCTCTGACATGTCGGGGTAGTTGTGAATGAACTTCTGCACCACCAAATTCAGCACATGCGCCAGGCAAGGGATGTGCGTCAAACCGGCTAGTCCCAGAGCTGCGACGAGATTTCGCCCATTATTGCACACCACCATGCCGGGCTTGAGGCCCACCGGCAGCAACCACTGGTCGGTCTGTTGTTCAATACCCCGCCACAACTCCTGCGCGGTGTGGGGCCTGTCCCCCAAACATATGAGTTTCAGAATGGCCTGCTGACGTTTACCCCGGGCTGTGCTGAAGTTGGTGGTGAATGTGTGGCAGACTGGATGAGCTGGTGGAAGCAGAGGAGGAGGAAGCCGAGTAGGAGGAGGAGGCTACAGGAGGCAAAGAATGATGCCCTGCGATCCTTGGCGGCGGAAGGACGTGCACCAAGGAACTCTCCGCTTGGGGCCCAGCCGCCACTACATTTACCCAGTGTGCAGTTAGGGAGATATAGCGTCCCTGGCCGTGCTTACTGGTCCACGTATCTGTGGTTAGGTGGACCTTGCCACAGATGGCGTTGCGCAGTGCACACTTGATTTTATCCGATACTTGGTTGTGCAGGGAAGGCACGGCTGTCTTGGAGAAGTAGTGGTGGCTGGGAACAATATACTGTGGGACAGCCATGGACATCAGCTGTTTGAAGCTGTCTGTATCCACCAGCCTGAATGACAGCATTTCAAAGGCCAGTAGTTTAGAAATGCTTGCATTGAGGCCCAGGGCTCGAGGGTGGCTTGGTGGGAATTTGCGCTTTCTCTCCAAGGTTTGTGAGATGGAGAGCTGAACGCTGCCGTGTGAAATAGTGGAGATGCTAGGTGACGTTGGCGGTGGTGGTGGTGGTGTCGGTGGCACATCCTCTGTTTGCTGCTCGGCAGGTGGCAACATTCCTCTCGAGGCGGAAGCCGAGGCAGCAGTGGTAGAGGGAGCAGGGGGAGCCTGAGCGGGTTCCTTCTTGTTTTTAAGGTGTGTACTCCACTGCAGTTCATGCTTTGCATGTAGATGCCTGATCATGCAGGTGGTGCTCAGGTTAAGAACTTTAATGCCTCGCCTTAGGGTCTGATGGCACAGCGTGCAAACCACTCTGGTCTTGTCGTCAGCACATTGTTTAAAGAAGTGCCATGCCAGGGAACCCCTTGAAGCTGCCTTTGGGGTGCTCAGTTCCTGGTGGCGGTGGCCAGTAGCAGGCGAACTCTCTTGGCGGCGGCTGGTCTGCTTTTGCCCCAGGCTCCCTCTTTTGCTACGCTGTTGGCTCCGTCTCACCACTGCCTCTTCCTCTGAACTATGAAAGTCAGTGACACGACCTTTATTCCATGTGGGGTCTAGGACCTCATCGTCCCCTGCATCGTCTTCCACACAGTCTTCCTCCCTGACCTCCTGTTCGGTCTGCACACTGCTGAAAGACGCAGCAGTTGGCACCTGTGTTTTGTCATCATCAGAGACGTACGGACTCCGATGAGGTGGTATTCCCATGTCCTCATCATCAGGAAACATCAGTGGTTGTGCATCAGTTCATTCTATGTTTTCCACCACTGGGGAAGGGCTAGGTGGATTCCTTGGGAAACCCTGCCAGCAGAGTCTTCAAACAGCATAAGAGACTGCTGCATAACTGCTGCATTAGCGTATTACACTAATCCAGGCACAGCAGTAACAACTGATTTAGTGAAATATCTCTTTCAGGGCTAGTTTTTAGGCCCTGGATAAAAGGTATACTTTTATGGACAGATTTACACTTGGCCTGCAACAGCTCGAACACCAGATTCAGGGTATTGCTATTTTGGCAATTGAATTTCACCTCAGAACACAATATATGTTTTTGCGGACACTATGAATCTTGGCCTGCAACAGCTGGGACACCAGATTCAGGGTATTGCTATTTTGGCAATTGAATTTCACCCCAGAACAAAATATATGTTTTTGTGGACACTATGAATCTTGGCCTGCAACAGCTGGGACACCAGATTCAGGGTATTGCTATTTTGGCAATTGAATTTCACCCCAGAACAAAATATATGTTTTTGCGGACACTATGAATCTTGGCCTGCAACAGCTGGGACACCAGATTCAGGGTATTGCTATTTTGGCAATTGAATTTCACCCCAGAACAAAAGATATGTTTTGGCGGATACTATTATACGTTGCCAGCAACAGCTGAAACCACTGATTTATGGTATTGCTATTTTGGTAATTGAATTTCACCCCAGAACAAAATATATGTTTTGGCGGATACTATTATACTTTGCCAGCAACAGCTGAAACCACTGATTTATGGTATTGCTATTTTGGCAATTGAATTTCACCCCAGAACAAAAGATATGTTTTTGCGGACACTATGAATCTTGGCCTGCAACAGCTGGGACACCAGATTCAGGGTATTGCTATTTTGGCAATTGAATTTCACCCCAGAACAAAAGATATGTTTTGGCAGACACTATTATACGTTGCCAGCAACAGCTGAAACCACTGATTTATGGTATTGCTATTTTTGCAATTGAATTTCACCCTAAAACAAAATATATGTTTTGGCGGACACTATTATACTTTTCCAGCCACAGCTGAAACCACTGATTTATAGTATTGCTATTTTGGCAATTACATTTCACCCCAGAACAAAATATATGTTTTGGCAGACACTATTATACTTTGCCAGCCACAGCTGGGACACCAGATTCAGGGTATTGCTATTTTGGCAATTGAATTTCCCCCAGAACAAAATATATGTTTTGGTGGACACTATTATACTTTGCCAGCCACAGCTGAAACCACAGATTTATGGTATTGCTATTTTGGCAATTGAATTTCACCCCAGAACAAAATATATGTTTTGGCGGACACTATGAATCTTGGCCTGCAACAGCTGGGACACCAGATTCAGGGTATTGCTATTTTGGCAATTGAATTTCACCCCAGAACAAAATATATGTTTTGGCGGACACTATTATACTTTGCCAGCCACAGCAGAAACCACTGATTTATAGTATTGCTATTTTGGCAATTGAATTTCACCCCAGAACAAAATATATGTTTTGGCGGACACTATTATACTTTGCCAGCCACAGCTGAAACCACTGATTTATGGTATTGCTATTTTGGCAATTGAATTTCACCACATAAACTAATCTATCCTTTGCCAGACATCAGACAGTATTATACTTGGCTAGCCAAAGCTGGAACACCAGATTTTGGGGATTGGTATTTGGGCAATTGTATTTAACCCCTTTAATAAAATATAGAAATTGCTATCCTGAGTTTCTAGGGGTGACAATTAGCACAGCCAAGCCCCTGATGTAGGATATAGCAAAAAAAAACTAGTATTGATGGATTGATGGACTTGGTGGCAGCTTGTTCTGGTGCACCACAAGTCACAAAATGGCCGCCGATCACCCCAGAAATTAAGTGACAGAAAAACGCTCTGTGCAGCCTAAAAACCAGTGCATAAGTAACTAGCAGAAGTTCAATCATTCACAGCTGAAGATCGATCCGTTCATTAGGTGCTGTTTCTGACTTTTCCCTGCCTAATCTCGCCCTCACAGAAGCTGCGTCCTCTCCCTACACTAATCAGAGCAGTGTGACGTGCGGCGCTACGTGACTCCAGCTTAAATAGAGGCTGGGTCACATGCTGCACTTGGCCAATCACAGCCATGCCATTAGTAGGCATGGCTGTGATGGGCTCTTAGGGGCAAGAAGTAAAACGCTAGATGATTGGCTGCTGTGCAGTCCTTCAGAAAGCGGGAAGTAATCGCCGAATAACGAACCCGAACCCGAACTTTTTTGAAAATGTCCGGGTTCGGGTCCGTGTCCCGGACACCCCAAAATTCGGTACGAACCCGAACTATGCTCGAACTGTTCGCTCAACACTAGTCCCAATATTTTGGGGGATACCCCTATGTAAAAATGCAAAACAACACACATCTGTGCTGGCTACGTATTCCTCCTTCAGCGTTGCTTCCACCTTTACCGCCACATGAGCCTACACCGCCACATCCACCCATTCACCACCTCCTCAACCTCTTCCTCCTACATCATTCCTAATTTTTCTTTTGTTTAAGGTCTTTTATGGTTTTTTTTTATTCATTTCCCTATTCACATTTGTGTGTATAGCATTTGCCATGCTCTTAAGCACATTTTGCTGTCTTTTGCAGCCCTCTAGCTCTTTCCAGGGCTATTTTAGAGCCATTTTAGTGGAAAAAGTTCTTGCCGATCCCGAACATCCAGGTGTTCGCTCAACTCTACTCAACAGTATTGTATTTATGTAAAACAACTTTGAAAATGTACGTGTGTTGATATTTCTGAGGGGAGTCACCAATCATCTCATGCTCATCTTGTTCTCCAAGACCTCCCTCTGTGTCTCCCATACCCCGCTCTGTTTCAAGATGTTAGCGCCGGCTGAGCAAAATCTTGCGCCGTTGCAGATAATTTCTGTGCACTTCCACCATATGGGCTTGCACAATGAGTGCTTGAAGCCGAGTTGTATGCATATCCACTCAATGCACATCGCTGTATTGGGGCAGTATATAGAACTCTGCCCAGAAGCATGATTTTGCTCGGCCTGTGCTGACATTAGAAAACAAAGGGGCAGTGTAAGAGAGGCAGAGGAGAGGTCTTTGAGAAAGAGATGGGCATGGGAGCTGGGAGATGAGTCTTGAAACCCCTGAGGGAGAACAATGCCTCAATGATCTGGTCATGAAGACAGGTACAATTTCATAGTAGTTTGTTTCTTTGTTTTTTTGTTTTTTCACATGAACACAATACTTTTGAGCATAGACAAAAACTGTCTAAAAATTATTGAAGGATGCACAGTATAAATTTAATAAGATCTATACGTCAATAGTAATGAATGGCTACCTTTAAGTCCATTTACTCTTTGGTTCCTACACTACAGTCTGAACTAAATGTAATGCTGTTGCTAAATGACAACCTCTACCCTCTTGCTAACCAGTGCTTTATATAACATGTGGATAAACTTCCCATGGTGCACATCACTGTTTTAATTAGTAAGGTATGTTATTTCCTGGATATGGTATGCACTGTGCTGTTTTGATCCTGTAGTTGTAAGAAACAGTCATGTAATGTCTCTAAGTTTCACTATTCTGTGTTAAAATGTAAAGTGCCTGCAGTATTCTTTTGGTCAGTAGATGGCAGCATAGGACCACTTTGTGTTGAAGTTATCATAGAGATAGTGTGTTACTGTGATGTTGCTCCTTTAAGTGCTTAATAAGACACACCCCGGATGATGTCAGCAGGCCTGTTTTTGAGCAAGAAGGAGGACAGAGGAGCTGCTGCTGCTGTGTCGGCCATGATGGCAAGTTAGAGAACCTGTTCTGTGTGGTGTAAGGCCTGGTTGGAGACATCACAAAGCTGCCCTGTGCATCCAGGCTGTGTAAACTTCGGTTGGAATATAAAGAAACAGTGCATTTAGTCAAGCTGAGCTGAGAAGGACCGTGTACAGCAACTAACCTGTGGAGCTGGCCTGTGCTGAGTGGATTGCCACTAATGGTAAAAGGACTCACAGTACTGTCGATGTACCGGACAGTGACTGTAACATCTAACTGATTTTTCCGGCCTTCTGAGGAGGACTTCTTGGTTGTAGATCCTGCCTTGGTTAAAGAGAAAGAACGACATCGGGCCCCACCGTGCACTCCTATAAGCTTTAAGAGAACCACTGGGATAAGGGGGGTGCGCACCCACTTGAAGTTAGGGTCAGTTAGGGACAGTGTTTGGGACTATTGTATCTGAGTGTCCGCGCTGCAAATACGGAAACAGTGGAGGTGGACATTGTTCTAGTATAAGACTTATATTGTTCATACTGTTCTGAATATTCTGCTTGCCCTTACCCCTGCAATTCCAGTGTTGTTAACCTGTTTTTATTCACTTATAGTAAATGCAACTTTCTTAATCTGAAATTCTGCGTACGCACTCTTTTCTGGTGGCGGAGTCAAACCACCTGCCTTGCTCTCGGTTTACAAATTGGCGTAGTCGGCAGGATCCGTGTACCAGAATGAACGGCGACGCACCTGTTAGAAGGGATGGTGCTGGAGAAAGAATGACAGCAGGGGCTATAATGAGTCAGTTAACAAAGTTTGATGGTAATAATATGTCTGTGAATATGTGGGCAGAGCAGATACGGATGGTACAGCGCATGTACCAGACCGCACCAGAAGTACTAGTAGAATTAGCCATATTGACGTTACAAGGGGATGCTAAGACTACAGTGATACTGCGGCCATTTGAACAAAGACAGACATTTGAGCAAGTTGTCCAGATTCTAGTAACTATTTATGGAGAAACGGCATTGCTGGGGTCCCTGCAGGCACAGTTCTTCCAGAGGGTACAAAAGGAGAATGAAAGTCTTCCTCAATATGCCAATGCTCTACAAGAACTGCTCCGAGATATTCAAGGGAAGGAAAGAGGGGGCCCACCAACCTTCTGTAACCCTGATCGGACACTCCGTGACCGGTTTGTTCTGGGGATCCGTGATGGCAGTTTGTCTGTTGCTATGCAGGACTTTATAAGACGGGAGACTGATGCCAAATTTCATGACGTACAAGTAGAGGCCATCTCACGTGCCAATAGTATGGTTCAGAAACCTCAGACCGCAGTTGGAGTTACACTGTCGCAGGGGGCTAGCTCTGGCTCAGAAACAGTAGAAAAAGGGACCTTTAAAGAGATACTTACAGTAATGCAGAAATTGCAAGAACAAATGGAACACCTACAAACCAGTTGTAATGAGAATGCTATGAGAATTACAGGCCTCCAGAAAGCTAGAGACGAAGGGGTTCACACCAAGAAGGTCAGAATCACCCACAACCCCGCTGGAGGGATGAGGATAGGACCTACCGAAGGGGTCCCAATAATGTAGTACAACTCTCAGGGGAGACTGATGGGGCTTACCAAAGGGGCCCAAACCGATGGCAGGAGCAACGAGAATTACGCTGCTGGGAGTGTGGACGCATGGGCCACATTGCTGCTAGATGTCCAGAGCAGCGACAAGTTTATGAGAGACCGCCGTTAAACTGAGACCCCTGCTGCAGTAGGGCGTGTAGTAGGGGAAACTGAGAGGGAGACTATGAGGGAGAATGCCCTGAAGAAGACCTAATTGCTGCAAGTCCCATCATACAGATAGAATTAGAAGGTATTCCGGTTACCGGGATGATTGACACGGGTTCTCAAGTAACGACCCTGAGTAGAGACTGTTATGAACGGTACTTTCAGCAACATGTGAAATATGATCCCCATACATTCATACGAGTGGTTGCAGCTAATCAGCTACCAGTACCGGTGGTGGGAGTGGCCTGGATGAATGTCAGATTATGTGGCCAAGATCTAGGCAAGAAAGGCATTGTGGTGGTACAGGCGTCACATGAAGTGGAGATCCCTATCATCTTGGGGATGAATGTGTTAAAAGAATTGGATCAGATTCTCTTTGAAAAGAAAGGTCACGGTTACTGGAAAGAAACCACTAGCCATCGGCCTACTCAAACAGCCTTCCAGCGGCTGGTCCGAACCTGCGGCTTACAGAAAAGTTCTGATGCACAACGACCTCTTGCTCGGATTTCGGTCCCTCTGCACACAAAAATTACATTGCCACCCAGGCGGGAAATGATAGTGTCCATGCCTGTAGGCACCTGTAGGAAACTAGAAGGCATAGCTGTGTTAATAGAGCCACCACTGACAGCTGAAAGAAGTATTGATCCCCTAGTGTCCCGTTCCTTGGCAGTAGTTCACAATGGGAGAGTACCCTCCGGTGTGTGAACACACAGGATCAGAGTGTAGACCTAGTCCCAGGAAGGCTGCTGGCTAACCTCTATGTGACTCCGGAGGAAGTGAGGAAAGTGACCCCGATGCAGTTGAGGCCGGCTGAACGAGGTGAATGGACCGTAACCGTGTCTATGGGGGAAGAAGAGAACACCAACCCTAAAAGGAATGGCGGTGCAATTCGAGAACAGATGAAGGTAGAGACTTCTTCGTGGTCTCTGGAACAGATCAGGAGGGTGGATGAACTGTTATGGGAAAATCGCACCACCTTTGCACGTCATGCTGAAGATTTTGGATGTACAACAGGGATCTTCCATGAGATTCCCACAGGAAACAACCCTCCAATCAGAGAGCGCTACCGACAGATCCCTCCACGGATGTATCAGGAGGTGAAAGAACTGTTGACCCAGATGTTGCAGAGTGGGATCGTTCAAGAAAGCCAAAGTCCCTGGGCAGCTCCAGTGGTACTAGTAAAAAAAAAGATGGGTCCATTCGGTTCTGTGTAGACTATCGCAAGTTAAATGCCTGCACCGTACGAGATTCTTATCCCTTACCTCGGATTGAGGAGTCCCTTTCGGCGCTAGGAAGAGCCCGGTACTTCTCCTCGTTAGATCTGGCTAGTGGGTATTGGCAGGTGCCGATGGCTGAGAAAGTCAAGGAAAAGACAGCCTTTATCTTGCCCATGGGACTATACGAATTTAACAGGATGCCCTTTGGGTTGACAAATGCACCTGGAACGTTTCAACGATTGATGGAGAAATGTCTTGGTGACTTCAATTTTGAGTTCACTCTCATCTATTTAGATGACATTATAGTGTATTCTGCGACCTTTGAGGATCATCTCCACCAGTTGGGACAAGTATTTCAACGATTATGGGAACATGGGCTCAAACTGAAACCCAGTAAATGTCGGTTGTTCCAATCTGAAATTGATTACTTGGGTCATTGCATATCAGGAGAAGGGGTGAGGCCGTCGAGGGACAAGATAGCGGCTATTCGAGATTGGCCGACACCAACTACCCTGCGAGAGGTGAGAGTGTTCCTGGGAGTAGCCGGCTATTATCGACGTTTTATTAAGGATTTTGCTAAGGTAGCAGCACCGCTTAATGCTCTCCAACGAGGCACTTCTGGTGGTCCGAAGAACCGGTCCGTGAAATGGGGACCTGAACAGGAATGCGCCTTTCAGGCATTAAAGGATGCTTTTACAACGGCCCCAATCTTGGCGTATGCTGACTATCACTTGCCCTTCCAGTTATATACGGATGCAAGCCTGTATAGTCTTGGAGCAGTGCTTTCTCAGTTCCAGGATGGCCAGGAGCGTGTCATAGCATATGCTAGCCGATCTTTGCGAGATTCTGAAAGAAACCCCGACAATTATAGTTCATTTAAGTTAGAACTGTTTGCACTGGTATGGGCCATGACTGAGAAGTTCTCTGAGTATTTGACCGGAGCTGAAGTCTTAGTATTGACTGACAACAACCCACTAGCCCACCTGGAAAATGCCAAGCTCGGGGCTTTGGAGCAGAGGTGGATAGCCCGAATGTCTAAGTTCAATTTCCGTATTAAGTATCGGTCCAAGACAGAGAACCAAAATGCCGATGGACTTTCTAGGGTACCTATCCAAGCCCCCACCGGAGATGTGGATCAAGAGTTAGAGCATGTGGAGGTGCCTGACTTCAGCAGATTTCCACAAGCCTTGGTCACTGCTATTCAGTGTGCAATGGAAGGGACCGAAATGGCTCCTTTCTTTGGCCCCTCACGACAGGAATGGGCGCAAATGCAGCAGGCCCATGAGGGGCTGGCGAAAATGATCAAGTGTGTTGAGAAAAACAAGAAGCCCTGTAAAGAGGAAAGGGAACGAATGACACGTGAAATGCTATCGGTCCTGAGTCAGTGGGAAAAGTTAGAGATGAAAAATGGAATGCTATGCCGAAAGGTATATCTACCTTCTGAAATCGACATTTGCTACCAAATCGTCGTGCCTAGTGAACTGGCTCAATCATTGGCCCTTGAAGCTCATAATAAGAATGGACATTTTGGTCATGAGAAGACCTTTCGTTGGCTACAGCGACTGATTTACTGCCCCGGCCTCCGTCAAATGGTTGAAGAAGTATGTCATCGATGTCGAACTTGTGAGATTAATAAAGCGATAGAGCAAAGAGGTCCCCTGCAAACCATAGTGACCCGGGAACCTTTGGAGATCGTCATGATAGACTACCTAATGGTGGGCCCATCCAACAGTGGGCATCAGTATTGTCTCGTAATGGTGGACCACTTCACCAAATTTGCGGTGGCGACCGCCACCAAGGACCAGACTGCTGAGACGGCAGCTCGAGCACTATGTCAAGATTTCATCCGAGTGTATGGATGTCCACAACGCATCCACTCTGACCAAGGGGCTTGCTTTGAGGGACATGTAATGAAAGAGGTTCAACGTATCTATGGGATAAAGAAGTCGCATACGACCCCATACCATCCCCAAGGGAACGGAGCCTGTGAACGCTTTAACAGAACTCTGCTACAGATGGTGCAGACTTTGGAGGAGGACAAGAAGTTACAGTGGCCTCAGTTCTTGTCTGAGCTGGTGTGGGCCTATAACAATCAGGTCCATTCTACCACCGGGTATTCTCCCCATACTCTCTTTTTGGGCGGTCTGGAAGAAGTGTCGGAGAGCTACAGTTAAATGATGTGGATGGGTTCCCTCCAAGAGATCCCACTTCCTGGAGTGCGGGCTCACCGGCAGAGACTTGAGACAGTTCATCGATTGGTGCGGCAGCGTCTGCAAGAAAATTCTCATCCCGATAAGACTCCGGTGCAAAAGACACCATTGCAGCCAGGTGACCTGGTGCTGGTACGTGTTAAGAAACCTCAAGGAAAATTGGAAAGCAGATGGGAGGCTGCGCCGTATCGTGTAGTTGCCCGCAAGTATGCAAACGGGCCGGTGTATGAAGTCCAGAAAGAAGGAACTGATTGTGTCCGAGTACTTCACAGAAATATGTTGCGCCTGTGCCAATCTGGGGAAGCAAATTGTGATGGGACTGACAATGTCAACGTGCTCCCACAGTCAGAGACTGGCGGTGTGGAATGGGAGTACGATGATGAAGATGATTGTTGGCCAATCTCAACTCCTGAGGCTGTTCCGCCTGTGGCTACTGTGTCCTCAGATTGTACCCCTCTGATGCGGAATCGACTGGTCCTTCTCAGTCTATGGCTACAGAACCCCAGAGTATACCAGTGGTTCCCAGACGCACCATTAGACAAAATGCTGGTATTCCCCTGTTCGGTATGCACAGGATGAGTTTATTTGGCCTGCCGTACAACGGTACATTACCACTCTACATGTAAGAGTACAGCCCTCTGGATGTTCAGTCATTGGCAAGGACTGCCAATCTTAAAGTGGGGGAATATGTAAGAAACAGTCATGTAATGTCTCTAAGATTCACTATTCTGTGTTAAAATGTAAAGTGCCTGCAGTATTCTTTTGGTCAGTAGATGGCAGCATAGGACCACTTTGTGTTGAAGTTATCATAGAGATAGTGTGTTACTGTGATGTTGCTCCTTTAAGTGCTGAATAAGACACGCCCGGATGATGTCAGCAGGCCTGTTTTTGAGCAAGAAGGAGGACAGAGGAGCTGCTGCTGCTGTGTCGACCATGATGGCAAGTTAGAGAACCTGTTCTGTGTGGTGTAAGGCCTGGTTGGAGACATCACAAAGCTGCCCTGTGCATTTAGTCAAGCTGAGCTGAGAAGGACCGTGTACAGCAACTAACCTGTGGAGCTGGCCTGTGCTGAGTGGATTGCCACTAATGGTAAAAGGACTCACAGTACTGTCGATGTACCGGACAGTGACTGTAACATCTAACTGATTCTTCCGGCCTTCTGAGGAGGACTTCTTGGTTGTAGATCCTGCCTTGGTTAAAGAGAAAGAACGACATCGGGCCCCACCGTGCACTCCTATAAACTGTAAGAGAACCACTGGGATAAGGGAGTGCGCACCCACTTGAAGTTAGGGTCAGTTAGGGACAGTGTTTGGGACTATTGTATCTGAGTGTCCGTGCTGCAAATACGGAAACAGTGGAGGTGGACATTGTTCTAGTATATGACTTATATTGTTCATGCTGTTCTGAATATTCTGCTTGCCCTTACCCCTGCAATTCCAGTGTTGTTAACCTGTTTTTATTCACTTATAGTAAATGCAACTTTCTTAATCTGAAATTCTGCGTACGCACTCTTTTCTGGTGGCGGAGTCAAACCACCTGCCTTGCTCTCGGTTTACAAATTGGTGTAGTCGGCAGGATCCGTGTACCAGAATGAACGGCGACGCACCTGTTAGGAGGGATGGTGCTGGAGAAAGAATGCCAGCAGGGGCTATAATGAGTCAGTTAACAAAGTTTGATGGTAATAATATGTCTGTGAATATGTGGGCAGAGCAGATACGGATGGTACAGCGCATGTACCAGACCGCACCAGAAGTACTAGTAGAATTAGCCATATTGACGTTACAAGGGGATGCTAAGACTACAGTGATACTGCGGCCATTTGAACAAAGACAGACATTTGAGCAAGTTGTCCAGATTCTAGTAACTATTTATGGAGAAATGGCATTGCTGGGGTCCCTGCAGGCACAGTTCTTCCAGAGGGTACAAAAGGAGAATGAAAGTCTCCCTCAATATGCCAATGCCCTACAAGAACTGCTCCGAGATATTCAAGGGAAGGAAAGAGGGGGCCCACCAACCTTCTGTAACCCTGATCGGACACTCCGTGACCGGTTTGTTCTGGGGATCCGTGATGGCAGTTTGTCTGTTGCTATGCAGGACTTTATAAGACGGGAGACTGATGCCAAATTTCATGACGTACAAGTAGAGGCCATCTCACGTGCCAATAGTATGGTTCAGAAACCTCAGACCGCAGTTGGAGTTACACTGTCGCAGGGGGCTAGCTCTGGCTCAGAAACAGTAGAAAAAGGGACCTTTAAAGAGATACTTACAGTAATGCAGAAATTGCAAGAACAAATGGAACACCTACAAACCAGTTGTAATGAGAATGCTATGAGAATTACAGGCCTTCAGAAAGCTAGAGACGAAGGGGTTCACACCAAGAAGGTCAGAATCACCCACAACCCCGCTGGAGGGATGAGGATAGGACCTACCGAAGGGGTCCCAATAATGTAGTACAACTCTCAGGGTAGACTGATGGGGCTTACCGAAGGGGCCCAAACCGATGGCAGGAGCAACGAGAATTACGCTGCTGGGAGTGTGGACGCATGGGCCACATTGCTGCTAGATGTCCAGAGCAGCGACAAGTTTATGAGAGACCGCCGTTAAACTGAGACCCCTGCTGCAGTAGGGCGTGTAGTAGAGGAAACTGAGAGGGAGACTATGAGGGAGAATGCCCTGAAGAAGACCTAATTGCTGCAAGTCCCATCATACAGATAGAATTAGAAGGTATTCCGGTTACCGGGATGATTGACATGGGTTCTCAAGTAACGACCCTGAGTAGAGACTGTTATGAACGGTACTTTCAGCAACATGTGAAATATGATCCCCATACATTCATACGAGTGGTTGCAGCTAATCAGCTACCAGTACCGGTGGTGGGAGTGGCCTGGATGAATGTCAGATTATGTGGCCAAGATCTAGGCAAGAAAGGCATTGTGGTGGTACAGGCGTCACATGAAGTGGAGATCCCTATCATCTTGGGGATGAATGTGTTAAAAGAATTGGATCAGATTCTCTTTGAAAAGAAAGGTCACGGTTACTGGAAAGAAACCACTAGCCATCGGCCTACTCAAACAGCCTTCCAGCGGCTGGTCCGAACCTGCGGCTTACAGAAAAGTTCTGATGCACAACGACCTCTTGCTCGGATTTCGGTCCCTCTGCACACAAAATTACATTGCCACCCAGGCGGGAAATGATAGTGTCCATGCCTTTAGGCACCTGTAGGAAACTAGAAGGCATAGCTGTGTTAATAGAGCCACCACTGACAGCTGAAAGAAGTATTGATCCCCTAGTGTCCCGTTCCTTGGCAGTAGTTCACAATG